>OW285235.1:50945375-51419875 GCA_935421215.2 Melolontha melolontha | reverse complement strand
ACCAAGCCCATGGTGTACAAATTCTTCCTTAAAGGACAATGTCTGGTTATTAACCCGGTAATTATTTTAATTTCTTTTTTGCTACTACGAATTAGGTTGGCTGAAAACTTCCCGTCCAGCCCCCTTAGTAGTGTTTTGGTATGGAGTTGACCTTCCGTTAGCCTCCATTTATTTTTATGTTCCTTTTCTAGCCATGACCAGATCTCCCTTTTAGCGGAATCCTTAGTGATTCCACATACAGGTTCTGGTCCGATGAAGTTCCTATTAGTACCTTCTTTGGCCAGTTTATCAGCTATCTCATTGCCTTTAATTCCCTCATGTCCTGGCACCCATATCCGCGACACTGTATTGTCTTGTGCCAGGTTATTGAGGACCTGTTTACAATATTTCACCAGCTTAGACCTGGTAGATGGGTTCATAATGGCTTTAATAGCCGCCTGACTATCAGTCATTATGTTAATTTTTTTTCTTGCGCAGCCGGCTTCCCGAATTTCATCGGCACAGGCTGCGACTGCTAACAATTCGGCCTGGAAAACCGTAGCATGTTTCCCCAGACATATCGATATCTTCCTTCCAGGGCACATTCCGTATATGACTGCACCTGCCCCCTGACTAGATTGTGATCTATCAGTGTACTAGGTGCCGGCACCACAATCGATCGATCGACTTTTTGCCTGTTCCCTGGTCGGTATAAGTATGTTCAGCTTAGCTGTAAACATAATTTCAGGTGCCATACTGTCCACCGGCATTTGAAATATCGGCTTTTTTTAAATGAGGCTAGGTTAATTTGTTTTATATACACCGTGAGCAAAATGAACTCACTGTAGATGGTTGCATCAAAATCTCTAGATTTAATATGTAAATTGGCAGGATTTTTCATATTTGTATTTGTAATTGTTTACCTGTCATGATAGTTTGTTGTTGATCGTTGTATTGTCTTTTTATACTTCTTCTGTTTTGGGTTGGACGCCAGCACGTCCAACCGGTCTTTGTACTATCCCCAATAGATCTCTCAGTTCTACTTTGTTAGTCTTGTGTCCTCGATAAAAGACATTATCCTTCTCAGAGGAAGTCTGGGTACCCTCGTAGGATCCAATAGATTTCTTCCGAAATGTTTCTGTCTGAGTCGCTTCAGTTCCTCACACGCGCATATTACGTGAAGGCTAGTTTCCTCCTGTTTTTCACATCTCCTACACCAGGGCTCACTAATCAAGTCCATGGTGTACATATGCCTCCTTAAAAGATAATGTTCGGTTATTAAGCCGGTAATTATTTTAATTTATTTTTTGTTACTACGAATTAGGTTGGCTGAAAACCTTCCGTCCGTCTTAATAGTGTTTTAGTATGGAGTTGGTCTTCCATTAACCTCCATTTCCTTTTATGCTCTCTTTCAAGTCATTTTTAAAACTCTTACTCTCTGTGGGATATAATTCAATTATTTCAACTAATGTTTAACAAATTTAAATAGTATTGTCAGAAAAAAAACATGAATAAATAACAGAAAGAAACAACAAGGTCAAGTCAAGGAAAACGGTGTCGATAAACATTTTTGAAAAGAAGTTGCAAATGAAAATAAATCGTAAATTCAGTAAGGTGTGGATTCTCCTCTAGCTGTTATAACTGCTTCCATTCGTCTGTGCATGCTATTGATCAACTTGTGAATTGTTTCTTAAGGAATATTCCCCCAGTCGAGGAGAACAACTTGTCCAAATTCCCTAAAATTTATAGCAGGTAAATGGCGGCTAACTGTTGGTTTTAGTGCATATAGATGCCTTATTGGATGTATATCTGGGCTTGTTGATGGCCAGTCCATAGTGCGAATATTTACCAATCGAAGTGCCTCTCTAACAATGTTGAGCCTAGTGTTAGCCTACGTAATTATGAAACTGTCTTCGATAAATGGAACAAATGACATCGCATGTTCTTCTAAGACGTTTTCTATGTTTAAATGTGCATTTATGGATCTTCTATGTATAGGAACCAAATCTGTTCGGCCATCGAAAGAAATTCCCCCAAACAATATTGATCCTTCATAAAATAGGATACTTGGAGAGATATTGCAAGCAGCAAACATCTCTGCTGGCTTTAGGCAGATTCGTTCACGTCCATCTGGTGAATTAAGGTTTACTCTTGTTTCGTCTGAAAATAAAACTCGCTTCCAGTTATCAATGGTCCAGTGTGTTCTCTCGCAAAACGCTGTTTAATTACTCTATGTTCCGTGGAGAGCAATGGTGCAATAGCTGGTCTTCAACTGTGCAATCTCCCTTTATTAAGTCTTCTCACGACAGTTTATGCTGAAATTGCTATATTTCGAGCTGCTACTAGCTCTAAACTGGTCTGCTTCTTAAGGCGACTTGTATAAGATATCGCTGATTTCTTGCATCTGTAGACTTCTTACGACCTTGTCCTTGGATTCTAGAGGAACTTTGAAGTTTATTGAAACGTTGAAACTGTTCGACTAATCGCTGATTGGCTAACTCCTAACAAATTACAAATTAGCTGCATATCGTTGGCTACGTCCATCGTTAACTGGAGATGCAGTTTTCACTGCTTCCTCTTTTCTTAAGTTGCGTGGATTACACACTCCTTCTACTCTAAGGCCAGTAGGCAAGGTGCTTCATTCAATTTCAATTAATGAAATTAACTTAAATAACACACTGGCAAAACTGAATTTATAAGCCTTTTAAAACTATCTTCAAACAGCGCTAAATATTTTATTGTCAAGTCAATGCAAAATGTTATTTTACATATGTCAAACAATTGAAACTGTATATCAGTAGTGACAGAGGATATCCTAGGCCGCCTACATAAAATGTTTAATGATTTAAAACTTCGAAACCTTCAAGTAATAATGATAAGTCCCTGATGCGTTAATTTTGTCTAGGTCTATATATGATTTATTTCAAACAATTGGATATATCCAAACAAAATATGTATAGAACAATATGTATACACTGTGTCCATAAAGTATGGACACAAGCCCGTAATAACGTTATTGTGCATTATTTGACAAAATGCAAAGATATGTCGATTAATGTTTTTTGTTAGCTATATTTAGATGCTACCATTTTGTTTTTTCCGTCGACCTTGAATAAGTTATGACGTCATTGATAATTTTTTTAAATGTCAACCCCATTTTTTTTATGTGCATTTTGAAAGCCTTTTACAATTCTTTATTCGATGATGTAAAAATTTTGGTGTTACATTAGAAAATTTTTGAGTAATCATTTGTGTCCATAAAGTATGGACACAAGCCCGTAGTAACGTTATTGTGCATTATTTGACAAAATGCAAAGATATGTCGATTAATGTTTTTTATTAGCTATATTTAGATACTACCATTTTATTTTTTCCGTCGACCTTGAATAAGTTATGACGTCATTGATAATTTTTTTAAATGTCAACCCCATTTTTTTTATGTGCATTTTGAAAGCCTTTTACAATTCTTTATTCGATGTTGTAAAAATTTTGGTATGTTACATTAGAAAATTTTTGAGTAAACTGTGTTGTAATTCTAAGTTTTATTTTTGACATTTTCAGTATCAAATTTAGAACAAATGCTCAAAATGTTTTCCTTCATTTTGTTGACAAAATCCTAAGCGATGATAAATTCCATTTCGCACATTCTGTAATATTTCGGGAGTGATTAGTCTGGTTTCGTATATGATGCGTTGTCGTAAAACGTCCAAATTTTCCGGTTGTGTCGCATAGACTTTTCTAATGTAACACTAACACCAAAATGTTTAAATCACCGAATAAAGAATTGTAAAAGCTTTCAAAATCCATTAAAAAAAATGGGGTTAACATTTAAAAAAGTTATCAATGACGTCATAACTTAGTCAAGGTCGACGGAAAAAACAAAATAGTAGCATCTAAATATAGCTAATAAAAAACATTAATCGGTATATCTTTGCATTTTGTCAAATAATGCACAATATAACGTTATTTCGGGCTGGTGTCCATACTTTATGGACACAGTATATACATAGATGTATATAGAGAAAGGTAAAGAAAGTTAATATTTATTTATATAATATATGCGCATGTCGAAATGATACTAGTAATACAACTGGTGAAAATAAAACAGCACGTCAAAATCGTTCAAAACCCAAAGTCATATTAACAGCTCTTTGTACTATAAATTTCTTTCAATAGGTCCAACGGCAAGAAATATTATTTAAGTGTTATGCGTCATTTACGCGAAGCCATACATCTAAAACGCATTGTGTTATGGAAAGATAACTCGAGGTGTTTGCAGCACGATAATGCACCTTGTCACACTTCAACAATTGTTCGAAACTATTTAATAAAGCATTCATAGCACATTGTTCCACAGCCATCATATTCGCTTGATTTAGCACTGTGTGGCGTTTTCTATTTTCACAGCTCAAAAGACCGCTCCGTGGACATAGTTTTGAATCGATTGAAGAGATGAAACAAAATTCGAAATGCTATCTAAAGCTAAAGCTATACTGGGAATCGATTTTCAGAACTGTTAAGGAAATTAGAAAAAAACGTTGGAATAACTGTACCTATTGTTTCCGAATGGACTAACTATTTTGAAGAATCTAAAATAAATTTAGAAGAAGAATAAATGCTTTGTGTTATATTTAACCAGTCCTGATACTTTTTAATCATAGTAGCACATTCGCACACAAATATATGCTTTCATGTACGAGGTCGATTCGTAAACTAAGTTCCGTTTGCGCCTAGTGAGCAGAGGACTGGGGATATATGGTTGCGGTATAGTCTGCTTCAGTCAGCGTTGTCAACATTAGGGAAATTTCCCTATTTTAGGGAAAAATGATAATGTTAAGGGAAAAAGGGTAATTAGCTTAAAATCTAGGGTATATATATCTCCTGAACGTAAAAGTGATTTTTTTAAATAATGCATTTTATGTTAATCAAAGCACAATTATGTCTGCTCGCAAGAGATGTTGTGATATGTGACCCGCTTTACACCTTTACTGGTTGACCTAAAACTCTTAATAATGACATTAACTCGGATTTTCGTATACCCGTCGTGAGACGCGGTAAATAATTAGGATGTTTAGTTTTGAAGCTTTATTTCTTGTTTTCCGGATATAGTGTAACGTGTGTTCATTTGAAAAGTCAATCTAGGCTACTTTGAAATTCTGATAGAATAAGACGCAAATATATTAGTACCTATGTGTTTGTTGTTCCGTAAACGTAAATCCAAATGACATTTGATAATGTCAATCACAAATATCAGTTAGTGCATAAAATAATCGTGCGTCGATTCTGGTTTAAATAAATTGTTTCTCAGCTTTCACTTTAGAACATAAAAATTTTTTAGTCCAGGCTTATTTTCGAAGTGGTAATAAAATTGATGGTTTATGCGTTTATTCAGATTGCATGGTAGAATTTCAAGTTGAGTTTCCACATTTTGTAATAGATTATATACAATTTAAGAATACTTTGGATAGAACTTTAAAACTTTTTTCTGAAACTGGTAGTTTCTTAAGAAAATGAACCACAAACATCTGTTCGACATTTGAGTCAACAAATAAACCTTTCTGTTAGTACAACTCAGAAGTTATTAAAAAAAGATATGCCACTTTATCCATACCGTGTCACAGCAGTACAAGAATTGTTAGAAATTGATTACCCACGTAGACTACAGTTTTGTAATTGGTTTGTAAATATGAACAATAGTGGAGAACTTTCGCAAAGAGTCATCTTTACTGATGAAGCATAGTTTTATAAAACGGGATGCCTAAATTCACAAAATACAAGAATTTGGAGTAGTGAAAATCCACATGTTATTAATGAAGAATCGCTACATCCAGAGAAATTTGGTGTTTGGGCAGCGATAAGCCAAAGGCGAATCATTGGACCAATATTTTTTCAGGGAACGTTAACTGCTCAAAGGTACCGTACGGAAATTTTACAACCATTTGTCAATCAGTTGCATGATGATGAACTTCAAAATGCATATTTAGAACAAGACGGAACACCTTGTCACTGTACTGCAGAATCTTTGGATTATTTAAGAGAATTTTTTGATGAGCGTATTATTAGTCGAAATACTGAAATTGCCTGGCCTGCACGTTCATGCGATTTAACACCTTGCGACTTCTTTTTGTGGCCTTATCTAAAAAATAACATATTTCGAACACCTATATTGAATTTGATTATATGCTACAGAGAATCGAACAGAAATGCATGGAAATTAATAACAATCCAGTAATGTTGCAGAATATCATCAGAAATTTTGAACGGAGGATGCACTGTGCATTGAAGTGCATTGATCTTGAAAGACAACATTTTCAACATTTGTTATAGTTTTCAATAAATAACTATTATTTGTTATTTACCTATTTGCATGTATGTAACTGTCAAAATATACGACTTCGTAGGTTAAGTAGTAAATTTTAATTTACGACATACTTCAAAATGTTCTCAGTAAATCACATGCTACTAGATTGCTTGACTTGTAGAAAAATAATATCACTGATACCGATGGTAGCTCCTAATGGTACGACGCAAGCGCCAACCTCTACATCACCTCCTTTTAAGAAGAGGCAAGTTTCAGCACTGGATAATCTTGATGCTTGCCTCAAAGTGGCGAGTTATAACCAACGTTTTCGAAGATGCATGGATGGAAAACCGTTCCGGGTTGAATCCAAACAAGAAAAGATCCACATACTTCTCTTGCTCTTTATGTAACAAAAATTATACTACTGAACTGTTTGAAATTTTTAAGCAGGAGAATTTTTATTATAAATTTGCGAATAGTTTGTATATAAAAATGAAATAAACCCTTTTAAATGTTGAAAATAAATTCGTGTTCAATCTGGGGAAAAAATATTCCATCTAGGAAAATTTTTGGCGTAAGACAGGTAATTTATGGTTTACGATGTCGGCAATACTAGGGTTCAGTGTAAGTCTGGCAGTGCTAGTGAGAGAATCGTTCGGACATTCTTTCGTGATATTTTGGTCGTTTAAAATGGCTACTGCAATTGAAAATTCTGCCGAGTGTGAATTGCGTATTGTTATCCGATTTCTGTGGGCAAAGAACGTGAAGGCTGTTGAAATTCATTGTGAGGTTTGTTCTGTTTATTGTGAAAATGTCATGAGTGACAGTATGGTTAGAAGAGGGTGCCGTATCTTTCGAAAAGGACTAACTAATGTTCATAATGAAAAAACGGAGTGAAAGACCAACTATTGTGACGAACGTATTTGTGGGTAATGTAAAAGAAAGAATTCGTGAAAATCGGCAATTCAAAATCACAGAACTGAGAACCTTTTCTCCTCAAATTTCACGTACAGTTTTGTACGAGGTTACTGAAAATTTAGGTTACCACAAATTTGAGTGATGATGGGTGCCAAAACTTCTTACTGAAAACCATAAAACAAAGAGAATGGGGTAAGCACTAACTTTTGTTACGTTATGATGCTGAAGGTGAAAGCATATCGTAATAGGTGATGAGATTTGGATCGCCTATGCCATCGTTGAGGCGAAAAGACAGTCAATGCAGTGGGATCGCTCTAACACTCTACGGGGAAACCTTTAAGTGCTGCCAAACTCTTTCTGCGAGAAAAGTCATAGTCACTGTCTTTTAGGACAAGAAAGGCGTCCTTCTTGTAGCTGTTTGAGAGCGATGAAGAGCTTCAGGACAGTGCTACAGCATGGCTTAATTCACAGGCGGCATTAAAAATTTGGTTTATCGCTATTACAAATATATCATTCTTAATGGCAACTATGTAGAAAAATAGAATAACTTTAATAACCAAACGGAACTTGCTTTACGAATCGCCCTCGTGTTTGAGATCTATGCAAATATACAAAAATATTCATAAATATTTTGATGTACTAATTCACTTGCAAACTAATTTACCTTTTACAGATATAAAATTATGTGTTGGTTATAATAAAACCTCTAAATTATTATAATCTTAAAGTAACTTGTGGGACTTGTCAATGCAATAGGTACCTTTTTTTTCTAATTTTCATGTCTAAAACTATGGGTTAATGAAATTGGTAGCCAGCGTGATAAATTCTGTCTCTTATATATTTATTACCTGTAAAAATATGATAGCATATTTCTATTACATTCCTGAAAATAATTAAAATTTATATAATCTTCTTAATGCCGACTTGTAAGGCGTTGGTTTGTTGTGTTGAGTATTCCAGGATCAACTTAGTGAGCTTACTGTCCGCGAAAGCTTTCGTGGTATTTCTTCTCGTTTAAACTGTGCGGACACCAATATCTCTCTTATAATTGGCGTTAAAGTATCTGGGGATGCAAAGACATAAATTATTTATTATTATTACTATTATTATGGCGTCAAATTATCTCGCAGAGAAACACTTCCTTAAACCACATATTTGTTGGTCGGTACCTCGGTGGTACGCGGTTAATGCTGCGTTGTTGTCATAAATCATGGAACGATATTTACTACAACTTTTATAATTATTTTTTTGTTATTGTTTTTTCTATGATTCTCCAACTATATCAGGATTAGTATACAGGTGTCCCAAAAACATACCGACAAACTTTAAGGGGTGGTATGGGACATAAAAGCAAACATTTTTTGTTCGATAAACATATGTCCACAAATGAGCCGCTTTAGCATAAAAAATGAAAAATTGTTATGGTATTATTTTACAAAAAATGTTTAGGAGGACATTAATAAATCACTTTACGCTCATGTTGGACTTTATTTTATTGACAAGTAAATGATGGTTTACAAAAATTGTTGAAAATCTTGACCATTTGCTTCAATACAAGATTGCACCGTCGGTTCATTGACTCACAGACCCTATGCAATATTCCGGAAATAACTTCTACATGTATACAGCTCGCCATTATTCTTGCTAAGAGATCTTCCTCATTAGGCGAATAGGCGTTCCGAATAGGCGTTTCGTAAACTTAAGATTTCACATAACCACAAAGGAAAAAATCAAAGGGGTTGAGATCCGGAGAACGCGCGGGCCAGACCACGTGACCTCCTCTTCCAATCCATCGGTGGCGAAACTGCTGGTTCAGATTCTGCCGCATGTTTAAACCAAAATGTGGAGGTGCCCCATCATGTTGACACCACATGTTATTTCTAATGTTTAGAGGTACTTTTCCAATAATAGCGGCAAAACATTTTGCAGAAAATTCAGATAAATGTCTGCCTTCAAACGAGCAGGCATTAAGTAAACTATTAGATTCTCTCCAACAATGTCAGCTCACTAAATTGTTGCTGGTGTCTTCTAGAGACCACAGCGTGCCGGATTTTCATGATGCTAAATGTGACCATCGCGCGTGAAACATGCCTCATTAGAAAACAACACTACTCTCCCGAATTCATGTTCGTCGTGACCCAAAAACCATTGGAAAAAACCCAATCGATGCGGATAATATTTAGGATTTAAAGCTTGTACGCGTTTTAAATGGTAAGGGTAGAGAAGTTGTTCGGGAATGACACGGCGTACCGTCGATTTGGAGGACCCCGATAGGGTGTGCAATTGCTCGAACACTTGTAGATAGGTTTTCTTCCACACGGTATAGAACTTCTTTTTCAAATTGAACCGTACGAGCTGTTCATGACGACAAAGATTGTATGATGAGGTTGCCGACGTTCCGGATATCTCTGTTCATACAAGCGTGATGCGTCTCTTCCATTACACTGTGCTGCACCATCAGCAAGGTGCATATCGGCAAGTTCTTCAAATGAGAAATTATCATTTATTTTCAATTAAATTTTAAATTAACAATTAAGAAAGTTAATGTTATAACTAAATGTCGCAAATAACTACTACAATCTCAAAATCGGCATCTGTGGAATGTGTATTGTGAGAAAGAAATTGTTCTGCTGCCCTAGAAAAATTAGTTGCAACAAATAATGTTTAACGAAAGTCAGTGGCGTCCAACTAAATCAAAAATTAATTTAGTTATTTGGAAATGATTTAAAACAATTTATTATTGCTCACAGCACAAATGGCTGATTTGTAGATATATTTTTATTAAACAAAAATTTTTTGTTTTGATGTCCCCTACCACCAATCTCTGCATTAATCAAAACTTAATAGTCAATCAGTTAAACGTAAACAAGTTATGAAACAAACAGCTCAGATAATAACATCTACTCCAAACAAAGATGTTTTGATCGCAAAATCGAATAAAAAGTCGATTAAGAAATCCAAAAAGAAAACCGAGGTAGTCAAGAAAAACCTATTTTCGGACGACAGTGCCCGAGACGATGACAGCATGGAAGAACGACAGAAGCTGCCAAGGAGCTGTAGGATAAAGGAGAGCTACCAAAGTTCTGCCTCAGATGCAGAATCCAATGATGATGAAGTCCAAGATAAGAATGTGGAATGCCAAGACTTATGTCTCGTATGCGGTGAATTTTGGAAGAATAATTAAGTATGGTTAAGATGTATTTTGTGCGGAAATTGGGCGCATAAGAATTGCACTGATATGGAGAAAAACCTTTATGTTTGCGATTATTGCACTTAAACATATTTTATATTGGGGTAATGGTGGCGCTCTGACATCATTACCCCAAACCGTTGGGGCAATGAGGGCCACCTTCCAGTTATGTAAAAAATTTATATTACTTTATCGTATATCCTTTGTTAAAATATAATTAGAACATATTAAACGACACATTTTCCTCTATTTATTGTGATTTTTCCGATAACGTTTAATTAAAAAATACGGGTAGCAGAAGTAAAAATGCTTAGGGGGCCACCATTCCCCCAACTTCCCCTATATTTATAGGAGGGTGTAGATTAATCGGGTTGTATTTTTGAGATATTGTTTGATCTAGTATTTTAGCTGCACTATTAGGTTACTGATATATTATTATTGCTATTAATATTATGAAACATTCTTTAAAGAAAAATCTATTTTAAAGAAGACATGGCAAAACATGGATGCATTAATACATTAACAGCGGGAAATCTCGTAATTTACGAAATTAGAAAAATGGTTTCGATATGGCAATTTAATCAATCCACTTTGATTACATTGTATAAAAAAACGCATTTAATTTTAGTTTAAACTCAAGGATATAATGAAAGAAAACGCAAATTCTTTTAATTACTCACTTAATACGGAGAAATAATCATCCTGCACGTTAGGCAACCACCATTGAATGTTTTACAATTATGACAATCTTTTTAGATATAATAGAGGTCAAAATCGTTTGAAAAATGTTCGTGTTATTTTATTATTCGAGACCTATATTAATGAAAAGCAGTTGAACAAACAAATATTTCCTTGTTCATTTAAAACTAAAATTATGAAGCCATATTCTTTCCAGGATAGGCAGCCATATATTATCCTAACAGAATTATTTTATGTGAGCATTGATTAAAAACAAATCGTTTATATATGCAACCGAACATACGTTTTCAATGTATACGAATCATGTTTTCATATATTATAATACCTTTCACAAAAAAATTAAGAAATATTTAATTTAATCAACGAATTGAAGTTTCACAAACATATTTGTATACTCTACATAAAAATTATACTTCTTGAAATAAAAACAGATATTAAAGATAAAATTTAATTTTGAAACATTTGTATAAAAAGTTGCATACCCCAACGTTTCATTTAAACAGGAAGTCTTGCATGTTATAACAAATACTGACTGTTGATTGTGATAAAAAAAAGTATTGTTTGTATGTATATTGCCTAAGTTATGGTTTTAATTTTAAATTATTTTGTGAATGAGAATATTAAATCTATAAAGCAAATCTCTTTTGATTGTTACTCTGACGTTTATAAACCTTATAAATTATTAAATTTTGATTAATATTATTTGTAAGTTTTAATACCATAACTATTTTATATTCTATTCCTGTCAAATTATAGTCTTAATTATTGAATTAATTAATATTTTGATAAAAAGAGTTAAAGCATTTATACAAGTTGTCCCGTATCGTTATGTTCAAATTTTAAGAGTGTAAAGTAGACTTCATTTCAAGTAACAAAAACGCAAAAGTTTCAAAGTTACAGATCTATGAATGTGATTGTCAGATGATGAAAAAAAATGTAATCCTACAGTCAATACAAACTGATTTTATTTAAAAATAGTTGCATAATAAAATGTTATCCTAAAATAAATAAAACGTGTCGTAGTGCATTGGAGATCTACAAAAAAGAGTACTGGAAATTGATTTATGATAAAGAAGGTTCTTACTTATTTCGTAAGTGCTGAGCCATGAATATTATACAATAAACAAATGTTCAGATTACTGTTAACGTTGCATTTTTTAATAGAGGATTACATTACGTTTCAGTTCATACAACAGCTTATTAGTGAGTGGAGACGTTTTCTTTATTCAAAATGCCTTACCGATTTTCTTCTCAAGAGTATGCGGTCATGCATTTTGTGTATGGCTACTAAAACGGCAGTGCACGTCAAGCAAGTTTCCCGATAGGCGCATTCCTCATTACAGAACGTTTCTGGAAGTACACAATTTCGGGAATGTGGACTGCGTGATTATCTTTTCGACCGAGGAGTAAATTTGCCAGCAGACTTAGAGGAAGAAGCAGTAGCTATTGTTACAAGGGATCCAACTCTCGGTGTACGTCGAATTGCTAGACAACTAGGAGTGCTACGAACGACAGTTTGGCGCATTTTAAAACGCGAAGGCCATATCAATATCGCAGGGGACACGGTTTGCTTGAGTCAGATCACTGTGCTCGTCTAGTTTATTCTACCTGAATATTAAGACAGTCACGGTTTCATTTTAATTTCTGCAGAACAGTCCTCTGGACAGATGAATCTACGTTCACGAGAAGTGGTGTTACAAATCTGAGAAACCTGCACAGGTGGTCATCAGAAAATCCCAAAGCTATACGCCCATCCAAATTTCAACATGAATTTTCTATTAACGTTTGGGCGGCCGTAATCGATGACTTGTTGATTGGTCCTGTCGTCGCCACCACTACATTTCGGAATTGCTATCCAAAATTGGGTTAACGTCAATTATCCAAGATGGATTGGTCGAGGTGGTCCTGTTGCATGGCCACTCAGATCACCCGATCTTAATCCCCTTGACTTTTATTTATGGGGGTACATGAAAAATTTAGTCTACGTGCAAGTTTCGAACACAAGAGAAGAGGATCGTATTCACCTGGCTGCCGAACAAATCCGACAAAACATGTATGAAATTCGGATAAGTACTTCTTCTGTTGGCTTACGAGCACAAGCCTGCATTCAACAAGGTGGTGGACATTTCGAAAATATTATTAATTGAACTTTGTTTTTATTGACTTTAGGATTACATTTTTTTTCATGATCTGACAATCACATTCATAGATCTGTAACTTTGAAACAAATAAAAATGGATATACAAGTTTTGCGTTTTTGTTTCTTGAAATGAAGTCTACTTTACACTCATAAAATTTGAACATATCAATACGTGACACCTTGTATAAAATATTTCAATCAATATCTTATAATCTGTTATTTATTGTTTGAAGGTGTTGCACCTACAATAAATTTGTGCGTAAATACAGTGAGAATGTGTTAAAATTACTACAGGAGAAATATTTACATCTTTCTTTGATTTTATTAGAGAACAAAACTTTTGTGCAAATGTGAAACTAATAAATTTAAACGATTGATGGTGACAGTGTATTATAATTATCATAATATTAGTGTATAGTTTAGCTTAAAAAATATAGCATTTTACAAAATACAGTTATTTTAATAGTATCTATAATGAGAGAGCAATAAGGAAATTCAATTACCTGCACATCATTTCACATAATTTGGATAAAAATAAATTCATATTAGTACATATTAGAACATATTAAAAATGATAAAACAGCAGTTTAGCGCCAAAAATAGGTAAAACGTAAGCATTTTTTCAGTTTCAGTATTTGGCTAAACCGTGTATGGGATAAATTGCTGCTATTGTACAATGAATTTTTTTGCTTTTACCAGAAATTTGATTTGATTAAAATTTCAGATTTATATTTTTCTCAATGTAATCGCTTTAGTGCCAAATATACTTTAAGTATAATGTGTGTTTAATATATTTTAAATAAATAATATAATTTTTTTATTATTAATAAGAAAAAAAAAGTAGAACAAGAATAAATAAAAAGAAACCCGTGTGTTCAGTCTGACAGCATGAGTGTAAAACCTTCTTTTATTAGCATAATCGAATTTTTTTCTATAAAAAATTCGAATAAATTAGCGGCGTAATATGTAGAAAGCATATGCTTTCTACATATTACGACGCTAATTTATTCGAATTACATTTACATTACTTCGCGAAAAATCCTACAAATCTGGACAAAGCCTAGTACGGGCAAGATATGATGTAACTCAAGATATTACCAGAAAGATTCGGAATCACCGCCTTTGATAGCTTAGTGGTTAAAGTGATGGTCCGGCAAGCCATGCACTTGGATTCGAACCCTACTTAAGGGCGAATTTTTTTCTATAAAAAACTCGAATAAATTAGCTTCGTAATATGTAGAAAGCATTTTTACATTTACATTACTTCGCGAAAAATGCAACAAATATGTAGAACATAGTTTCTATAAAGTTTAAATTATTGATTTTGCAATAGACTTAAGCCTAGAGAATACCAAGAATGTGATGATTCTATTTAGAGCTATTACTTTCAACGACGACCAAATCTTGTCTGTGGTTTGAGATTGATTACTATTAGCAAAGCGGGAGCTTCCGAATCATTTTAAAATCGATTATTCCACCATTACAAGAGCTAGATGTGATGAAAAGATAAATATTTTAGTTGCCCGTTAATTGTTTAAAAGAAAGCTTTTAGACCAGATATCTAAATCTGTTGCAATGGAATTTGATGGAGTTATTTCTGAAATAAGTAGTTACGATCACGAAAAGTAGGTACTTTACAATTCTTTGCTCTTAAATTAAGACTGAATATTGAATGTAGTAAGTATCTCAATGAAAAGTAAACTATTGTGAATAAATTTTAGTTAATATCACTGGTCAAAAAATTTTTATTTTTTAAATTTTTCTTTAGAAACTATGTACAATTTTCGTTTCTTGACTTCCACTGATACTCGATGAAGAGAATGTGCGAAACATGCGATATGCGTCATACTACTGTATGTTTGTGGTAAGAGCCGACCAGCCGCCTTCATATAAGCAGATCCATGTGTTACAAATAATAACGGTTTTTCTTTATTTATATCGTGCTTTTCATCCCATAGCGATTTAAAACACGAAGTTACGTTACGTGATATGAATTCTGCATTAGTTGTTTCGATTGTCTTAGATGCAAGTATAGTAAGATTCAAAATGTTTTAAAATACCAGCAATTAACACTAAGTGGATTATAAAGAGTACCTGCTGTTAGTTTACCTGTGGGCCATAAAACATTTAGAAATAGTATTTATCTATCAGGAGTGTATTCCGAAAAATTTGAAAGCGGCTACAGGTAGTCTTGTAAATAATCAATATTGAAAATATTGATCATCGATGTTTATGATATATATGAACATTTTATTGGGTAAGTTATGATGCAAGTATATGTTCCAGAATTCATCTTTTTAATATAATACAGTTTATTGGCATTAATATAATTAATGTATTTGTCAATATATTTTTGTATCGCAGGTACGATGTAATAGTAAAAGACTGTAGAAACACAAAAAAAGAAAAATACTGTAAGTACAAGTACAAGATACATAATGAACAAAACAAACAAGAACGAAAGTATAAGAAACAAGCAATTAAAATATCATCCACAAATACCTACAAAAATTTCCAATTAATTATTTAGAAAATTAAAGGCCAAATTCATAATAAAAGTAAACAATACATTGGGAACAATATATTTAACAAATAATTAATTTCGTAATAAGAAATCATTAATGGCACCATTATTTGATATACATTTCAAATACTTTCCCGTCCCTTTTAATCTGTGCGAAAACTAACAAGCTAATTAGTTTATTAAATGTAAAAGACAATATTGTAAAATCGGGCTTAAGAATATTCCACCTGAATGCGCTCCTGCTATATTTACTACTGCTATTTAAAGATTCCATTCGGATAATGATTACAATCTCATTACCTATATACAAGTCATTTTAAATTATCTTGACGAGAACTGTAAATGCGTAGACATTACCATATCGCTGTACATTACATATTTACGCAATAGAGCCTAAGTAACCAACAAAACTAAGCCATATATCGGCCCGCTCTAAATTCATTTAAGTCCCCTCCTGAAATGTACCCCTGATTGCTGCTCCCTAGTTATAAGAAATAGTTCCTGCAATATGCATAAGAAGCATTCGAAGAAATTGATTTACATATTTTATTTAATTCCATTTAATCCTGGAAGGAAAAAACGAAACGTTTCATTTGCGTATGTTAACAGCAAACGTAATTATATCTTGGTTTATAAATTGTTACAAAAACGATTACTACTTATCTTTGCCATTTATCTATGCAATTAATTAAAACAACAAGTACTTACAATTTTATGCAGATGCAGTTCCCATTTTAATTAGTTACATAAACATCTATGTTTTATATTATCTTCCCCTCATAAGAATAAAAATTTAAGATCTTGACATAGATAAACGTTAAATATTTTGTTCACGTAATAATCTAAATAGGTTTTTAGTTGTGTATTACACACATATTTCTCAAGAAAATTTTCAGTGAAACTTATTAAAAAGGTAAATGCGTTTTGGGGAGCAATTTCTCGTATATTTACGAGATACTACCTGGGAGTCCTCGAAATTATAATAGCTTGCGGAAAAGATTATGGTACATACGTTCAACATTAGATATCGAAAGTAATAACACCAATAACCTTTTGTGAAGATTTTGATACCGTGTAGACGAGAGTGAAGTATTTTTAGTGTCATTATACTGTTATTCGCCAAACTACTCATTCTAGCCATAAATACTCTCATTATTTTAATGGCACTTAAAAGAATAACTCATCCTACAAACTAAAATTAATATATTCGAAATATGCAGAAAATAAGCTTATAATTATGATACATTGTACAGGGTGTATTTTATGTTTCAGATCGATGTTTTTTTTAATAGTAATTTTTAAAAGAAATACAATATTATAATTTATATTTTATTAACTGATTATATGGTCTTTAATACTACGCGATCATTTAAATTCTAAATTAGAGCAGTTTGTGAAATTTAAATTAAGTTGGTATATAAGTACTAATTTATAATTTGAATTGTCAAAGTGAAGTTTCAAAATGTTTGATTTAGAACATAAGATTTTTCTTACAGAATGTTATTTTAAAAACGCCGAACGACAAGAGAATGGTGACTGGACATATTCAGTACCGCACTGCATCAATGATTTTCAAAATGCCTTCCCTAATTTTCCTGCGGATTATCAAAAATTAGTCCAAGAAATTTACACATGTGTGTCGAAATTTCGTAATGTTGGAACTGTAGGTAGGAAAGTTGGTAGTGGCGCGCCCAAAAAAAGAGCTCCTGAGATTGTGGCAGTCTCCCAAAAAATCTCTTCGCAGATTAGCCCAAGAAATAAACCTATCATATGGAACTTGTCAAAAAATATTAAAACAAAATTTAAATCTTTATCCCTATAAGATTAACGTCGTTCAAGAGCTATTCCCTCGAGATTTTCCTGTCCGAATAGAATACTGTCAGTGGTTTTTGAATAATTTAAATAACAACAACACTTTGGATTTAACATATTTTTCGGACGAAGCATGGTTTCACCTATCCGGCTATATAAACAAACAAAATATGCGTATTTGGTCTTCGGAGAATCCTCATGAGTTTATTCAATCGCCTCTCCATCCGCAGAAAATTGGTGTTTGGCTAGCGGTTTCTCGACGGCGTATATTTGGACCTGTGTTTTTTGAAGGAACGATAAATGCTGATAGATATCGAAATAATTTACTTGAACCGTTTTTCCAAAATCTTCATGATGACGAACTTTTACATGGGTATTTCCAACAGGACAATGCAACAGCTCACAAAACAAGGGAAAGTGTGGCTCGAATTCGCGAGTTTTATGATAATCGAGTCATTGAATTTCCGCCTCGCAGTCCGGAGCTAACGATTCTTGATTATTTCATTTATCCTTATCTGAAAAATACAGTTTACAAAAATAACCCACATAATCTTGAAGAACTACAAGAGGCAATTTCTAATGCATGCAATGCTATAATCGTTCAGATGTTGGAAAATGCTTTTGAAAATATGAAACGGAGGATTAATAGTTGCATTGCAACAGGGGGAGAACACTTTGAACACCTTTTTTAATTCACAATAAAACTAATTTATCTTGTAATGCTTTCATTTCCATTAAAAATAAATCGATTATACATAAGATTGACAAATGTCACAAAGTATAACATAACCGCAAATTTCAATTAATCAATAATTGACATTCTGGACAACCTAATAAAAAAAAACCCGCCTGCTATAATTTAGAATTTAAATGATCGTATGGTATTATGTATTCTGCCCGTAAACTTGTATCAACAATTCATAGGTTTCCGTCGCCGGGTTACACAATTTGAAGTATAACTTAATGTTGTGTTATTGCTACATGGCTTTTTGACGCACAACACTCTTAAAATGAATGCAGTAGTACTGCAGCCTCGTGCAATCCCTGGCCGAGGACACGTCCAGACATGTCCAATATGTCCATGCATGCCTACGCATACGAGTGCGATATCTTAGACCATTCACCGAATTTTATAGACAAACCTCATAGGCCCAAAACAGTAGAAGTACCTGCATATTACATATATCGTAGTATATGTAATATATACGCATATCATAGTCAAATCGATGGTTTAAATTTTTTATTTTATTTAAATTTACTTTATTTTTATTAACCTTTATGTGACTGGGAAAAATAACACCTTCTAATGACGACGTAGATACCCGGGTACCCCACGTTTTATATACGTTGCAGCTATACATATACGGGAGACAGTGGTGGGGAGACATAAACTGCTCTGTTATGAACAAGATTAGACATGTCTGAAAATCAGTAACCGTCCATTTTTCGAAGTGCTCGTATATAATTTGTTCGCTACAGTACATTTACTAAATATTTTTAGTGTTTTTTGTAATAACAAGTGCAAATTTTATTATTTTTATCGGAATGTGTGATAATACGCCTGGGCCTAGTTCGGGTTCATTTACAAAACCAAGATGGAGGAGAACCAGGTATGATATAGAAGTTAATATAATTACAAATCCTGTAAGAGTAAAAGTAATAGTAATAATAAGAATGTAATGTGATATTTTATGGTTTTCAGACTGACATCAGTAGAATTACTAGCAGCAGCGGAAGAAGCATTAGAGGAAGAGCCATTTACTGCTTCGCATGAAGACGAATACATTCCGGAAATCGAATCTGAAGAATCTGATGCAGAAATAGAACCTGTAATCGAACAAGAGAAACCTTATTCAGATGAAATTAGTGATGAGGAAGAAACGCCTGCACAGCCTACTGTTTTAGTTGCTAAAGATGGAACTCATTGGACTAATACTCCATTACTACAAGCGCAGACAATTAGCCGAAATATCTTGCGCGAAAAATGTGGCGCACCAAGTTTTAGTGCATTATATACTGCTTAAGAAACTTTTAAATCTATCATGTCCAATGAAATTTGTACCATAATTTTAAGGGAAACTAACAGAAAAGGCACACAAGTAACTGGAGATTGATAATGAAAAACAAGCTCAAAAGTACAAAGATTCTAAGCGGCAACCACCACCACGAAAGGTTTTCGAGGCATTTACTGAAGAGGAATTCGATGCATTTTTAGGAATCCTAATTGCAGCTGGTGTACATAAATCTAATAAGGAACATATATCTGCAATGTGGAAACTTGAATCCTTACCTCTTATTCGTGCGGCTGTCTCGTGATCGCTTCAAAATGTTTTCACGATTTATTCGTTTTGATAATCAGAATACACGTGCTGAACGATCTAAAAGTGACAAAGCTGCTCCAATTCGTGATATATGGATAATGCTAAATAGTAATTTAGAAAACAACTATAAGCCGTCTGAATGCATAACGGTCGATGAGCAATTATTTCCTTATAGAGGACATACAAAATTTACCTAATACATTCCTTCAAAACCGGCAAAGTATGGAATAAACATTTTTTGGGCTTGTGATGCGGCAAATGCTTATCCTTTACAAGGTAAAATTTATACTGGAAAACCACCAGACGGTGAACGGCAAGTGAATATTGGAGAGCGTACAGTTCTAGATTTAGTTATTAAATATAAAGGTTCTGGAAGAAATATAACGACAGACAACTTTTTCACAAGTTTATAGTTGGTTCATAACCTAAATTCTTGGAACTTAACTTTAGTAGGAACCGTTCGAAAAAATAAAACTTTTCTTCCTTCCAATATGCAATCCAATAAAAGTAGAGTTATAAATTCCACTAATTTTGCATTTACTAAAAGAGCAACTATATGTTCGTATGTTCCCAAAAAGAACAAATCTGTCATCCTATTATCATCAATGCATACAACAGGCAAAGTAGAACATACTGGTACTGCAAAACCCGAAATTATTAAATATTATAATAAAACCAAAGGCGGCGTCGACACGATGGATAAAATGTTATCAGAGTATACAGTAAAGCGTAGAACAAATCGTTGGCCCCTAGCATTTTTTTACAATATAGTCGACCTTGCTGCACTGAGTGCATACATAATTTACACGGAGCACAATCCTAGGCTTACATCAACCGACCGACGACGGAGATTTTTGAAAGATCTTGCAAACAAGTTATGCATGTCTGCTGTACTAACTCGAAGCAGTATTCCAAGAGTTTTGGGCAATCATTTTACACGTACATCACTAGAAATGGTTCTAGGACGCCAAATTACACAACCAGTCGTTACAGCAGTCAGAGATAAATCATCTCGAGATACTTCTGGGCGTATTTTGGTAGTTGGAAAATGTTACATTTGCCGGGAATTGAATCACAGACAAAGAAAAACGCGAAAAGCATGTAATTCTTGTTCAAAACCAGTTAGTAATGAGCATTCTGTTACTAAGGCCGTATGCGATACCTGTAACCAACAGGCAGTTTAATCCTATTATTATTTATTTTCGTTCTTTTTATACATCTTTTTTATATCATATATAAATAAAAAATGTAAAAATGCTACTTTTGTTCTTTCACATCCATCCATATGTAATTTTAAATGGAGGTACCCGGGTACCCACCGGTCTTAGAGGTTGTAATAATTTCGGCTGCCATTTTTTCGTTAAAAATATAACGAAGTATATATAATAAAGCGTAATATAAAACAAGTTTAGAGATGTCACAGAATTTCCAAGCTCAGCAAGTTCAAACACAAAAAATATTAATATTTAAATCTGAAAAAGGCACCCGAGTACCCTTGCAGTCACATAAAGGTTAATATGTCAAAGCAACAGTAACAGAATATGATGTTTGTCAAGTGGCTGTCTCTGGCCGAGACACAAAGGCGAGCTCTGTTAAGGACATTTTCCATAATAATTTCGCAGACTTCTGGTGTTATTTCAGCAATTTCGTTTCGAATGTCATCCTTAGTATCAAGTTGGTTTGTTGGTGTACACCTTTTCTTTTAAGTACATTCATAGGAAGAAATCTGGAGGTGTCAAATCAAGGGATTGTGAGGGCCAGTCGTTATCACCACTTTTTGACATTCAGCCGGGAAAAATTTCTCGCGAAATTTGCATTGTAGCATGAGCTGTGTGTGATGTGGTACCATCATGTTGGAACCACATACTCTGTAGGTCAAATTGATCTAATTCGGACACAAGAAAGTTCCAACATGTCCTGATAGAGGTCACTAGTAACTCTTACAGCATTGACTCTAGCATCCTCATAGAAATATGACCCAATGATGCTGTCGGCTCAAATGGTGCACCATACAGTTACTCTATGAGGGTGTGGTGGTCTTCGGTGTATTACTTGAATGTTTTCAGTGCTCCAATAGTGGTTATTCTGTTTATTAACAAAGTTAGCCAAGTGGAAATGCGTCGCTCATTATGATTTTTACCAAAAATGGTGGTCGTCTATATCGAGCTATAAAACTTGAGCACTCCAATCTTGCCGCCGTTCATGGTCATTCTCCTGCAGCTGTTATATCAATTGAATTTTATACTGGTAAAAATGCAAATCTTTCTTGAAAATTTTTAAAAACATGAAGATTCCCAATTCTTGTGCACGGAGTCGAAGAGAGGTACCCGAACATTCGGCAACACGGTCTCACTGCCTCAATCTTTTCTTGTGTACGTTGGCTTAACTGTCAGTCTTTACTTTATCTCCCAGTGTATGCAAATTTTCAAAATTATTCATTACACGATAAATGGTTGGCTCGGTCGGCACATGATTAATACTAAAAAAGCTCCGTAATTTTCTCTGCGTATTCACAATTTAACAATTACTTAAATAAAATGTTTTAATAATTTTAACATGTAGTTGTGGCATTAGATGTTCCATAATTAATTGTTATCGACCATTCTCTACGACTGTCAAATACCAACTGACAAATGTCATTCAAACAAAAATGGTGGCCAAACAAAGTCGACCCTTCCAGGCTGATTTGTTTCCAGTCGTAGCCTGGGCCGAGGAAATTCTGGAAGCCGAATGCGCAAACAAAAAAATCTATATAATGACTGATAGTCAGGCAGCTATTAAAGCCACTATGAATCCATCTACCAGGTTTAAACTGGTGAAATATTAAAAGTAGGTCCTCAGTAGACTGGCACAAGACAATACTGCGTCACTGATATGGGTGCCAGGACATGAGGAGATTAAAGGCAATGAAATAAAGTATTTAAACAAAGGAAAACAGAAATAGAGAAAAGATGGAAAGATTTTAAAGAAATAATATTAACTCTAGAGAAAAAAACATTGGAACTTCCAAAATAACTAATAGAAACAGAAAAAAAAAACGAATTTGTGGTCAGAAAGTGTGAAAACAGGCATTAGAAAAAAGAAGATAATATGGAAGAAATACTTAAGAATACGAAGAATGGAAATCCAAAAGAATCAAGGTTAAAAGGCTGATAAAAAAAGTAAAACAAAAATCTTGGTCAGACTTTGGAAACTTATGGAACGCTAGAAAGAATACTATAAATAACTTCTGGAAAGTAGGGACATACGAACGGATCACAACGAAGGATTACTGCGAATGAGGAATTGTGTGGCGATGCAAAGTGAGTATGAAATAAGTACAAAAGACCTAAAATAGGCTTATACAGGGTGGTCTCTGAGCTCATCCACAAATTTTGTCATATGAAAGCGCATGTAATTTTAACAAAAACATTATTGGGACATATGTCCAATATAAATTATTTAAGATAATAATAGACATTAAAGGTTTAATTGTAATTATTTAAATGTTCATTCATGGCTATTGTTATGGTTTATTAATAACAAAAGAAAGCATAAATACACTTGTCAGTCTGTATTAATCTAATGTCAGTATTCTCTCGTTGTATTCAGTTATAATTTAAATTTTACGGTTATAGTAATGAATAAAGACGGCAGACTATGTGCCCCAGCAGTGGCGTTGCGTGGAGAGTTTAGCAGGATAACAGTGCGCTTACTTAAAAATAGATATATCGAATCCCTATACAAAACGTTAAGAAAAAACATAAATAACTTACCCAACATGTTTACATTGTTGCAAAAAAATGCGGATGTTCGCGATGAAAAAACTGCACCATAATATATGTTTCTGTATTAGTCTCGGAAAGGTTCGTACGTAGCGGCGTATATATATGTTTATATACAGAGATGGATTGTTCGACGTTGAGAGATGTTATATTTGCATAGTTAAAGCGCTCTTTGTATCTGTACAACGGATCTTCAGTATTGGTAAAAAGTTGCCCTAATTTTGTAAAATCTACATTTTTATCTAATACACTGTTAAATTTTTCACGGACACAATCACTTTTTTCATCTTCAAGAATATGCAGCACTAGTTTTACGTGGTCAATAATTGCTAATGAGTCCGATAACGACAGCGCAGTGTTCTGTAATTTTTTTATTGCGTCCAGTATTGGAACGTAACTGTCGTAAATAATTTTTAAATTTGCTGCAACTTGAGGATTGTTAAATTGAACCTGGCTGAGCTGTATTGCAGCTGCTTCTTTGGCATCTAGTTGTAAAATCACTGATTTAATTTTTTCAAAATGTTTATAATAATAAAATGCTGCTTCTAACCAAGTACCCCATCGTATAAGAAATGGGTGCGGCGGCTCGGGTATATCAGGACACAGCGAATGAAATGTTTTTTGCTTACACATAAATATACAATCAAGTTAAAAAATAATGGTACATATATTTTTAATAAATTTTAAATATAATTTAGGGAAAAATCCATAGCACTATGTATATGTATTTATTGTCCTCTTTTCTATTCTCTTCTATAAGGGATTGTTATTGGCTTCAGTGTTATTTGGTTACAACTTTTAGTATTGTAAAAAATCCGTTTTATATTGTTATATTGTATATTTATCCTATAATTTTGTATAAATATTATTGATTTACTACCTTATTTTTGGAGTAGTTTCCGTTTCTTCTTTTTAGTCCATTTCTTTCTGTTCTTAGTATTTCTATTTATTTTCATTAGCTAGAAGCAGCAATTTTTCTATTTGCAACACTTGGATGAATTAAAAAACTTTTTTTTCGTCTTCAAGATGATGATACGCAATGCATCTCTAATTGTAAACACCTGATACAAATTGAAAATTTACAAAACCAACTAAACTTTATGAAAGCCAATTTCCAGTGTCTTACAGATACGATTACTTACATGCAAAATCAAGATATTAACCTAAAAGAAGCGAGAATTAACTTAGAAACCGTTATCGACCGAATGCAAAGTATACCTTCAGAATTTGGTAACAAGCTGAGAGAAAATGTTGATGCCATATTTAGCAGAAATCCAGATTTGAATATATTATATTAATTCTGCACAGAACCGATTGAAAAATATATACATTCGAAGTATGGTGCGCTTTTGCAATACCACTTGTGATGTGGAAAGAACATTTTCTATGATATATGATTGTTTCAGCCTTTACTTGATGAAATTCCGTTATAACTATTATCAGGATAAAATAAAACAAATTTTAATGAATTTCACTTTTTAATTTACACTGCAACGATCGTTTCGCTCCAACCTGAGCTTCATCAGTACATAAGTTAGTTATATGTCTGATGAAGCTCAGGTTGGAGCGAAACGATCGTTACAGTGTAAATTAAAAAGTGAAATTCACTAAAATTTGTTTTATTTTATCCTGATAATAGAACATTTTCTATTTTTAAAGACGTTTTAATATCTAAAAGAATTAATTTAACACAGGAACACCTTGAACAAATTTTAGTTGTTCAAAGTAATGTTTTAGACTTTCAATGTTTCATAGAAAATACATAGTTTTGAGTTTTGTTATTTGTAAATTATTTTTATTCAAAATTCGATACGCCATCCGCTTGTCAGCATTACTTTTGTTTCAGCAGTAGTTGCTGCCGGTCACCAAACCGTTTATTACATTCGCTCTGTTGTACATTAACAGATACATATTAACTGCATATATAGGTATGGGCCACTTATGCAGGTTGCCACACCTATCAAATTGTTGGAAACTCACGGATCGCTTACAGAAACAAATCGAACACAAGGCAGACGCCCATGGGCTATGAATAATCAATCGCTCGAGTCCGCTATCTGCTTATCACTTGGAAAAAGGTTTTTCGTCTATGGTTGCGCTAAAAACTAAATACAGGGATATTTCTTATCGAAAACAATTTGCTTTTGTGCGTTTCTAACGTAGGTCCACGTATTGAGTAACTTTTAAATGAAAAACAAATAAAACCATCACATTAAATTCCTTTCTTTACACGTGTACTTATTTAAGTAAAATGTTTATAAAAATGATTTTTTCTCATAAAATATTTTTTTATTATTGTTTAGGTTATGTCACGACCCCTTTTAATGTCACCGGATCCTCAGGTTGAAAAACGATGTCCTAGATAATAAGAAGTCTTAATAAATTGACGTATACATCCTATTAAAAAAATATCTTCGCAAATCATAAATATTAATTGTAACAAGAATTTGAAGAATTTGTTACATCGAATGCCACATACATTTATTACATCTTATTTAGAAGTTTATCTATAAATAAGAAGCACTGAGTGTTGCAGAGAATTTAAAACATTCGTCCTTAGAAACACGAATACTTAATTAATTATCCATATTTACGACGCAATTAGATTGCTAATTTTATGACTAGGAAGAGAACCCAAACAAGACTAAACTGAAGTTGAATAATTATATGAATTAGTTTTTTTCTTGTTCATTGCGCCAATTAATAAGTAATTATTTTTTTCTAAAATCATGTTCCTAATGAGTGTATTGAGTTTGTAATGAATACGGCACTGTATTCATACATCTTTAGCGATCTGTGTAAATTAAGCAAAAATAGATCAGAGTTATTGGCAGTATCAACTAAAGTACGCTGATATATTGAAGTGAATTTTGGCTGCTTTACATACATTATTATATATCATTTTAAAATGTAAAAATATATAATTCTATCTTTTCTATTCCCATTTTCTAATTTATTTTGTTAAACATTTACTACCTGTACTCTAATGAGATTTATTACGATACAGGTCGCCATATTGTTCTACTACACACTATTGGAATAACATTTTAATTTTGAAAAATTACTGTTTTGAAAAATGCCGTCGTTTTGTTAAATTGAAGATTATTTAAAGAGCTGAAAGGGATAATATTTGTTTCTTTAGATCTCCGCTAATCTGGGGTTGTTACTGAAGCGTAGAAAAAGTAACGACAATATTCGGTCAATATTAACCATTGCATAAACACTTGACAAATCTAAATTTGACAATTCAGTTACTTACTCTATTGCCTCTGTCGTTATCCAACTGTTTATTTAATAGTTCACATACAAATAATGTAATCATATACGAAAAATTACAAGTTTTTTTCTTTAATTTTTAAAAAGAAAATGCAATTTTTTTTAGTTATTACAGCTGGTCGTAGAAAAAATAGTGTATGAAATTCGCATTTAATGGATACTGGCATTAAGACACTCACATTTTTTGCGACATTCGCTTTCAGCTCGTGTCGTAATCCTCACACTTGTATCTTAATAGCCACCTTTAATGATATGGGTGCCAGGACATGAGGGAATTAAAGGTAATGAGATAGCCGACAAACTGACCTAAGAAGGTACTAATAGTCTAGTAGTGGATAATCTCCTCAGGACATTAAATGACCAGGGAATATGGACGCAGGGGCTCGCCGATGACATTGTCATAGTGTCCCAGGGGAAATTCCCGGGGACAGTAGCGAACATCATGCGAAATGCTCTGTGAATTGTAGAAAGATGGTGCCTTGAGGAGGGATTAACTGTCAATCCTCAAAAAACCAAGTTGGTAGCCTTTACCAACATGAGAAAACTAAATGATCTGGGCAGCATAAAGCTGTTTGGACAAGAGTTAGAACTAACCAATGAAGTGAAGTATCTAGGCATAGCACTTGATGCGAAACTGAATTGGAGCAGACACCTAGCCAAAGTGGCAGACAGGGCGGCGCAGCTCTTCTGGAGATCCAGAAGAGCCGTTGGCAAGACCTGGGGACTAAGACCAAATGTGGTACACTGGTTGTACACAGCAGTAATAAGACCAACGATTACCTATGGGGCAGTTGTCTGGTGGAGGAGGATGGAGCGGACATCGTCGGTGGGGCTCCTCACGACTCTCCAGCGGCAGGCTCTATGGACAGCACGGGAACCGCTTCCATGGAGGCCATCGTGGGTCTCCCTCCGCTGGAACTATTTATAAAGGCGGAGGCAATGGCTGCGATACTGAGGCTGATGGCCAATGACGTATGGTGTCCTAATAGGTTGTAGGGAGCCATACAGATATCACAGGAACTATACTGGAAGAGCCGATATTTCAAATGCCGGTGGGCAGTATGTCACCTGAAATTATGTTTACAGCTAAGCTGAACATACTTATACCGACCAGGTAACAGGCAAAAAGTCGCTCGATCGAATGTGGTGCCGGCACCTGGTACACTGATGGATCACAATCTAGTCAGGGTGCAGGTGCAGGCATATACGGAATGTGCCCTGGAAGGAAGATATCGATATGTCTGGGGAAACATGCTACGGTTTTCCAGGCCGAATTGTTAGCAGTCACAGCCTACGCCGATGAAATTCGGGAAGCCGGCTGCGCAAGCAAAAAATTAAAATAATGACTGATAGTGAGGCGGCTATTAAAGCCATTATGAACCCATCTACCAGGTCTAAGCTGGTGAAATATTGTAAACAGGTCCTCAATAACCTGGCACAAGACAATACAATGTCGTTGATATGGGTGCCAGGACATGAGGGAATTAAAGGCAATGAGACAAACTGGCCAAAGAAGGTACTAATAAGAACTTCATAGGACCAGAACCTGTATGGAATCACTAAGGATTCCGCTAAAAGGGAGATCTGGTCATGGCTAGAAAAAGAACGTAAAAGTAAATGGAGGTTAATGGAAGGCCAACTCCATACCAAAACACTACTAAGGGGGCTGGACGGGAGGTTTTCAGTCAACCTAATTCGTAGTAGCAAAAAGAAATTAAAATAATTACCGGGTTAATAACCGGACATTGTCCTTTAAGGAAGCATTTGTACACCATGGGCTTGGTTAGCGAGCCCTGGTGTAGGAGATGTAAAACAGGAGGAAACTAGCCTTCATGTAATATGCACGTGTGAGGAACTGAAGGAACTCAGACAGAAATATTTCGGGAGAGATCTATTGGATCCTTCGAATGTACTCAAACTTCCCCTGAGGAGGATAGTGGCTTTTATCGAAGACACAAGACTAACAGAGTGGAATTGAGAGATCTATTGGGGATAGTACAAAGAGCAGTGTGCTCAAGTGCCTGGACGTGGTGGCGTCCACCCCAAAACAGAGAGGAAGAAGAAGAAGAAGGTATTAATAGGAACTTCATAGGATCAGAACCTGTATGTGGAATCACTAAGGATTCGGCTAAAAGGGAGATCTGGTTATGGCTAGAAAAAGAACACAAAAATAAATGGAGGTTAACGGAAGGTCAACTCCATACCAAAACACTACCAAGGGAGCTGGACGAAAAGTTTTCAGCCAACCTAATTTGTAATAGCAAAAAAGAAATTAAAATAATTACCGGGTTAATAACCAGACATTGTCCTTTAAGGAAGCATTTACAGCATGGGCTTGGTTAGCGAGCCCTGGTGTAGGAGATGTGAAAAACAGGAGGAAGCTAGCCTTCATGTAATATGGACGCGTGAGGAACTGAAGGAACTCAGACAGAAATATTTCGGGAGAGATCTATTGGATCCTTCGAGTGTTCTCAAACTTCCCCTGAGGAGGATAGTGGCTTTTATCGAGGACACAAGACTAACAGAGTGGAACTGAGAGATCTATTGGCGATAGTACAAAGAGCAGTGTGCTCAAGTGCTTGGACGTGGTGGCGTCCAACCCAAAACAGAGTAGTAGAAGAAGAAGAAGAAGAGCCACCTTTAAATGCACATTACATAGTATACTATTTGATATCAGATTCTAATATTTTTGACAAACATTCGACATTTAGAATTTAATATAACGGGTGTTCAGAAAAATTCGAAGCCAAAGTAGTCTCTAAAAATTCATGTTTTAGACAGAGTACGGTAGAATGATACATTTACTTAACACGATTTCATAGGTTATCATTAGAGACCGGACGCATCGGGCCAATATTACGACGGACCATATAAATAGTCTATAACATCGCTAAGTACAACACGCAGTTATTGAATAGCACTATTTAGTCGGTTAACCGCACATCTATTTTTTGTCGCTGTACTTTTTCATTGTTGTAATTGTTAATTACATAGTGAATTTCGTTAAATTTCAATAACTTACATTTTAAATTTTATTTATTTAGATCTAGAACAACGTCGAGAATGGCATCATGAAACAATGGCGAGTTGGATTAAGGGTCATACTGATTGTATGTCCATTGCCAGTGATTGCGAAATTTATTGCAAAGTTTGTAAAATATCCTTAAAAAATTCCAAGAAATCACACATGAAACGTGATTTAGCATCGCAAACACATAACAGGTACTAGATCCGTTGGAATTTGACAATTTTAACGAAGAACTCTGTGAAACTTTAATGGCGGCAAATATTCTATTAAATAAACTAAAATTCCACCTTCAAAAAATTTTTCTCCAATAATATACTGGTCGAAATGTTCCTGATGAATCCACCTTACGCAAATATTATGTTTATAAGTGCTACACGAAAGCAGTAGAGCGCATTAGAAGCCATCTTTCAAACCAGTACCTATGGATAAGTGCCGCCGTAACTATCGATATATTACGACGCTGTGTGGTAAATGTTGTAGCTTGTCTACTACGTCCAACTATTCCCTATAACGCATATGTAATAGCAACAAAAGTTATAAATACAGTTGATGCGAAAACAGTAGTTAAAACCATTTATGAGAATATGCACCATATGCTTCATTCGGACGACAGGTACAAAGAAATAATACTTTTATTTGTCAGTGACAGTGTTGCATATATGTGTAAAACAGGCAGACTATTAAAGGAAACATATCCTAATATGCTGCATATTACTTGCGTAGCACATGTTCTCCACAGAATCTGTGAATATATCAGAGATACCTTTCCGGAAGTTGATAGACTTGTATCCGCTTTAAAACGGTTGCCAGAAAAGCACCATTGAGAGTTGCTCTTTACATGGAAAAACTTCCATCTTTGTCACTGCCTCACTCTCCAGTAATAACTAGATGGAGAACATGGTTGGCAGCTACTAGTTTTTATGCAGAGAATTTCGATAGTTTGCAAAAGTTCGTTACATGTTTAAATGACGATGCTCGAAATATTTCTGAGTGCAAGGAACTAATACAAATTCCAAATTTAAAAAATCTGTTGTATTTTCTTCAGGAACACTTTGGAAATTTGCCAAAACTAATCACTTATTTTGAAAATCAAAATCTCAAATTAAATGATGTATTAACCACATTAGATGTGGCTATTAATAATTTGAAAAATATTGTTCGCATGTGGCCTTCAGCAAAAGTTAGACCCAGTTTTTAATAGAAATCCAGATTTAATAACATTGCGGTAATTGTGTATGGGGACATTGCCTCAAAATCTAACTGCTAAATACGCTGAAATAAAAGAATATTTCCAGTATGCACCTATAACCAGTTGCGATGTTTTCTATCCACAAGGATGTATTTCATTTAAAGAGAACAGATTTTACAGAAGAGAACCTTGAGAAAGTATTGTTAGTTAATATTATTACTCCTTTACTCAACTTGAACTACAAAATGAACAAATAAAAATGTATTTCGAATTTTATAGACCACCACCCGTTTGTTTTCAAATTATATAAATAAAATTAAAAACTTTCAAAGTACGCCCGTAGGCGATGAGTCGTCTGCCTTTCGTGTGCGGTCTCTAGATGTAACCATATTGAACACATATACAAAAAGGTTATAAGTATATCAATACGTTATGCACGTATAACGCATTTGTTACAAATGAAACAAACATGCAATATACATATCTGTAACTGTACACATGGACAATACACTTCGTATTTTCAGCATTTACTTCTGCTTAAGACACGTGTTTCTGCCATCTATAGGCGTCATCAGTCAAGCTAGTGAAGCAATGTAATACAAATTAATACAAATCTTTTTAGAAAACAGATTTGTATCTGTATATACATTTGCGCTGAAATCGCCTACAAGACATAGCAAATTTCGTCCTATAAGGTGGCACTATTTAATAAGTTATAGGACGGACGAAAGAGACTATGCCGAAAAAGCCATTTCGCTTGACTAGCAAAGCTGATACATAAGCGAAAAAATACGTATATCGGTGAAGTCCATTAACACGAGCCAGATGGCAGTAACTATACAAAAAGGTTTTAAGTATATCAATAGATACGTTATGCACGTATAACGCATTTGTTATAAATGAAACAGACATGCAATATACATATCTGTAACTATTACATTGCTTCACTAGCTTGACTGATGACGCCTATAGATGGCAGAAACACGTGTCTTAAGCAGAAGTAAATGCTGAAAATACGAGGTGTATTGCCCATGTGTACAGTTACAGATATGTATATTGCATGTCTGTTTCATTTGTAAAATATTGAACACAGTTGTAACTTGAAATAAATACATTTTGAGAAGAAAATGCAATTTTTTTCGTTATTATAGATGGTCGTAGAAATTCGCATTTAATGGCTATTAAGGAACCTTCATACTTGTGCCTTACTAGCCATCATTCAATGCTCGTTACATAATATACTATTTGATATCAGATTCTAACAATTTTTGCCAGACAACATTCGACATTTAAAATTTAATATAACGTGTGTTCAGAAAAAGTCAACGTAGTCCTTGAAAATTTGAAGTCATGTCTGAGATAGAATACGGTAGAATGATAGATTTACTTAACGCAAATATCAGTTTATGTCAACAGATATTCCATTAAAATGTCATATTAATTAACAGAAATTAAGTTAAGTAATGATTTTAGAATAATAATAATTAATTTGCAAATTAAAATTTTTGATATTTTAGGGAATTCCTACTGAATAATAACACTTCTTCATGTGATACCTTTCATTGGAGGAAATTACATAATCCGATTCATATGCTGGTAATAAAGCTCGTCTTATCTGTGATAATACATAACAAGAAAATGCAGAATTAAGGGGAATAATTTTATAAGCAAAGGTTTTATTCATCTTCTAGTGATAATAGTATCTATTTAGTTATTGTATTATGTAGTTTAATATTAATATTCAACAAATTATTGTAAAAATCGTTTAAAATCATTTGGAAAACAGATTAATTGTTCGTATATTCCTTGGATTACAACCTTAAAATAAATATCATAAATTGTAGTTGTATAAATTATTAACAATAATGACAATAATAAATTTTAAAAGATTTTGAAATTGTCGATCAGTTTCTTCCAAGCATTTTACATACCTCCTCCTAAGGCTACCAATTATATTTTGTAGTACGGGACTATTTCTAATTACATTAATTTTATTTAAAATTCTGTGTTACCCATCTATATAATCTTGTACTAGTGCTTGATGAATTGAATTTTTTAGAAAGGCCATAAAAAGAAATCACACCGTGTAAGATCACAAGATCATCGCTATTCAAACTAATCAAACGATTTATAAATACTTTTTGTACATATTCATTGTTTCACCTGCTGTGTGAGTTCTAGCACCATTTTGTTGAAAGTAACCCAAAGCTAGTTCATCATTATGAAGCTAGTTAAGGAAAGGCAAGAGTATTTTCTGTCGATATCTTTCTGTAGTCATGGTACCATTCTATCTTCTACTTATAGCGCACCAAACACCAACTTTCTTAGGATGTACAGGAGCTTCAACTTAAAAATGATTGGTCTTTGTATCACTTCAGATTCTCATGTTTTGTAAGTTAACGTATCCACTAACATGAAACCATACTTTGTCCGAAAAGAATGTTTTGACTAGGAGTTCATCATTAAAATTATTTGTAAACCATTCGCAAAAACTACTCGCTGCAGATAATCAATATTGAAGATTTCTTGCAAGCAAGTTATAGGATATGAAAATAACTGTAAATCTTATTTTAAAACTGTGTGACAAGAACCAACTGACAACCCAGTTTGTCGAGCGAGAGTTCGAACTGAAGTTTTTGGGACATGAGTCATTATTCGTCTAACATTACAAATCGCTTCTTCTGTCCGGACTTTTTAGCCGCCCACTAATAATAATACTAATAATAATAATAATAATAATAATAATAGTAATAATAATAATAATAATAATAATAATGCCTTTATTTTCCCAAACAATACATTTTCATATATCGAAAAATATGGGTTAGAGAAAAGAAATTATAATAATAATACAGAAACCGGTGATAATAGAATAAACAAATAACAGGAATAAAAATTAAAATCAAAGTATTAAAATTAAATAATCATGAAAGAAGTTGGGAAAACCTTAAGGGGCAGTTCAGCAAAATAACAATGTTATTAGCTGCTCTTCCACTGAACCCTTACTTTAATAACAAATGAAGAACATTCTCCTAATTCTAATTAAATGCCTAGTAAACTAACCTAACCTAATCTAATTCTGTGTGTGATGTCAAATGAAAATGAAAGAAGTATATATCAAAGATACAAATCATGTAACAAATATATATATATATATATATATACATATATATATATATATATATATATATATATATATATATATATATAATACAACCGCATAAGCAACTTAAAACAAAAGATGCCTACGTATCATTCGCTTGTAGTAAAGAATTCATTGACGCAGAATGAGGTGATTGTACATTAAACGCCTAAACGTCGCAACATTTTTTGTTTTTAGTTCACCCGGCACAGAGTTATATAATAAATAGATATTATAAGAGAACGATCGCTCAAACAATGCCGTCCTATGAGCAGGCGGTGTAATAAGATTCTTATTTCTTATATTGATGTTGTGGACATCCGTTCTGAAAGTAATCCTATCCAAAAGGTAGGGTGGTTTTCTGTGATACAATATTTTATGATAAAGATTAAGCGAATGCAGAGCTACTCTCCCACGCATGTTTAACCAATTCAAATCCTTTAGTTTATGCGAAACATGCTCATACTTTCTTATTCCAAAAATATATCTTATACAAGTATTCTGGACCCTCTGTACAGCCTCCACAAAATCCAAACATGGACCATAAACAACCAAACAGTAATTGAAAAGTGACAGGACCAGTGTCTGACACAAGGACGCCTTTAATTTGTTAGTAAATATCGAACGATGCGGATACAGAGATTTAAGTTGATAGTAAGCCCTTCCTATAACATTAGACACATGTGCTCTATATATAAATGTGTTATCCATAATTAGCCCAAGATTCCTCACCTCCCTAACAACAGGTATATTTTCATCTGAGATTCGTACTTAAACTTGCTGCACGCACCTCTCAACCTCCAACAAACTCCCAAACAAAATCGCGCTACTCTTGCTAGGGTTAAGATACAAAGAATGACGCGTCGCGAAAGTATTAATATTATCTAAGTCAGAATTAATTTTATGTAAGGCAGACTGGATATTTGCCGACTGAAACGAGTGATAAATTTGTGTATCATCCGCATACATTTGCACATTAGAGAATTTTACACATTCTGGCAGTAAGTGTGTATAAACGCAGAACAAGAGCGGCCCCAGGATCGAGCCCTGAGGCACGCCACGATTAACTGGTAGAGGCCACGAAATATACTGCAACCCAGACGAACAGTCTGCGATCGTCCCTGCAAGTAAGACTTCAGCATCTCCACAGCTGATGCATCGCAACCCAAATAATGCAGTATAGACAGCAAAATCTCATGAGTGACGGTATCAAATGCCTTGCTGAAATCCAGCAAGACAAGCAAAGTTAATTCGCCTTTATCGCGAGCTTGCAGTATGTCATCGGTTACCCTTAACAATGCCGTAGCACAGCTGTGACCGCGCGTAAATCCCGACTGACTGTTAGGCATAAGATTGTTTAAATCGAGATGTTCGCGTAATTGTTCGCACAGAATTCTCTCGAATACCATACTCAATGCGGGGAGAATACTAATGGGTCGCAAATCTTTAAAATCTGCGGGCGCGTTCATTTTTGGTAGAGGAAGTACAATAGCAAATTTCCATTGGGAAGGAACAATACTACACTCGATGCAGCAATTAATTATATGTGTAATGTACGGAAGAGCGCACGGGACAATCAATTTGAGCATATGAATGCCAATTCCATCCTCTCCCACAGCTTTACTTTTAATGTTCAATAAATGATGCAGGACAGTATTACAGTCAACCGTATGGAATCGGAATGTATCGCGAACATTGGCATGAGTGGAGGTCAAATAAAAATCACACGTTTCGTTTAAATTTGCAGAGGCAACAGCGGGGACAGCATTAATGAAAGAGTGATTGATATCATCAGCATTAGCTAGATGTGATGGAATTTCATGGCGCTTTATAGGTAATATATGTAGGTTTCTGAGTTCATGCCAAACGCGTCTTCCGCCATTATTTTTATGCAGAAATTCGAAATATCCTCTCTGTTCACTACGAATCGCCGAAGTCGTTACGTTGCGCAACTGCTTATAATAATTCCAATGCGTCCCCAACCGTGTTCGTCTAAACCTTGCCTTTGCTCTATCCCGCATTCGTTGCATCAGTTTAATGGTATCAGTCAACCATGGTTTTCTGATTTTAGTTATTCTAATTGTTTTAGTTGGAGCATGATAATTAAATATGTTCAAAATTGCTTGATTCAAGAAGCTTATTTTATCATATAACTCCATTCTAAATATCAAATTAAAAGGGATATTACGGAGATCATTATTAAAATCAACATGGTCAAAATTAGAGAAATCTCTGAATGTATAATAAAGCAGTTTAGCTGGAGGATACTCTACACGGCAATAAACAAGATCATAATCTGAAAAGTCAACATCCCTAACGCCCGACGCCCGCACAGTTAGGCCACTAGAAACAATAATAACATCTAATAAAGTAGCTGAAGTTCGAGTAACACGAGTAGGCTCCGCTATTAATTGGGTCATACCTAAGGATTCAAAGGCAATAGTTAATCTGTTGGCACCGCTACATTCGCTATTCAGCATATCAATATTGACTTCACCCAAACAAAGAACATAATCGCAATCCAAATTCCGTTGAAGTAATTGTTCCTCTATCTCGTCTACAAAAGCAAGTGTATTGAGTGTAGGCGGTCTGTAAAAACTTCCAAAACTAAACCGTCTACGGCCGTCAAAGACCTGAATCCACACCTGCTCAAAAGTAACACTGAAAGAATCCAAGAAGCAGCAGTCCACAACATCTCGCACATAAATCCCAACTCCACCGCCACGCCCATCCCTATCCCTACGAAAAAAAATATAACCTTCTAACTTAATCATGCTGTCACTAATTTCGGGTGACAACCACGATTCAGACAAACAAAGTACATGAATATTCCCCTCTGTAAGTATATCAAACACCTCGCCTAATTTAGGATACAATGAGCGAACGTTCAAATGCGCAACATTTAGTTCACGAGACATATTCCTTAATAACCCAAGTCAATCATCCCATTCATAACAGTCAACAAAACAATTAATTATTTCATTAAGGACATACTGTATACTACGAATGACACCCAAAAAAGTTTACTTTAAAAATCGCAAGAAATATTTGCTATCCAAAGAAATAATAGTAATAAAAAAAAATCTCTTATCGATAAAAAATATACAAATACACAAAATATATAAATTTCAAGACGTTGTTTTAAGACGGTTCGCTATGTATTCCAGCTGTCGTGCCCCATCGATCATGGATATCTTTGAAAGATTTAATATGAAATATCGTGTTACCTGACTTACAGAAAATCTTGCAATCATTTGTCCAATACGTATTAGGCGGAACATGTGTAGATAATTTTTTCATCAAAGACAAACGATACGGCGTCAGATCTTCTTTTAATACGGTCTTTGTTCCTTTTAATTTGCTTTTATTTTTAAATATTTTCTGCTTCACAGTTCTTTTTGCGAAACGGACAATAATGGGTCTGACACCACCTTCTCTTCCTTTAAGCCGGTGAATAACGTCTATATCAGACGACAGAATATCAATATTTAATTTATTCTTACATATATCTGTAAACATTTTAGAAACATCCTCATTCGGTTGTTCTTTCACACCAAACACACGCAAATGATTTATTTTTGGGTACTGTTCGAGCTGCTCCATCTTATTATTAACTACTTCTAATTCAGTTTTAAGTTGTACTACCTCTTGGCTAAGTGCATTGATTTTCGTATTTATAATCGATGATAAATTCTCACCAACCTTTTCACAAAATTTCACGAGAAATTCATCAGATTCAATAAATTTATCCAATATTTTTTGTGCAAGAGATTCCTCGAAGCTCTCATCCGTATTACCTGGTCTGTTCCTCAGTGTATAACGGTCTGTCATCTTACCAATATATAATTAGAAAGGTATAAAAGTATAGGAGCACTCTAGGACACGTCTAATCACGACAAGCACACATCACATAATGAATCACTACCCTTTCGTCGTCCCACACTACCAGTTTGTCGAGAAGCTGGACCAATTTTTATCAGTGTACCTACACTGAAAAGTATTATAATCAAAAATAATTAAAAAAGCAAGGATGGGAAATTAATCTCGAAGTCCTTCTAACAACCTTAAATTGAGAACTTCCACTCTTCACCGATCTTTTGACTATTTCGAAAATAAGATTCAGCCATTAATGCTTTGTGTACATTAGGAAATACCATTTTCAAAATTTAAAAATATAAATTACTATCTTTGATATTAGATTCTGACAATTTATTTACTGACAATAGTTGACATTCAATATTTAATGCAAATCATAGACTTAAGTAAGGACATATCATTTTTTTTTGTTCAAAATCTACTTGGCTTCGAACACCCGTTATGTAAATCGACAGACTAAAGTTAAGACATTATAGACGATTGCTTGTCCAAAACCTACTTGACGTCGGATTTTTCTGAACACTCGTTATATGGTGTTTTTAATCAACTCATATCCATATCGCAATTTTCTGTAGCTTACGTCCCCACCTTCACATAATCTTAATTACACCTGACTTTACGTAACTTAATTTTGTTGTCTTTCATATGCGTTTGTTATTCATTATCAATTTATTTTTGTAGCGTGTTATTATTTAGATTGTCTTTTGATTTATTTCCTCTTTTCTATCGTTTATTTTATTTCTTATTGTATTTAGATATTTGAAACTCTCCTTTTTCCATTTTATACTTTAATTTCTATATCATTTCGTCTGTCTTTCCCGATATTAAATAATATTATTAGAAATCTGATTGAACATACTTTAAAGTGATTTACTAACTAAATAAATTTGTTTTATTCGGAAAAACAATTCAGCATTTGTTAGAGAGCTATGATGTATCATAAATATCTGGACGTTTCCTTCATGTTGTACTTATTATATTTTCTGTTATATTTAGATCATCTTTCGTAATGTTTCAACACTCTACAAGAATATTTAACACGGAATAATTATCATAAGTTACCATGTACATAGAGAAATTATTATTTAAATTTTTAAAAGACTAATTCTCACTTATCTACATGGCATCAGAAATCATGTATGCAAGGAGGTGTACGAAATAATTTCCATATGCTTTACTATTCCCGAGATCGCACGGTGTCCGTATTACCAAAGTACTTTCATTAAATGCCCACACACACACCCCTGAACACGGACTGACTGGGGGAACTACTAGCCGGCATGAAAACATCTCCCATAGATGCACTTGTGTGTATTTACTACGTCCGTAGGTATAAACTACGTGGAGTACACTTTGTTCCGATTATCAAATGCCGTAGGACCCTTTAAATCAGTAGCGTAGCCGATGACAAATCGTTTCGTTACGCGAAATTGAAAATAAAATATTCAACGTTTGAACGATACCTGTTTGTCTGGTGTCGCCCTTTTTGTAGTACACGTGGATCTTATGCTGTGCGACAAGTAGATTTGCACGACTATTGATTTTTTTGGTTTTAAATATATAAACCTATAAAGCTACGTATTATATATTTCTTACTAAAATAGTTTAATTAAATAACGTAGATATTTCTTACTTTCTAAGCATCGTTTGAAATTTGCTTAGTCATATTTGAATATTAATAAATTACTGTTAATAAATGTTTATATTAAAAATTATTAAAATATTAATAATAAAAAATATATTATAAAAATAAGGAGTCGCATATTTTTCTTTTGCAATTCAAGAATCAGATTATTTGAAAAGAGAACTGTGATCAATATAGCTGAGGATGTTTGCGGTACGGCAGGACCGTATTTTTATATTATATGATATAATATAAAAAAGCATCTTGAAGATTAGATTTAGGTTTCGCTAAAATTTAGTAAGTAACATATATAAATGTGTTCTTAAAATATACAGGGTTAGTTAAAAGTATGGAGACGGCGATTTATTGTCGTTAATATTCATTTTAGGGAATTATGTTCAATATGAAAGTTTGTTAGGATATTTTGATGTACATTTGATAATATTTGAATATTTTTTTTCTTCAATTGTTTTTTAGTTACGCCTGTTCGCGCAGTTTTTTAAAATGGGAACTAGTAAATTTTACTCTACCATTCGATAGAGAATTTTTTTCTCTTTACAATAATATTTTTGTATTTTTTAAATTCATTGTAATAACTTTTTTACAAGAAAAATAAAACAAATTAATAACAAAGTAAATTAAAGTAAGTGTTCAAATTGTCGTCGATTAGTAATTTGACAATGACCCAATCGATTTACAAAACCCCGAATAGAGTTCTGTAAAAAATTTCGGGGAATTGCTTGTATCGTTCTACCAGAACGATACAAGAAATTCCCCGAAACAATCCGAATTACCAATTCGGATTTGTAAATCTTCGACATTATCGGGCTTAACTTTGTAAACTTTGTTTTTTACGTATCCCCAAAGAAAAAAATCTAAAGGACTTAAATCTGGCGAACGGGCTGGCCATTCAATGGTTCCTCGTCTTCCAATCCATCTCTGGGGAAAAACGTTGCTCAGATATTGACGAACATTTACACCATAATGTGGTGGGGCGCCATCTTCTGGAAGCAGATACTGTCATTGGGCAGGTGTTCATTGTTTTCATGATGATAGAGCGTAGCACAAGCAGGTATTATTTCATTTTGCAATAACTACAAATACAGAGCCGAAGTTAAATTGCCATTGATGAAAAAGAGACCGATAATATGACCGCCTAGAATGCCAACCCAAACACTAACCTTTTGGGGGTACTGCGTATGGTGCTCCAAAAACCATGAGGGATTTTCCGATGACCAGTATCTGCAGTTATGTCTGTTTACTTCACCGGTAAGGCAAAAAGTAGCTTCGTCAGAGAAAAGAATATTGTTGACAAAATTTTCATTATTATTGCAAATATTTAACATTTCTTCAGAAAATTGTAATCTCCTATCAAAATCATCTTCCGTTAACTCGTGTACAAGGGGTACCTGTATAAGGTTTATACTTTTCACTTTTAAAAAATGACACGATCGATGACTCTGAAATATTGAAATTGGCCGCCAATGATTGGTTGATAAATGGGGATATTCAGATACAGCCAATAAAATATCCAGTTTGTTATCATCGCTTTTTGCTGTTCTAGGTCTTCCACTCCTTGGCAAATCTTTAACGCTATCCGTTTGTTCAAAGCGTCTTAAAGTTTTACCAACAACGGATTTAGAAATTGGATTTCTATTTGGATGCGTATCATTAAATAAATTACAAACGTCTTGTAAACTTCTGCGTCTATCTCCATAACCCAACATCATAAGTATTTCAATTCGTTCATGTTCACTTAAACTCGCCAATGTTAATATTAACGGCAACAAATTGCACAATCATTAAATTATTTCTGTCAAAGATTTGACGTACACAATAACCACTAATAAAATTATGTCGCTAAAGTTTGTTTATCGCTACGCTTCTGTCTATCTGCGATGTACCGAACATCTGTTAAACACATGAACCGGCCTTTTCTTATAAAAAAGTTATTAAAATGAATTTTAAAAAAACAAAAAAAATTTTGTAAAGAGAAAAAAATCTCTATCGAATGGTAGAGTAAAATTTACTAGTTCTCATTTAAAAAAACTGCGCGAACAGGCGTAACTAAAAAACAATTGAATAAATTAAATTAAAAAACCCTTACTACAATAGAATTTAATGATTCTAACTACGTATTTCTACAACCACGTTGTCATCTTCAGTAGAAAAAACAGTGTAACACTTGAACGCACAAAAACACTCACAGAAGGATTGTTCTGAACTTCTTCTAGTTTAACACTAAATGCTTCTTAAATTGATTGAAGAATTTAGTGTTAAACTACAAGACGTTCAGAACAATCCTTCTGTGAGTGTTTCTGTGCGTTCAAGTGTTACACTTTTTTTTTCTACTGAAGATGACAACGTGGTTGTAGAAATACGTATTTAGAATCATTAAATTCTATTGTGGTAATAATTTTTTAATTTTATTTTATTCACTTATAAGCCACAGTCTCCGATTTGTTAAAAAACAATTGAAGAAAAAAAAAATTCAAATATTCTCAAATGTACATCAAAATATCCTAGCAAACTTTCATATTGAACATAATTCCCTGAAATGAATATTAACGACAATAAATCGTCGTCTCCATACTTTTAACTAACCCTGTATATTTTAAGAACACATTTATATATTTTACTTACTAAATTTTAGCGAAACCTAAATCTAATCTTCAAGATGCTTTTTTATATTATATCATATAATATAAAAATACGGTCCTGCCGTACCGCAAACATCCTCAGCTCTAGTGATCAATGCTGAAATAACACCAATAATAATAGTAATAATAATATTTATATACACTGCTCTAATAAATTAGAGAAACACTAAGAATAATAATTATAATATATTGCATAGTTCTATGAAACCAACAAAATCTCGTAAGCTGGTCATATTATCGTTTATTTATCATAAAATGAGTTCGATTTGAACATTTCAAATTAATAAACAATCAAACACTGCCAAACAAAACAATAAAATAAAAAAATTCTTAATAAACTAACAAATTAGACTGTCCTCTTGGGGTATGGCGACCCATTCTACGTGAAGTGCCACCAAACTGTTGAAGAGTTTCGGAAGCCACAGGTCGACTCCTGAGCTTCCGATCCATCTCTTCCCACAAATGCGCGATCGGATTTAGATCTGGGCTAAGAGGTGGCCAATCTATAACTTGAATTTCATGTTCTTCCAGGAATTTTCTTGTCTGACCTGCTACATTTCTTGCATTATAATGCTGGAACAGAGCTCTATAAGCTCTATAAGAGCTCTAACAGGTATCACATGATTCGTAAGTATGTCTTCAATATATCAGCCCGCATTCATTCGCCCAGGTATATGAACAAGATCTGTAAGAGTATGAAATGAGATTCCAGCCAACACCATGTTAGATCCTCTTCCAAACCTGTCCACTTCTTGAACCACTCCTTCATGATGGCGGTCACCTGTAGGCGCGCAAATTCGAAAACATCTATCACAGCGTGTCAACCGAAATCTTGACTCCTCCAATGTCAGTCGTGGCTTTTGGACTGGTCTCCTCGATCTAAAATTATGTTCTGGCAACCTTTTTTATACGGTTTCAGTACAAACTTGGTTTACCATTGCTCTTCTAATGTCACTCTGCAAGTCTCTAGTAGTCGATGTGCGTCGTCTAAGTGCGCGGTTGCGCAAGTATCTGTCTTGCTCAGCGGTTGTGGCATGTTTACGACCTTGACCAGCTCTTCTAACACTTCTTCCTGTCACCAAGTACCGATTCCAAACCCTGCACATCACAGAAGGATTTACATTAACTTGTCTTGCAACATGATGTAAGCTGTATTCTTCTTCGATTAATGTTACGGATCTTTCATTTAGGTGCCTCATAATACACTTTTAGTATCTAATATAGACATATAATTGACAAGCGCACACTCGATTCTTTAGGAATTTGTAGTTTTTTATTGACAAAAATGATTTTTCCCTAGCTGTTTCATATGCACGATCTCTTATTTTAGGATGATCGGAATGATGTTGAAATGTTCTAATTAAATTTATTTTATGATAAATAAACAATAATATAATCAACTTGTAAGAATTCGTCGCTATCATAAAACTATACAGGGCATTACAACTATTATCTTTAGTGTTCCTCTAATTTATTGGCATAGTTTATTAATTGGCCACCGGAAAAGGTTCAGATCGTGCAAAAATATATTATAAACGAAAGATTATACAATGTCAAATAAACTTAAGAAGAAATAATTGAAAAACATTAAAGTATGGTGTACAACTCCAAATGTAAAATAAATAAAAAAAAATGTAAAAGTTTAACTGAACATAAAACTAGAAAAGAAGAATGTTAACAGTAATAATAGTAATATTAATAATGTCGTTTATTGCCCAATAAGTCATACCCAATTACAGAACAAAAATAAACAATTGCAAAGTATATACAAATTAATAGTAGTAATAATAATTATAATATTCGATGTTTATAAGAATCTAAGGTTTCTTATTTATTTTATTGGCCGTATAATTATACTAAATAAAAATATTTTCTTGGTTTTAGCGACCTTTAATGAAATCAAACAAATTTATTTATGAAAACGACGTTTCGACTTTTATTAATTATTAGTCTTTGTCAAGTTTGTACATATATATAAACTGTAAAGGAATTATGTTTTTAATAATATTTTATATGAAAATTTTTGTATAACTAAACTCACCAATTGTTCTATTCGTTAATTAATGCTTTTCATGAAACTAAACTATCTTAAACTATACACTTCACAATTTTTTTTTCTTTTTCTTTTCATATTTGTTTTTGAAAAGGGATGTGTGGTTCAACTGTCGTTTTCATAAATAAATTTGTTTGATTTCATTCTGGTCGCTACTACCAAAAAAATATTTTTATTTAGAATGATAATAATTATAGTTCTTTTGATTGAAAACAACCACTATTATACCTTGGTTATCTACAGGCTAGACGAATAGAACACAATATTGCAAAATAATCAGCAAAAATTCAATATTTGTCTAGGCTGTGATCGTTATTGAAAGCCAGATTGACGGCAAGAAATATGTCCAAGGCAATCAACAGCTTTGCAACATCCATACTCACTTATGGTTTGGAATAATTCGCTGGACTGATATCGAACTTGAAGCAATATACATCAAGGCAAGAGTAGAAACCAGAAAATTTAGAATTCATCACCCATATAGTGCGATCGAAAGGTTCCACCTACTAAGAAGAGAAGGAGGTAGAGGAATATCAAGCGTTTATTGCAGGCATTATGTACAGATAAGTAATTTGCTAGAGTACTTTCTGGAAAAGTCGAAAGAAAGTAGATTGCATAATTAATGCGATTGCCCAAACGGACTATTTTACGCCACTTAAACTGGCTAACGAAAGATTCGATCCATCCACAAGAATCTTAAGTATATCCCAAGAGAAAGAGATATGGAAAAATAAATCTTTACATGGTAAATATCCGTTATGGAATGGCTGTATATAGACAACTTGTTTACAGAAACAGGGATTTATAGCCGCCATCCAAGATCAAGTCATTCTAACGCGTTCCTATAGAAAAAAAAAAAAAATTTGGGTCCAAAATGTACTTTTCTCTTTAAATGTACTTCTCTCAAAATGTACTCTCAAAATGTACTCTCAAAATTTACTTCTCTATCTAACACAAGTTCTTTACCTATTGCGGTACTTTATACATCTAGTGACTTTAAGACTAACCGAGCATAATTGACTTTTTCGTGTAATTCCACCACTCTCCACAACATGGAGCTGTACTACTGTAGCTTTTAAGATTTGCAGGACTGCTTCTAGTAATGGACAAGCCGCCTAGAATCGGTGTATTCATGCGGACGGAGAGTACTTTGAAGGGGATGGTAGTGAATGAGTTATAAGAACAATTTATTGTGTTTTTTTGTACATTCCAGACACGGGGTGGAAAGTTAAATTAGCTATTGGAGAACGAGTCAATGGTACACTGCACATCCACCTGATGTCATATGGCTGCTTTGTCAAGCATCTAAAATCGAGTGCGCAGGTGCACTATAGTAACCGAAGGAACGACATTGTGTGTTCGTCAATTGAAGAATTGTTAGGTTAGTATTAGAGACCAAATTTACAACACCTATGTAATTTGTGAAAGACATTTAATTATCTGTAGTAATACCATAAGTGCTTTGAATTTATCGATAATTTCACGAATGCTTGTTGCATAGCGACGAAGACGAGTGTCAGTTTGACAAGCATTTAAATCACGACAGCCCGTAGGGCTGGAGTGGTTTAATTGTCAAATTGACACGAGTCGAAGTCGTTATGCAGGAAGTATGAGTGAAATTATCGATTTTAATTCAAAGCTCGTATGGTATTTGATTAGATTATTTGATTAGATTATTTTACGTAATACAAAATGAAATTTATCTAAACTCTTTATTTATTAATTCATGTATAAATTAGTACACTGAAAGGTACAATTGTTATATACATTCTGTTTTTTATTGGATGTGCTTGAATCAATATTTGCACTGTTGTAACTATTTCCTCGCATTTGATTAATAATAGTTTCATGGTGTTCTTTATCTAGTTGTAGATACGGCTTAATAGAATGCGAACTACTATGGCCAGAAATTTTAATTAATTGTTGCTCATTTACACCAGCTTTTGCTAAATTTGAGACAGCTGTCGCGCGACTGGAATGGTTACTTATTTTTTGGTTTTCTGTGTTGAAACCAGCGAGTTCAGCACTTTTCTTAAACCATTTCAAAATTTCATTTCTTCCAATAGGCATATTTTTATACCAGCTACCTTTTTTCTTATTCCACGCTGGATTGACAGTTAAAAAGAGTCTATCACTTTTTATACGAGCGTTTTCTGTCCTTTTTGAAATGAGTTTTTTAAAAAGTCTGACTGGGCAATTACTTGGTTTTACTTTGTTGGGAATCAACCATTTACTGTCAGCACATTTTTGTGCTCCACCTTGGGTAGCTTTCGTGAATATGGGATTGTACTCTATTCTTCCAGTCGGTGTATTGTATACGTTCATTTCTTCGCGGAAGTAGTGAATCAAACATGCCGCGCCTTCTCCTCCTCGCCATGCCAATTCAATCGACACTATCAGGTAAAATTTCTTTTGTAGTCCATCTGGATTTTCTTCATCCCAAACATTTATCATTTTTTCATATTCGTTTTTCTGTAAAGCTGCAGAACTCATTTTCCGTTTACCAGGTATCGCTTGAAGAATTCTCCTTTTGGAGTTCCTTGCGTCGCGGGCTGCTTTAAATACGATGCTCTGAAAAGGATCAATTTTTCTGTTATATTCGTTATTAAACTTCTCTTGTAGCAATTTTGCCGTGACATTCCACATCGTTTTAACAACACCTTCTTTATATTCTTCCCCATTCACCTTCCTCATATTGAAAGCCCAGTCTTTCAGAATATCTGCAAGTTCCTCTTCTGTAACATTTTCTTCGATGCTGTAGTTTTTCGCATCACAAAACTCACAAAATTGTCGCCAAATTGACGCTTTACTCTTTTTCGTATTAGCCGGTTCAGCTTGTTTTACTATTTGATCAATGTTTACAACTGATTCTTTCCCAAATGTCAGCATTGTTTTGTGACAATGAAACCAGTTTTTTGACAGAACTTTAGAAATGTCTATCCTTATTAACCGCATTTCCATAACAACGCCTAATTATTCTACTAAGAAAATTATCGATAAATTACCGCTGTAATTTTGAGTTGCTTCAGTAATACGCGAATCTGATTGGTTTATATTTGTATGTGTAAAATAATCATATATAAATTTAATAGCCATTTATAAATATTTCTACTTTTCGCAAACCCAATCCCTTTTCATAAGCTTACAATTACAAAAGCATTGATTGGAATTTCTGGTAGTGAACGTCCGGGGGTCTTCATTTACAGTAACTTTTCTAGAAATTATTAATAAAGGCGATGCCATTGTAAAGAGAGTATGAGATAGCTAATACCGCAAACATCTCATCCGAACAGATATACAATATTTTGCATCAACATGTAACTATGAAATCGCTTATTGGAACCGCGTTTGTTTACTGTTCAGCAAATGCGAACTATTATAATTTCAATTAATTATATGACTAAATTCGAACGAAATCTAAAAGAATTTTCTCGTTTATATTTCACCATAGATTAAAGCAGCATACGTCACCATACTCTAAAGACGAAAAAACAGTCAAAACAATAGACTTATTCTAATGAACGTGTTTCGAAGGAGGCAGATACCGTTTTCCCGTCTAATAGACGTCTAATAAGATTATCACCGCGATTACTTAAAGTTTTAAAGACGTAATCTTTATTGGCTGTTTATAAAAGGGAAGTACAAGAACTGGCCAATATTATGCTGATGTACTGACGTATTTCGGTGACAAACTGAAGAAAAAATGACTGCATACAGAAAACAGTTTCGTTCCATCAGGATAACGCGTCTTCTTATTCATTCGCATGGCAATCGTTAAATTTTTCGAATTAGATTACGGATTCCTGCCTCATCCACTATATTTACCAAATCTGGCTCCGAGTGATTATCTTCTTGTTTCCAAACTTAAAAAAACGACTTGGTGGGAAAAGATTCGAGACAAATGATGAGAAGGCCGCCGGGAATGCCTATTTGGCGAGCTTCCAAGATTACTTTATAAACGGCTTAAAAAAATTATAAAGTTGCTGGCCTAAGTGTATAGAATTGAATGGGAATTATGTTGAAAACTAGAATATATTTTTTAGGTATATCATTGATAAGTTACTCTCTCGCCAAATCACCCTTGTAGATAAGAAACTCATCCTAGGTAGAGGTAAAGGTACTGCTGTATATTTCTTAATTTACCGCAATTCTAAAATATTACGAGTTATATACTGTTACGATATTCTGGACTGTAGTGTATATATCGCCTTATCGGTCATGCGTAAGCCGAATTTTTTCGGCATCTGCGTAGAGTGAGCACAAGTTTGCGTGTGACCTCGGCTTAACAGGTTGTATTTCTGTTTATGGCCGTCGTTGGATGTTTGTATAAAGTAAATTTACACCGAAATAGGTGATTTATATGGCGGCACGCATTATTTGATAGACATCAACAATTGATTAGTTTGGCGTTGTTGTCTTTGCCGATGGTTAAATTGTATCTTCGAACATCCACAAGGTCAGGTTTTTTCCCGCTAATTTTCTTTGAGACATTTTTGTGACCAAATCTTCGTGTTTTTATAGTTCTAATGCATATAATGATCATTTGTAGGGTTTTTGTGACCGGTTCCTAATATAGGTTTTATAATTATTTGATGTTGAGATTGACCGTTCAAGGCTAATTAATAATGTGTTCGAAAGAGTGACTTACTCCACGTGGACCGGAAATCACATCGAGGATCACGTGTGAAACAGAAACGACTCCATTGCAGCTGGTTTTCCTTGAACAATTTCAGCAAGCTGCAAGGTAGATTTGTCACTAATTACTCTGTCTATATATAACAATTGATAAATTATTGGAGTCTTTCGGCTTTTATATGAAATATTTACGAATATCAAATTAGAATGTATGTAATTGCAGAGTAAGTGGGGATGTAAACATTGCTGTCTACAAATTACAAAGCAAATCATACCAAATTTTTAATTGAAAAATATGGTCTACGTTGGGACTCGAACCCAAGTCTACAGCTAGCCGGGTTGTCGCTTTTACCTAGGTCTATTGTGGTTAAGTGGTAAAAGCGACAGCCCGGCTAGCTGTAGACTTGGGTTCGAGTCCCAACGTAGACCATATTTTTCCTTTAAAAATTTCATATGATTTGCTTTGTAATTTGTAGACAGCAATGTTTACATCCCCACTTACTCTGCAATTACATACATTCTAATTTGATATTTGTAAATATTTCATATAAAAGCCGAAAAACTCCAATAATTTATCAATTGTTATATTTAATAAACGACTAAGAAATTATCTAAACACTATATATATATATATATTATAGAGATTCTTATATAGTAAAGTTCAATATATTCAAATTTACATTCTTATCTTCAAGTATGTTTAGACTATTGATTATTGATTATATTTAGTTAACATTTTCTTAATACAAAAGTATTTTTAATAATATAAAATATTATTAAAAATAGGGTGTGAAGAACGCAATACAAGTTATATATTTGTGAATGTAACTCCTCTCCAGAGACGCAGATACGTATTTCACCTTTCTACAGGATCGTCGGTACGCCCCTGCTGGAGAAGAGATACATTCAACCAAACATAACTACCTTGCTATCAACCAGAAATTATTAAGACAGAGCGTGAAAGAATATTCAGCTCTGTCTACGTAATAACTGCCGAACTAAGCAACGTGTTTCTATAGACGGTAACAACCATATCTATAAGAAACTGTATTATCGTGTCTTCACTACTTGTCGGGCGAACCGAATGCGTATATAACAAAATAATTTGAAACATACATGAGTGGGTAAAAACCACACCAATTTGTATAATACAAAAGTATTTTTAATAATATAAAATATTATTAAAAATGGGGTGTGAAGAACTCCATATACATATAACTTGTATTGTGTTCTTCATACCCCATTTTTAATAATATTTTATATTATTAAAAATACTTTTGTATTATACAAATTGGTGTGGTTTTTACCCACTCATGTATGTTTCAAATTATTTTGTTAACATTTTCTTTTCACATTTTTCTGAATAAAGTACTTACGTTAGAATACATGATAAATTTGTAAAAAGTATTTGCATTTTCTATACGTCAGTCTAGTTAACAGACACAGTGACATTGCTTGATTCATTAATTTTTAAAATATTTTGTATTACAAAAATGTAAAGAACATTATGCCAGAGTAGATTAGACATCAAAATCTAATCCTGAAATATGAATAAAAATATCACATAATAAGATCCATTAAAAAGAAGTTAATATGTATATCATTGCAAAGTCAGTACAAATATTAATATTAAGAAATTTAAAAATTTAGAAAATAGATATTCAGAATTCCTGTGGAGATATAATTATTATGAATTTTCTCTAAAAAGAGTCAGAGAGAGTTTTTTATTACAAGAGCCTTAAAAATACGGAAAATCACGTAAAATAATAAATAAATCATATGTATTAGAATAGCATGTATGGATTAATCATAATTAATCTTTTAAAAATCTGCCGTAACTAATACCAGAATCATAATATTCATAAAAGACGTCCATTTTAAGATCTGTCACTAATTGTCTCACGAAAAGGAATTTCGAACAAGTGTTGATTACTATATCCAGTTCCATCCTGTTGAGGATAGCCAGACGAGGAAATTCTAGGAAAAATATAGGAAAAAGAAGACATAAAGTTAACGTACAGTCAGTATTTTATTCATTTATTCTACTAAAATTTACATTTTAGTCAGTAAAATTGACTCTTAAGACTACTAAGTTTTATAAAGTTTATACAAATGATTACCTTTATTACGAAATAGAAAATATGAATACTGTTTTCGAATAATAAGTATGTAAAGACAGAATCTAAACGTACTTCAGATAGTTTTTTAATTGTTTATTAATTAGAAACTTTCAAATTAGTTTTTGGATATTTAACTTGGCACAATCTTCTATGCTGTATCTTAAAGAAATCAATATAACATATTATTTCCGTTAACAAGATAAATATCAAATATTACATATTGCAGTGGATTTTTCCCTGCAGAAGAAACAAAAGAAGATTTTAGAATTATTGTCTTTATGTATATTTTATTCCAGGAACATAACTATAGAATTTAAAATTTTATATAACAATTTAGTATAATGTGTATTTTGGTCCACGTCTGTAGATTGCACGGGTCTGTATGATGTTTGGAATTGGCGCCAATGGGGATGTTATAATCATATAAAAATATATACATTGTCGCTATGTTGATTTATTTATGTTAGGTAGGGATATCTTGGCGTTTCCTGGTTCTTCATTTTAGAGATTTCATAGTTCTTTAACAGATAGGTTGTGTTTTTTTTTTATTGATATTGAACAGAACTTAATTTTGTTCAATGTATTTTGGATAATTTCGTTGTGTATCTTGAGGTGTTTTGATGTGATTAAAATTCAATTACGTGTTTCTACAAGTCTTTTAAACTTCTAGTTTGTATTAAATAACCTATCTGGAGTCTCTGATAATAGTTTTTTGTGACGTGACGTATACAAAAATATAAATGTACGTATATTTTAATATTATATTTAGGTATTTAAATATAAGTTTATTGCAGTCAGAAGCTTCTTAAATCCTATAATTCTAATTTATAATAATTTTGTAATCAGAAAAAAATATTCTGGAAACTTATCAGATGTTTTTTTTTTGGTTTATTTTAAAATAAAGTGTTCTAGAACGATAGAAGGTGGGGATTAGTTTTTTGTTTCATGTGATTTGGATGCATGAATTAAGTATTTTGATGCGTGCGAAAATAGAGAAAGTTCTATTTTGACGTTTGATTTGGTTGGGGTAACGTAATTGTTGACATCTGATAAATTTTGTTTATATTTTTATTTTAAATCTTTGTTCGCGGTAATTCAATTAGAGGTTTTTTTTATAACTTGTATCTTCATATGGTATCTAAGTCTTTTTTATCCTCGAAGCTGTGTAATTGTCAGTTCAACTTTATACTTTGTAAAGTTGATTTTTTTTTTCTTTTTTTTTTAATAAAAATGTAAAGGGGGGAAATGTGTGTATAATTTATCTTATACCCTTTATTATTTTACTTCCATTACACGTATCCGAGAGGATAGCCCTGAAGATTAAGAAGCTTAAGGAAGGTGCCCACCCAACTGAGTCTAGTCCGGAACAGCTACCGTGGATTGTGAACATAAGTCAATAAGCAATTAAAATCACAATTCATAGCAATATGTAATAATATTATAGTATACTATATTGTGTTTATGGAAGCAATAAATATTTGTATTACATAATAATTGTCTTGTACTATCTTTATATATGCTAATAATTATAATTAATAAAAAAGATTTATTCCAAAAGTCACTTACCTGCAATTACGTCCATTATTAGCACCTACTTTTAAGATAAGTGAAACTTGAATCGATTCTGCCTTTACTTGATGTAAATCCATATCAAATGATAAAAAAACACAAACATTGTTGTATTAGATTTACACTTTATTTAATATTATTATTTAAATAAAGTGTAAATCTAATACAACAGTGTTTGTGTTTTTTTATCATAACTGAAACTCTCTTTCTCTTCGACTAGCTTAGCTTCGTTCACTTCGTTTGATATACCTGGAGAGGCCGGACACATCGGGCCGAAATGGACATCATTACGACAGACGATATAAATAGTCTACAACATCTGTAAGTACATCACGCAATTGATGAATAGCACTATTCACTCGATTAACTGCGCAGCGTGCGGTTAACCGAATGAATAGTGCTATTCAATAACTGCGTGATGTACTCACAGATGTTGTAGATTATTTATATCATCCGTCGTAATGACGTCATTTTAGCCCGATGTGTCCGGTCTCTAGACTTTCTGGTTAACGAAGTAATAGATTACTCAAAATCTTGCAATTGTACTATAAATAATAGCAGCCATATCGTAATTTACCGTAAGATAAAGAAACATTAATTTATAATTTATCGTATTTCAAATTATAAGAATATAACTTTGAACGGTTCTAATACTTTCATTGCACCACCTTCTGTGATGATAATTATTATACCTGGTCTCCTTATTCAACGAGTACGTTTACCTATTTGCAACATATGAATCTAGGGGCCGTATTGACTATAAATTAGGGCCCTATAATATAATAATAAAACGCTGTTAGTTTCAAGTATATATCTAAAAAATATCTGTACATTGGGTTTATATACAAAGAAAAAATTACAAATCGTGTGGCAACATGTGTAGTGGATACATATAGATATATAAAGCTAATTTATTTGTAATACATAATAAAATTTTTATGTGACACCGCATTTCATAAATCATCTGTGTAAGTCGTCTTACAAATCGGTGTCTGTGTCTGAATCGTATTGCAAATTTATAATCAAAGGTGCTACTATTTTGTACATGCGCATATATTCGTCCTCTTTTGCTATTGCGTGTTTAATAGCATTTTTCCAATTTACAGCAGTTATATGTTCCATAGCATTTTTTATGTGTGTTATACTGCTTTCACTAAATTTCGGTGTTTGATTTGTTCGTCTTATGGTACTTTTCAGTTGGGTCCATATCAATTCAATGGGATTGAAAATGCAATGGTATGGTGGTAAACGCAAAATTGTATGTCCTGCTTCTTTCGCTCTGTTATCCACATAATAATCTAAATATTCTTTTGTCTTCATCACCTCTATTAATTGTTTTTTTTGTATAATGATCCTCAAAATATAAATCATTTACTTCTAAAAATGTTTTAATATCTTCCTTATTATTACATTTTGCAGGAACTTTGGTTTGCTGTCGAGAATGATACGCAGCGTTGTCCATCACTATCACACTATATTTTGGTAAATTTGGCAGTAAAGTGTCACAAAATCATTCTTCAAATAAAGATGAGATCATATCTTCATGGTAATCTAAACTTGAGGATTTAACATTTTTAGCAGATAATAGCGGCTGTCCGATCCATCCTTTTTCTGACTCAGCATGAAGAATGATTATTCTCTTCCCTCTCGAAACCGGCGCGTCCAACTGACACATACTTGAACTATCCACCCAACCTTTGCAAATTGTGTCATGGGTGTCATACCATGTCTCGTCTAAATAACATATGAATCGTCCTTCCTGTCTATACCTTATGATTGCCGTTAAGTATTGATATCGAAGTTTCTGTAACCTCGGGCTTTCCATAATTGTGTGACGTTTGTCTATAGTGCCAAACTTAAAACCAGCTTTCTTTAGCGTCCGCTACAAGGTTGCTTTAGAACACTGAATATTTATAGGCTCATCACTTATTCTTTTATGTAAGCAGTCAAGTGTAGATACAACATTTCGTCTGTAGAAGGAGTATACTTGCTGCCTAATAGTATCAATTTCATACTCTTCAATTTATCTCGGTGCTCCTTTGTCACTTATTTGCTTTCCAGGCCCTGCGTTATTCTCAATTATTTTATATATTGTTCCAAAAGGCACCTTGGTTAATTGCGACGTTCGTTGAATGTTCTGGGTTTGTAGTTCGTTATTTTCTTCCATCAGGGTATGATAGACATTGAAAATTATCTGTTTTGCATCTTCTGATATATGCTTTCTCTGTCGTGCTCCAACAGTATTATCACTATCTACATCATAATCACTAACACTTTCAGCAAAAGGTCGCAACATGTTCGTTAAGTAAAGAGAGAAAAAACAAATATATATACAGCAGTAAAGATTAACAATAAATGATAAATAGACTCAATATTAGATGTAATATATACCAACTCTTCTAAATATATTTACTTAAATTTTGTTTAATAAATATAAGCACTTGTTTCATCTAAATTGTAATTTAATGACTATTTAACTATATATAATAACTATATTTTCAAATTAATAACTGTTGGTACTTACTTATATTATTATTAAATTTTATTTCATCTAAATTGTAATTTAATGACTATTTTACTATATATAATAACTATATATTCAAATTAACAACTGTTTGTACTTATATTATTATTAAATTTTATTTCATCTAAATTGCAGTAATTATAATTTACTTAAATTTTGTGATTACGGACCTCAGCAGTTTGTTTGCGTAAAAGATAATCGTATTGAGCGGCCAGGTAGTTATTGCCGCAGGTGGTGAAATAAAAGCATTAGAGCCGTTCAAAGTTATATTCTTATAATTTGAAATAAACTATACACTTACTTTTTTTGTCTTAATCGTTAAAATAATTTCTTTGTTGTAAATACATAAGTATCGTTCAAAGTAATTTTCCATTCTTTTTATATCTCTTGATTCGTTCATTAAACTCTTGGATCATTGAAAAAGTTAGAATTTTTTATACCATTTTATAATTAATTCAGTGTATTTAATTTTTGTATTGATACAATTTAGATTGAACAGAAACTTGTTGATTCAATTTAGTTAAGGATTATATAAATAAAAATGTGTTTCGTTTGTTTATATTTTATATAAATAGCGTCATAAGTTATCTAGCTCTAAAATTACGTACATAAAGTTTAATTGCGATTGTGAATGCGTACACCAGAGATCTCTCGTAATGTACACCGCTTACTTTTTTTTGTACTTTTGTCTTATACTGTATCGTACCAGAGTTTTAGTATCTTGATTTTGCATTCTGAATTCTTTTAAGTAAATGATGATGATTAATAGCTATATATTTGTTTAAATTACTAGAGTCAAACCAAGTATCTATGGCAAATCTGGGTAAATCAAGCAGCACAGTCGCTTTAAGCAGTACATTCAGAGACACAATTTTAACCCGATTTAATTTATATTATCTAAACTATGGTCATTATAAAGCAAGTTTTAAAAATATAATTACTTTACTTCAAAAGCTCTGTAATTTTTTAAATAATTGTTTGTCTCTAAAAGATTCTGGTATTTATATAATTTAATAAAAGGACGACACAGATGGCGGTTCTTTATTGCAATTATCTTAGAATTTACTGTAATATAGAAATAAAGCAAATAATTTAATATAGTAGAATACATGTTTTGTTGTAAACATTGTAAAAATACGAACTAAAAATGCAGAACGATTTACAATTAAATATTTTACATGTGAATTACAATAATTATAATAATTATTATTTAAATAATAAAGAGACATAATAATCTATTGAAAATATATTCTTAAATAAGAAGGAAACTATACATTATACAGAAATATTAGCACTTATGTATAGAGAACGGACATTCTTACCACATGACTAAGTTCTCAGCATACAATAGCCGTTGTCCATTGTTAACGCTGGTGGCCGAGAAAGTCAAACACAAATACTTCATTGTATTACGCCGGGATGTACTCGGCGAAGTTTATAAACATTTCGAAATGCCGATTGCGTTTAATGGATATTTATCCTCCAAATACAATAGGTGTGTTGTCATTGTAATCGCAGTGGACCAGATGGCCGGGAAAGACTAACAAATACTTCATTGAATTACGCCGAGTCATGTGGTAAGAATGTCCGTTCTTAATACATAAGTTATGTATTAATGATATACTGTCTATAGTTTTATTAATTATTTAATTAATTATTTTTCTTAAGCTCTTTTTGCATTCTTTGAACCCTGTTTCATCTACCATATATGCATGTGTTGGAACAGTTTTGGCCACTGTGTACATTGAGATGATTTTATTTCGCAGTACGTACCTATAACATACACAAAAATTCTTTTAATGCACTATTTTAGTAATATAAAACGTATCTACATCATCCAAACTTATTCTTCGAGACTTAACATTTCGTTCTCGTGTTGTGCTAGAGAGTGTTATTTGGGAACTTGTTCTTGGTGTCGATATTTGAAGCTTTTCAGTGTTGAACAATTCCTTGCGAATACGTGAAATTATCCTCGTTGATTTGCCTGTCATAGCAACTACGCGTTTCAGTACTTGTTCAACAAGAAATCCATATAATCCCAATCTTTTGTCTTCTTCACAATATTTTATAATCTTCTGAATCAGAGATCACTTTTGGAAGATGGTTTCAACATTATAAAATGTTGATAGCGCCTATAAAAAGATGAACAACGGTGCACAAGAATGTTAGGTTATAATTATATTTTTTACTTTTGTACTGATATTTTAATGTAAGAGAGTAGGTTGCATTACCCGGACCGGGGACCGCCACCTACACAATTAATTAATTAAAAGTGTTAAGTCGCGGGATTCGCGATTTTATTCGCAGATTCGCGGTTTTATTCGCGGATTCGCGGCATTTATCGCGGATCCTTTTTCGCGGATCCGCGGTTTTATTCGCGGAATCGCGGCGATATATTTCGCGGAATTCGCGGGGTGTCCGCGGATTTATTCTCGGATTTTAGCGGGTCCGCGGTTTTATTCGCGGATTTCGCGGGTTGAAGTCGCGGATTTCGCGGAACGAGTTTAATTAGATGCAAATTCGCGGATCCGAATGTAAATTTCAGTTTATAACCAATGAATATCGTACTGTAGTTAGAGTTAGAGATATTTTCCAGAAGATGACGCCACATATTTTAGAATTATTTGATTTTTTTTTTATTTATAAAAATGCCAGCAAGAGGATTTGAACCCGGAACCTTTAGAGTGTGAAGCAGGTATTCTACCACGAGAACACATCGGTGAACAAGAATTATAAATTTTAAGTTACATATGTAGCCAACATGTCTCGAAGCATTTTAATTTTTTATTTTAAATTGAGATGTCGCCACATATTTTAGAATAATTTGAATTATATTTCCTAAAGATTTTGAATTCTGTTTATAGATGGAGCCAAGTATTTATTTAGATTTATTTTAAATTTTTGTATTTTAAAAAAAATCAGACAAGGCTTGAACCTGGACTATGCTTGCTATAAAGCCGGCATCTTAACTGTTCGACCATCTTGGTCACATGCTTTTATATTTTATAAGTTGTATACATTGTCTGACTTATCTTGAATCGCTATAAATTATTTTTCCAAGTTAAATTATAATTACTATCATATATCGATCGGGTCTTATTATTCGTTAAATTTACGTTTAATTTGGCATATAATTAGTATCAATTACCCCCGTTGAAGACTCAATATATTTGACGATCGTAATTTTGCCCGTAATAATGATTCAGTAATAATTTTGTGCGCAGGAGATTGAGACCAGTATGGAAGAGATAAATATATATAAATAATATTTCTACTTTATAAAATATAAAATATAAAGAGCAGTTTTAGTTTTATCTCGATCTGCGGCTTTTGTATTGCGTAATATAATCGAGTATAATGTGTCTGAAATTAGATCCGATGGAAAAATATAAACAATTTAATATATTTTTTAACATAATTAGATCCGATGGAAAAATATAAACAATTTAATATATTTTTTAATATAATATACAAAGCATCTAGGCATTATAATTTACCATAATTCGCGGGAGTAGTCCTCGATAATATTTACGAAATTTACGAGTAATTAACTAACTTCGCTGGGGCAAATCACGGTATTATTCACTAAATTCGCGGCTAATTTACATAAAATTACTATGAATTCGTTTAATATGAAATATTTTCTATCGATAAAATCACATTCGACTTAAACAGCGATCGACAGATATATCTAAACATGTCGGTAAAACAGGTCACTACATCTCTCAACAGATATATCTAAACATGTCGGTAAAACAGGTCACTACATCTCTCAACAGATATCGATCGTAGCTTTGTGTATGTATCGGTGATAAATATATCTAAACAGGTCACTACATCTCTCAGCAGATATCGATCGTAGTTTTGTATGTGTATCAAACAGTATATAAAAAATGTTATCGAATTTAAAGTGACTCAAACAATATATAAAAATGGAACCGAAGTTGAAGTGAATATTGAAAATAAATTTTTATAGTAATCTTTTTAATAAGCTCATCAACCACTGTAAACTTTTTATCTACATTAGTTTTGTTCGCACATACCGATATACTCTTTCTAAAATTATCTTCAACTGCTGTAAACTTTTTATCTACCTTAGTTTTGTTCACACATACAGATATACTCTTTCTAATATGCTCATCAACCGATGTAAACTTTTTATATCTTTTTATTTACATAGGCCATTATCACATAATCATTAGCTTCTACCGGTGATAGAATATTACGTATTCGCTTATTTTTAAAATCATAATATCCTTCGATATCTCTGGGTAAAATAGACTGAAGGTTACACGGTGCGAGTGATTTTTTTATTTCACTTTTGTTTAAATGTCGCCCAAATTTAACAATATTATTCATGACTGGCTTTTACGGACAGTAATAGTGTACTAACATATTAATACATGGCTTCGATTAATTATACAATTACGCAGAATTCTTTGAGCTCTTCAACAATGGAGGCAATTTCATTTATATGTCCAGAGTGCCCGGCCGTTTTTGATGCTAGGAGTAAACGAAGTCGATCAACAAGTTCGTTTATATCATCCCAGTACACACACACACACTGATAAGGAGCATTCCTCACTATTAATTCTTCACCAACATGGCCACTACCCTGTATATAGCCACTTGTAGACGGTGTGCTCAGATTCACTGATGAAGTGCCTAGATTCAGCAAAGGTTTAATGATGTATGAATATTTATAGCTTCTGCTTCATTTTACTTGCTTTCGTCTATACTGTTCTCTGTCGTCTCCCGTAAACTCGCTTGGATGTGCCTTAAATATTAACTCACATAGTCCTCGCGCCCCTATATCGCACGTTATCGATTAAGAAATCACAGACCTGTTTATTCATGTTCCAGAGTCGTCTAACAGAACATTTAAGGGCTACATAAATATATCGAAACAGGTCTATACATGTTTAAACAGATATCGACTCGTAGTTTTGTGTGCAGGAGATTGGTATGGAAGGGAAAAAAATTTTATTCTATATATACATACGTTTTTTATTAATTCTTCAATTTCATCACTTCGAAATCGAAATGAAGAGTATTAAAATGTAAATATAATATCTCTAACATGTACGTAGCATTTAAAGATGTATCATGACAAGACAATAACGTTCTAATCTTATGCTGTAAGTCACCTTCCATCTGAGAGCATGCCTGCAGTGTTGTATTGTAGAAGTGCACAAAATCAGTAACCTTGAACACAGATAGCTTTTGGTTAATTAGCTGCATAAGATGTAACATATTGTTGTAGGTGTTTTCAGAGAAAACGATTGTTCGATTTCGGCTTTTAAGTCGTACAATTTTTATATGTTTATACGCACAAGCTCTAATACGATGTTCTGGACTGCTACCTTCAGTTTTGCAAAATTCTTCCCACTCATCTACAGTAAAGAAGATAAGGGTACTAGACGAACGAACTTGAATCAAGGGTACGAAGCCTGCCGCGGGGCTCAGTCCTATCGTAATATATTTAGTGCCTGCCTTATTAAGTAGATATGTCGATTGTCCAATAAGCTGCTTTTCACGAAAGATTGCATCTTCCTTCAATTTAAGAGAGGCAGTGATGAAGTGGTTATAATTATTCGTATTTTCAACTGAAACAGAACAAAAAATATTAGAATGGAATAGTAAATATTTCAACTGAAACAGAACAAAAAATATTAGAAATGGAATAGTAAATATAAAATATAAATACCCTGTGTCATTGTGATAACACAGCTTAACAGCACTAATAAAAACGTAAAACTGAATTGTTCTGTGGTACATGCTTACCTATTAGCTTCGATCTGGTTAGGTGGGGGGCGGAAAGACATCCTCAGCGCAGGTCCACAGATGTAAGGTAGGGGTATTAGTTTTGGCTTAAAATTAATAATGTTCCATCGAATCGTAAATGTGATATAAAATATATACTTGAATTGTCTCTTAAGACGGTATCTCACCAACGAAGGCCCCCCAAGCTAGAGTGTGTATACCATCAACATCACTCCACCACTTATCATCAAAAGGAGATAGAGATAATTTATTTTACGTGATCGAAGAAATATCATGCAGTCGCGATTTGAATAAATTTTGAGATTTAAATAGAAGCTTTTAGATCGAATAGACACCTTTTATAATCCTCTGAAACGATCTCATTCCTATAATTTTTTTCTAAGTTTTAAAATTCAATCTAGAAATTAAGCTCGAGGTCCTCCGCCTTTTACCTATATCTTCCCAATGAGATATTAATTTTTACATGTACACGCTTATCGACATTTTCCATCGTTTTACTGAAAACTGAGTTATTCATTGATAACATAATTCTAGAAAAATATGATACGTATATGTACTCCCGTTTAGAATAACAGCACAGATAGCACTATACATATAAAACTTAAATTGAGATCATGTTCAGAAATACATAGAAATATATCTATTGTATTTACAATATAAAAGGGAAACAATTCTTCATAAATAAAAAACAAAACAATTGGTATATATTTTATTTGCTTAACTTCGTAATGTGCGTACATATTTTGTAAGTATCTTAACATTGTTTTGCGAGCATGCAGAATCAGAATTACTATGATAAAAGCAGGCGTTAGATTGTATATACAAATTAGGGACATTTGTATCATATTCTAAATTTATAATTTCTATGTCAACATATTTCTTTAGGACCTCAGCTTTCTGATACCCTTTCACATATATCCGGCTGTAATTCCTACATACATTATCTAAAATTGATGATATATATTTTAATTCTATAAATCCGGAAGCATAAGGGATATGAAAAAAGTTATGCGTCAACCACCTTGCCTCCTTCTGGTTCTTTGAAGATAATTTATGAAATGGCTTCGTAGATTTAAATAGCAGATGTATCGAACGATCTCCATCGGTAATCGACATCTCCTTGGGGGTGAAGTCGGGTGTATTAAAACCCTGGATATCGATAATTAGAGCTGGGATAAAACGTTGTTTATATATTCGATCTCGATGAACGTGTGATAAAACATGTCTGATGATATTGTCCACTTTCCTAATTCTATTTTCAAACCGGCATCTGTTGGCAGCTACAGACACCCAGTCAGATTTTCTGTCTTCGCTATCGAGCCATAAATATTGTATCGGAAGACTATCGAAGGTAACTTTCATGCTATCGTTTTAAATATATGATTTATTGGTAATAATTATAATATTTTTTCCACTATTCCAGTAGACGGAGCAATTCTCGGAAAATAATATAATTCGCGGTTAATTTGCATGTAATTACTATGAATTATCCCCGTTTAATATACAATTTTTTCGATTGATAAAATCACAAGCTGCCTCGAAAGCGATCGAGCGAATACTAGAGTTATATTAGAATTACTATCATACGAGATAGTGGGGGGTAAATATATCGAAACAGGTCTGGTCATGTTTCAACAGACTCGCAGTTTTACATGTAACATGACCTAATCATTGTTCCACATAGAAATATTATTTTAACCAATTTCTACAAGGCGTCACGAGTGTTAAGTTTACGGGGGCAATATCCGGAGACACACATAATCCAGTATCCTATACACAGGTACCCTGAATTCGAGTATAATAAAGACATTATATGTGATGGAGGGGGCTGTGTTGTATACGGATATGAGAAATAGTTTCCCACCTCAGTCATATTTTCGCGTTCGTCTTGAATGGATGATAATAAATAGTGTACATCGATATATAAATATATAAATTGTAAAATGGCAATTCAAGAAGATAAAGTGTATCAAGTTATACAAAAGTTAGAAGATAAGTTCGGTATGTTAGATGATATATCTAAAACAACAATCCAACACATACCGCTTCATATTCTCCAAACAAAGGTGAAGACAGGATCCTTAAGACGAAACTGGCACAAGATTCCTATGGAGAAAAGAGCTGATCTAGAAGATTATTTACCTTGTGATAAACATTACAATCAACTGGACCAGGGGGATCATATAGATGGATTTCCGCCAGCAAAAATTAAGTGTTGGTTCTGTTTATTAGCATATTAAGATATATCTAACCATGTAAATTAGAAATAAAAAAATATATCAATTCATTTACGTTTTATTTATAAGGTATAATATATAAGTTATGTTAATAAAATCGTAATATATTTTTATTGACTACCCATGAATTGTGCGAGTTGTTCAACCTACACCACTTTACGTAAGGGGTGTCTTTTGATAAGATGTGAACGTTTGAATATCTTCCCCCCAATTCATTATTAAAACAAGCAATAAGAAAATAATTAATATTAGGTAAAAATCTAATACTCTTATAAAAAATATTGGCAATAAGCAAGATACTGGAAACTTAATTTCAAAATCTAATAGATTACAAAGCAGAGTTAACGCAGGAGCTGTAAACATTATATTATATCGTAGGTATATATCTGATACAAAGAAGACCAAGATATAGGAAAAAGAGATACCTACAACTGCATATTCATTGATATCGAGACTGTATTTAGAAATAGATATAAATGTATCTATTATCTATAATATAATAAAGAAAAAATACTTAGTAAATAAAACAGAATAAATTTCTATATCAATATATGTCTGTAGGAAATTGAGCTTTCCGATGCTCTTTAACGCATATCCGACTACAATTTCTATATACATTATATCAGATGTATCTGTTTCAATAGCCGTTCAGATATGCTCCATATCTGCTAACATATGTCGAGTCCGAACAGGTCTAAATAGCTATAAAACAGATATTAGACAACTCTTAAACAGGTCTGAACGGATATTGAAACAGGTAAGCTGTTTTCAGACTTGATCATTATCCGTTCAGATATTAGACGTCGCTAACCTGAATAGTTATAAAACATATATTAAGCAGATATGTAAAATGTCTGTAAGGATATCGAAACAGAGGGGAACTTTTCATCATAAGCTCCTACATCAAGTATAAAGACTTTACTATAATTGAAAATAATTCGACAGTCTTTCTCAAACTTGCTGCCATTTATATATATATATATATTATATCACATTTACGACATCAAGTATAAAGACTTTATTGTAATCGAAAATAGTTCTAAAGTCTTTCTCAGACTCCCAGTCTCCTACATCAAGTATAAAGACTTTATTGAACGGATATTTATACAGATAAGATGTTTTCAGACTTAATCGTTATCCGGTTAGATATGCTTCATATCTGATACCATATGTAGAGCCTGAACAGGTCTAAATAACGATAAAACAGATATTAGACAACTCTTAAACAGGTCTGAACGGATATTGAAACAGGTAAGCTGTTTTCAGACCTGATCATTATCCGTTCAGATATTAGACGTCGCTAACCTGAATAGTTATAAAACATATATTAAGCAGATATGTAAAATGTCTGTAAGGATATCGAAACAGAGGGGAACTATTCATCATAACCGTATACAACATAAGCTCCTACATCAAGTATAAAGACTTTACTATAATTGAAAATAATTCGACAGTCTTTCTCAAACTTGCTGCCATTTATATATTTTATATCACATTTACGACATCAAGTATAAAGACTTTACTATAATTGAAAATAATTCGACAGTCTTTCTCAAACTTGCTGCCATTTATATATATTATATCACATTTACGACATCAAGTATAAAGACTTTATTGTAATCGAAAATAGTTCTAAAGTCTTTCTCAGACTCCCAGTCTCCTACATCAAGTATAAAGACTTTATTGAACGGATATTTATACAGATAAGATGTTTTCAGACTTAATCATTATCCGGTTAGATATGATTCATATCTGATACCATATGTATAGTCTGAACAGGTCTAAATAACGATAAAACAGATATTAGATAACTCTTAAACAGATCTGAACGGCTATTGAAACAGGTAAGCTGTTTTCAGACTTGATCATTATCCGTTCAGATATTAGACAGCGCTAGTCTGAATAGCTATAAAACAGACATCAAACATCTATGTAAAATGTCTGTACAGATATTGAAACAGATGGAAACTACCCATCATAACCGTATACAACATAGTCTCATACATCAAGTATAAGTCTGAATAGTTATAAAACAGATATTAACCATCTATGTAAAATGTCTGTAAGGATATCGAAACAGAGGAGAACTATTCATCATAGGATCCTACATCAAGTATAAAGACTTTACTGTAATTGAAAATAATTCGACAGTCTTTCTCATACTGGGTATCATTTATATATTTTATATCGCATTTATGATTCGATGGAACACTATTAATTTTAGCAATAGCTACACGGATATTGAAACAGGGGGAAAACTCGGCAGTCTTTCTCAAACTGACTACGATTCGGGAATTGATACGAGAACCCGTAGGGCTCTCGTGTCTATTCCCTAGCAGATAGTTTGAGAAAGACTATCGAGTTTTCCTCCTGTTTCAATATCCGTGTAGCTATTGCTAAAATTAATAGTGTTCCATCGAATCATAAATGCGATATAAAATATATAAATGATACCCAGTATGAGAAAGACTGTCGAATTATTTTCAATTACAGTAAAGTCTTTATACTTTATGTAGGATCCTATGATGAATAGTTCTCCTCTGTTTCGATATCCTTACAGACACTTTACATAGATGGTTAATATCTGTTTTATAACTATTCAGACTTATACTTGATGTATGAGACTATGTTGTATACGGTTATGATGGGTAGTTTCCATCTGTTTCAATATCTGTACAGACATTTTACATAGATGTTTGATGTCTGTTTTATAGCTATTCAGACTAGCGCTGTCTAATATCTGAACGGATAATGATCAAGTCTGAAAACAGCTTACCTGTTTCAATAGCCGTTCAGATCTGTTTAAGAGTTATCTAATATCTGTTTTATCGTTATTTAGACCTGTTCAGACTATACATATGGTATCAGATATGAATCATATCTAACCGGATAATGATTAAGTCTGAAAACATCTTATCTGTATAAATATCCGTTCAATAAAGTCTTTATACTTGATGTAGGAGACTGGGAGTCTGAGAAAGACTTTAGAACTATTTTCGATTACAATAAAGTCTTTATACTTGATGTCGTAAATGTGATATAATATATATATATATATATAAATGGCAGCAAGTTTGAGAAAGACTGTCGAATTATTTTCAATTATAGTAAAGTCTTTATACTTGATGTAGGAGCTTATGATGAAAAGTTCCCCTCTGTTTCGATATCCTTACAGACATTTTACATATCTGCTTAATATATGTTTTATAACTATTCAGGTTAGCGACGTCTAATATCTGAACGGATAATGATCAAGTCTGAAAACAGCTTACCTGTTTCAATATCCGTTCAGACCTGTTTAAGAGTTGTCTAATATCTGTTTTATAGCTATTTAGACCTGTTCGGACTCGACATATGTTAGCAGATATGGAGCATATCTGAACGGCTATTGAAACAGATACATCTGATATAATGTATATAGAAATTGTAGTCGGATATGCGTTAAAGAGCATCGGAAAGCTCAATTTCCTACAGACATATATTGATATAGAAATTTATTCTGTTTTATTTACTAAGTATTTTTTCTTTATTATATTATAGATAATAGATACATTTATATCTATTTCTAAATACAGTCTCGATATCAATGAATATGCAGTTGTAGGTATCTCTTTTTCCTATATCTTGGTCTTCTTTGTATCAGATATATACCTACGATATAATATAATGTTTACAGCTCCTGCGTTAACTCTGCTTTGTAATCTATTAGATTTTGAAATTAAGTTTCCAGTATCTTGCTTATTGCCAATATTTTTTATAAGAGTATTAGATTTTTACCTAATATTAATTATTTTCTTATTGCTTGTTTTAATAATGAATTGGGGGGAAGATATTCAAACGTTCACATCTTATCAAAAGACACCCCTTACGTAAAGTGGTGTAGGTTGAACAACTCGCACAATTCATGGGTAGTCAATAAAAATATATTACGATTTTATTAACATTACTTATATATTATACCTTATAAATAAAACGTAAATGAATTGATATATTTTTTTATTTCTAATTTACATGGTTAGATATATCTTAATATGCTAATAAACAGAACCAACACTTAATTTTTGCTGGCGGAAATCCATCTATATGATCCCCCTGGTCCAGTTGATTGTAATGTTTATCACAAGGTAAATAATCTTCTAGATCAGCTCTTTTCTCCATAGGAATCTTGTGCCAGTTTCGTCTTAAGGATCCTGTCTTCACCTTTGTTTGGAGAATATGAAGCGGTATGTGTTGGATTGTTGTTTTAGATATATCATCTAACATACCGAACTTATCTTCTAACTTTTGTATAACTTGATACACTTTATCTTCTTGAATTGCCATTTTACAATTTATATATTTATATATCGATGTACACTATTTATTATCATCCATTCAAGACGAACGCGAAAATATGACTGAGGTGGGAAACTATTTCTCATATCCGTATACAACACAGCCCCCTCCATCACATATAATGTCTTTATTATACTCGAATTCAGGGTACCTGTGTATAGGATACTGGATTATGTGTGTCTCCGGATATTGCCCCCGTAAACTTAACACTCGTGACGCCTTGTAGAAATTGGTTAAAATAATATTTCTATGTGGAACAATGATTAGGTCATGTTACATGTAAAACTGCGAGTCTGTTGAAACATGACCAGACCTGTTTCGATATATTTACCCCCCACTATCTCGTATGATAGTAATTCTAATATAACTCTAGTATTCGCTCGATCGCTTTCGAGGCAGCTTGTGATTTTATCAATCGAAAAAATTGTATATTAAACGGGGATAATTCATAGTAATTACATGCAAATTAACCGCGAATTATATTATTTTCCGAGAATTGCTCCGTCTACTGGAATAGTGGAAAAAATATTATAATTATTACCAATAAATCATATATTTAAAACGATAGCATGAAAGTTACCTTCGATAGTCTTCCGATACAATATTTATGGCTCGATAGCGAAGACAGAAAATCTGACTGGGTGTCTGTAGCTGCCAACAGATGCCGGTTTGAAAATAGAATTAGGAAAGTGGACAATATCATCAGACATGTTTTATCACACGTTCATCGAGATCGAATATATAAACAACGTTTTATCCCAGCTCTAATTATCGATATCCAGGGTTTTAATACACCCGACTTCACCCCCAAGGAGATGTCGATTACCGATGGAGATCGTTCGATACATCTGCTATTTAAATCTACGAAGCCATTTCATAAATTATCTTCAAAGAACCAGAAGGAGGCAAGGTGGTTGACGCATAACTTTTTTCATATCCCTTATGCTTCCGGATTTATAGAATTAAAATATATATCATCAATTTTAGATAATGTATGTAGGAATTACAGCCGGATATATGTGAAAGGGTATCAGAAAGCTGAGGTCCTAAAGAAATATGTTGACATAGAAATTATAAATTTAGAATATGATACAAATGTCCCTAATTTGTATATACAATCTAACGCCTGCTTTTATCATAGTAATTCTGATTCTGCATGCTCGCAAAACAATGTTAAGATACTTACAAAATATGTACGCACATTACGAAGTTAAGCAAATAAAATATATACCAATTGTTTTGTTTTTTATTTATGAAGAATTGTTTCCCTTTTATATTGTAAATACAATAGATATATTTCTATGTATTTCTGAACATGATCTCAATTTAAGTTTTATATGTATAGTGCTATCTGTGCTGTTATTCTAAACGGGAGTACATATACGTATCATATTTTTCTAGAATTATGTTATCAATGAATAACTCAGTTTTCAGTAAAACGATGGAAAATGTCGATAAGCGTGTACATGTAAAAATTAATATCTCATTGGGAAGATATAGGTAAAAGGCGGAGGACCTCGAGCTTAATTTCTAGATTGAATTTTAAAACTTAGAAAAAAATTATAGGAATGAGATCGTTTCAGAGGATTATAAAAGGTGTCTATTCGATCTAAAAGCTTCTATTTAAATCTCAAAATTTATTCAAATCGCGACTGCATGATATTTCTTCGATCACGTAAAATAAATTATCTCTATCTCCTTTTGATGATAAGTGGTGGAGTGATGTTGATGGTATACACACTCTAGCTTGGGGGGCCTTCGTTGATGAGATACCGTCTTAAGAGACAATTCAAGTATATATTTTATATCACATTTACGATTCGATGGAACATTATTAATTTTAAGCCAAAACTAATACCCCTACCTTACATCTGTGGACCTGCGCTGAGGATGTCTTTCCGCCCCCCACCTAACCAGATCGAAGCTAATAGGTAAGCATGTACCACAGAACAATTCAGTTTTACGTTTTTATTAGTGCTGTTAAGCTGTGTTATCACAATGACACAGGGTATTTATATTTTATATTTACTATTCCATTCTAATATTTTTTGTTCTGTTTCAGTTGAAAATACGAATAATTATAACCAATTCATCACTGCCTCTCTTAAATTGAAGGAAGATGCAATCTTTCGTGAAAAGCAGCTTATTGGACAATCGACATATCTACTTAATAAGGCAGGCACTAAATATATTACGATAGGACTGAGCCCCGCGGCAGGCTTCGTACCCTTGATTCAAGTTCGTTCGTCTAGTACCCTTATCTTCTTTACTGTAGATGAGTGGGAAGAATTTTGCAAAACTGAAGGTAGCAGTCCAGAACATCGTATTAGAGCTTGTGCGTATAAACATATAAAAATTGTACGACTTAAAAGCCGAAATCGAACAATCGTTTTCTCTGAAAACACCTACAACAATATGTTACATCTTATGCAGCTAATTAACCAAAAGCTATCTGTGTTCAAGGTTACTGATTTTGTGCACTTCTACAATACAACACTGCAGGCATGCTCTCAGATGGAAGGTGACTTACAGCATAAGATTAGAACGTTATTGTCTTGTCATGATACATCTTTAAATGCTACGTACATGTTAGAGATATTATATTTACATTTTAATACTCTTCATTTCGATTTCGAAGTGATGAAATTGAAGAATTAATAAAAAACGTATGTATATATAGAATAAAATTTTTTTCCCTTCCATACCAATCTCCTGCACACAAAACTACGAGTCGATATCTGTTTAAACATGTATAGACCTGTTTCGATATATTTATGTAGCCCTTAAATGTTCTGTTAGACGACTCTGGAACATGAATAAACAGGTCTGTGATTTCTTAATCGATAACGTGCGATATAGGGGCGCGAGGACTATGTGAGTTAATATTTAAGGCACATCCAAGCGAGTTTACGGGAGACGACAGAGAACAGTATAGACGAAAGCAAGTAAAATGAAGCAGAAGCTATAAATATTCATACATCATTAAACCTTTGCTGAATCTAGGCACTTCATCAGTGAATCTGAGCACACCGTCTACAAGTGGCTATATACAGGGTAGTGGCCATGTTGGTGAAGAATTAATAGTGAGGAATGCTCCTTATCAGTGTGTGTGTGTGTACTGGGATGATATAAACGAACTTGTTGATCGACTTCGTTTACTCCTAGCATCAAAAACGGCCGGGCACTCTGGACATATAAATGAAATTGCCTCCATTGTTGAAGAGCTCAAAGAATTCTGCGTAATTGTATAATTAATCGAAGCCATGTATTAATATGTTAGTACACTATTACTGTCCGTAAAAGCCAGTCATGAATAATATTGTTAAATTTGGGCGACATTTAAACAAAAGTGAAATAAAAAAATCACTCGCACCGTGTAACCTTCAGTCTATTTTACCCAGAGATATCGAAGGATATTATGATTTTAAAAATAAGCGAATACGTAATATTCTATCACCGGTAGAAGCTAATGATTATGTGATAATGGCCTATGTAAATAAAAAGATATAAAAAGTTTACATCGGTTGATGAGCATATTAGAAAGAGTATATCTGTATGTGTGAACAAAACTAAGGTAGATAAAAAGTTTACAGCAGTTGAAGATAATTTTAGAAAGAGTATATCGGTATGTGCGAACAAAACTAATGTAGATAAAAAGTTTACAGTGGTTGATGAGCTTATTAAAAAGATTACTATAAAAATTTATTTTCAATATTCACTTCAACTTCGGTTCCATTTTTATATATTGTTTGAGTCACTTTAAATTCGATAACATTTTTTATATACTGTTTGATACACATACAAAACTACGATCGATATCTGCTGAGAGATGTAGTGACCTGTTTAGATATATTTATCACCGATACATACACAAAGCTACGATCGATATCTGTTGAGAGATGTAGTGACCTGTTTTACCGACATGTTTAGATATATCTGTTGAGAGATGTAGTGACCTGTTTTACCGACATGTTTAGATATATCTGTCGATCGCTGTTTAAGTCGAATGTGATTTTATCGATAGAAAATATTTCATATTAAACGAATTCATAGTAATTTTATGTAAATTAGCCGCGAATTTAGTGAATAATACCGTGATTTGCCCCAGCGAAGTTAGTTAATTACTCGTAAATTTCGTAAATATTATCGAGGACTACTCCCGCGAATTATGGTAAATTATAATGCCTAGATGCTTTGTATATTATATTAAAAAATATATTAAATTGTTTATATTTTTCCATCGGATCTAATTATGTTAAAAAATATATTAAATTGTTTATATTTTTCCATCGGATCTAATTTCAGACACATTATACTCGATTATATTACGCAATACAAAAGCCGCAGATCGAGATAAAACTAAAACTGCTCTTTATATTTTATATTTTATAAAGTAGAAATATTATTTATATATATTTATCTCTTCCATACTGGTCTCAATCTCCTGCGCACAAAATTATTACTGAATCATTATTACGGGCAAAATTACGATCGTCAAATATATTGAGTCTTCAACGGGGGTAATTGATACTAATTATATGCCAAATTAAACGTAAATTTAACGAATAATAAGACCCGATCGATATATGATAGTAATTATAATTTAACTTGGAAAAATAATTTATAGCGATTCAAGATAAGTCAGACAATGTATACAACTTATAAAATATAAAAGCATGTGACCAAGATGGTCGAACAGTTAAGATGCCGGCTTTATAGCAAGCATAGTCCAGGTTCAAGCCTTGTCTGATTTTTTTAAAAATACAAAAATTTAAAATAAATCTAAATAAATACTTGGCTCCATCTATAAACAGAATTCAAAATCTTTAGGAAATATAATTCAAATTATTCTAAAATATGTGGCGACATCTCAATTTAAAATAAAAATTAAAATGCTTCGAGACATGTTGGCTACATATGTAACTTAAAATTTATAATTCTTGTTCACCGATGTGTTCTCGTGGTAGAATACCTGCTTCACACTCTAAAGGTTCCGGGTTCAAATCCTCTTGCTGGCATTTTTATAAATAAAAAAAAAATCAAATAATTCTAAAATATGTGGCGTCATCTTCTGGAAAATATCTCTAACTCTAACTACAGTACGATATTCATTGGTTATAAACTGAAATTTACATTCGGATCCGCGAATTTGCATCTAATTAAACTCGTTCCGCGAAATCCGCGACTTCAACCGCGAAATCCGCGAATAAAACCGCGGACCTGCTAAAATCCGAGAATAAATCCGCGGACACCCCGCGAATTCCGCGAAATATATCGCGATTCCGCGAATAAAACCGCGGATCCGCGAAAAAATCCGCGATAAATGTCGCGAATCCGCGAATCCGCGATAAATGTCGCGAATCCGCGAATCCGCGAAAAATACGCGAATAAAACCGCGAATCCGCGAATAAAACCGCGAATCCGCGAATAAAACCGCGAATCCCGCGACTTAACCCTTTTAATTAATTAATTGTGGAGGTGGCGGTCCCCGGTCCGGGTAATGCAACCTACTTAAGAGCCTGCAAACAAGTTGTTATTTATATTAAGGAACAAAATGTTTAAAAACCAACGAAATAGAAATGAAAATAAAACGGAATCAGATTTAACATAAACAGTATACCAACTTTTACATGGGACTGTACAACATGAAATATGAGGATCAGACGGTATCTGGGTGAAAAGAATGCAGAATAGTTGGAATTTTTGCTATTTGGTCGTACTCTATATACTTTAAATTAATTATAATAATATATGCGGGGCTTCACCCATTCAGATATTTTTGGAAACATAATAAGTTTTTCTTTTCTATTTTATTTTGTAAATTTTATTATTGACATAAACGTGTAAACTTGGTTCCTTTTCTTTAATGTGAAACGTTTTCTTTACTTTTAATCACCTTCTGTTTTCTCAAATTATTATATTTTTTCCTTAGTGGGTTCGCTAGCGCAAGTACACTCTCCGCTTGACGTATACCTCTACGACAATCAGCCCTTAAATCGCGATGCCGCCCTTTTTGAATTTTAGTTAGTTCAGCAACGTTTCGACAAGAATCGCACGACCATCTCCATTGAGTTTTACGCCGTTGGCACTGGCTGGCTGTTTTGTCAATCTAAGATTATCCCACCCACGCAAGGTAAGTCCGAGGATGGTGGTTGGATTGCGCAACATTTTCAAAAAGCCAGTTTTAGTGGACTTTTATTGTTGTTGGTTACGTGTAGCAATACTGTCTATTTAAATTGTGTTTATTTTTCGTATTTTTCCTATTACTGTTAGTTTATTAATAATAAAACAAAATAATTTAGTTGAATTACTAATCACTAGAGAACGGACACGCTTACTACTCAGTGCAGTACTGGCGAAAGGCTGTATTTCTAAAATATTTAATTTTATTTATATAATTGGAAAACGAACGGGTGGTGATCTATAAAATTACGAAATACATATTTATTTGTTGAAAAGTTGTATTTATAAAGTTTTTAATTTTATTTATATAATTGGAAAACATACGGGTGGTGATATATCTATCTAAAATTACGAAATACATATTTATTAATTAATTTTATTTATATAATTGGAAAACAAACGGGTGGTGATCTATAAAATTACGAAATACATATGTATTTGTTGAAAAGTTGTATTTTTAAAGTTTTTAATTTTATTTCTATAATTGGAACATTTTTATTTGTTCATTTTGCCGTTCAAGTTGAGTAAAGGAGTATTAATATTGACTAGCAATAGTTTCTCAAGGTTTTCTTCTGTCAATTTTGTTCTCTTTGAATTAAGTACATTCTTATAAATAGAAAGCGTCCTTTCTACACCGCAACTGGTTATAGGTGCATACTGGAAATATTCTTTTATTTCTTCATATTTAGCCGTTAGATTTTGTGGAATTGTCTCCATACATAATTGCTGCAATGTAATTAAATCTGGATTTCTATTAAGAATTGCTTCAAACTTTTGCCGAAGGCCACATCCGAAGTCACTTGGAATACTTTTCAAATTATTAACAGCCACATCTAATGTGGTTAGTCCGTCATTTAATTTGAGATTTCGATTTTCAAAATAAGTGATTAGTTTTGGCAATTTTCCAAAGTGTTCGTGAAGAAAGTGCAACTGATTTTTTAAATTTGGGATTTGTGTGAGCTCCTTACACTCACCAATACTTCTAGCATCCTCCTTTAGCAGTGTTACGAAATGTTTTAGACTATCGAAATTCTCAGCATAATAACTAGTAGCTTCCAGACATGTTCCCCATCTAGTTATTACTGGAGTGGGAGGCAGTGACAGAGATGGAAATTTTTCCCTGAAAAGAGCTACTCTCAATGGTGCTTTTCTGAAAACTTTTTTAAAAGCTGATACAAGTCTATCAACTTCCGGAAAAGTGTCTCTGATATATTCACAGATTCTGTGGAGAGCATGTGCTACACAAGTAATATGCAGCATATTAGGATATGTTTTCTTCAATAGTCTGCCTGTTTTTAACATATACGCAGCACTATCACTGACAAATAAAAGTATTTTTTCTTTGTACGTGGAGTCCGAATGAAGCATTTTTTGCATATTCTCCTTAATGGTTTCAGAAACTGTTTCCGCATCAACTCTATTTATAACACTTGCTGCTATTACATATGAGTTATAGGGAGTAGTTGGATGTAGTACACCAGCTACGACATTTACCACACAGCGTCCTAACATATCCACCGTTTCGTCGGCGCCTATCCATATGTATTGATTTAAAAGATGGCTTCTAATGCGTTCTACTGTTCTCGTATAGCACCTAGAAACATAATATTTGCGTAAAGTTGATTCATCAGGAACATTTCGACCAGTATATTTTTTCAGAAATATTTTTAAAGTGGGATTGCTAAGTTTATTTAATGGAATATTAGCCGCCATAAAAGTTTTACAGAGTTCAGATGTGTTTGCGGTCCTAAGTGACGAATTTTTGACGATATTTTACGGATTTTGTAATAAATTTCGGAATCACTGACAATGGACATACAATCAGTATGACCGTCAATCCAACTCGCCATTGTTTTACAATGCCGTTCTCGACATTCTTCCATATCATGTCTGAAAAAGTAACTTAAACAATGCTCGAGATCTAAATAAATGAAAACTAAAAATGTGTGCGTAAGTTATTGAAACTGAACGAAATTCAATGCACACTTACGTCGAAATAATTGGTAGAAATAGATTCAATCAAACGATATTAAACAGGATCTATCACAAAAATTACGATGTAAATAACAGTTAGAACTACGAAAACAAGAAACTAACTCACAGCACTTTATTTATCTTACGAAATATAAACTAATAAATAAAATATATTATAAAAACCCCGCTTCTATCTACGCTCATGAAAACACTATAAAAAGCACTATATTCTACGAATACAATAGCTGGCTTTTCCATTGTTATCGCTGCGAGCCCAGGTGCCCGAGTAAGTCAAACAAATACTTCATTGAATTACGCCGGGATGTACTCAGCGACGTTATACACAATTCCAATTGCCGATTGCGTTTTATGGAAATTGCGTCCGTTCTCTACTAATCACTTGATTTCATATTATTATATTCTATTTACCATAAAATTTAAATTTTATTCAAATAAAGTTTTCATTGTTTTCTTTCTGTCGTGTTAATAATTTTTTTTTTTTTGTAAATGAGATATATTGTTTTATTTGTATGTTAATATATTTGGAAGGTATAATATTTGTGAATATAATGCGTAAATAACTTAAACAGGAAATTTATTCAAAGTACTAAAACATGTAGTCTCATAAACACTTTATTTAAAAACTAAGTAAATAACTCAAATACGGGAAATGTGAATTATTAAGCGAATATAATAAACTAAACTTTATTAAATATGAAATATACTATATTAATAAATCTATTAAATGAAACAATTTGAACATTATTAATAATGTTTAATAAAGATCAAATAATGGTGAAACGAACGTGTGTCACAACCAAACAGGGATTGATTGACGTAGTTTTACAAAACTAATTATGTAAATTTCATTATAATCTAAATTATAATCTAAATATAACCTGGAGCCATTACTAAAAATCAAAAACTGTTCTAAAATACTGTTGTGCATGTAAAATGATATTTTATTGTTTGAACATATACGATTCGAATGTGTTAATAAGGAAAATGTAGCATAATACAATAAATTTTGTCTCGTCTTTACTCGTCGTATCATATTGTTTTAAGCAGATTAATTTCACTTTCATTGTTTTTTGTATGTTTTGCAATTTTCTTATTATCTTTTTTTTAGTAATAATATACTTTATTATCCAACAGATTAATTTTAATTGTAGGATAATATCTACAAATACACACCAAATATATGTACACTAATTCCATATACAAAGGAAATTAATATAAAAAAAATGATTGTGGAAACAGTTACTTTATGATTGTTAATCATATTGATTAACAAAAAAACTATTACTTTGTTTTTTATCACTTTATTTTAACTAGAGAAGCCAAATTGAGTTACACGTGATAGGCGTGCGCTTTATAGTATGTAAACAAAGGAAATAATAATTAAAGTTTTAAATTTATAAAACGTGGTAGAACACTTAATGTTTTAAACGTCTTCCGTGAAGTCACAAAGTGGATAACATCGGTTAAATATTTGCAACATAAGGTGTGTTTGGACAGTTGTTTCAGCAAATCGAGTGCAACATGGGGAAGAATATGTTTATATGCAGAAAACCAGTGTTCTATATTTAGTGGCGTTATATTCGCATCATTAAATTTATTTCATATTTTAAATTAAAAATTTCGTAGCGCATTTATTCCAGAATGTATCAAATAATTCATGGGATAATAAAGTAAACGGTAGATTACACAAAATCATTGCTACACATAAATGACATAAAAATTTCTAGGTCGCTTTTACTGCACTTTTTGATATGCGCTTTATGTCGTTCGCAAAGGATTTTCGTCCAGCACATTAGAAATATATCGTAAAGTGTACATTTAATTTTTGCACCATTGACAAATAAATCAGAGTGTCCAGTTATTAACTTAATTGCTTGGTCGGACAATGGTCGTTTTCTCGATACAACTAACTATGACGTTGTTATTATATAAAACGTGTTTCAAAAAGAATTACATCTAGTTGTGCACGAATTCTTCCTATAAATTATGATGTTCTGCATTCTTGAATGCGGATATAGATTAAATGGTATGAAGGTTATCTACCTGTCACTGCCAAAATAATATTCCGACCGACGCACGCTAATATAAAGGGTGTTTCAATAAGAGCGCAAGATTTCAGTGTTCAATAAAACATGGTTTTCTGTATTGAAGTATTGAAATATTTATTGATTTAGAAAATATACATTTGGGAATTATGTATGAAACAAAATATCTTGTAAATGGCCGCCACGGCTTTGCTGGCATATGCGTACCCTTTTGACGAAATTTTCAATAACGTTATTGAATACATGTGGTGGTATTTCATTGATACAGCGTCTAATTTCGGCTTTCAATGCTTCGATGGTTGCAGGCTTATTGGCATAAACCTGTGACTTCAAATAACCCCACAGGCAGAAGTCTAAAGGCGTTAAATCGCAAGAGCGTGGAGGCCAATTCTGGTCACTAAATCGGGAAATGACACGACCAGGAGCAAACTCGTGCAAGATCGTCAATGTTTCACGGGCGGTATGACATGTGGCACGTCCTGCTGAAACCACATGTCGTCAAGATCAATAGCTTCCAAATGAGGCACAAGAAACTGTGTTATCATAGCACGATAGCGTTCGCCATTCACCGTTACTGCATTACCTTCTTCGTTTTCGAAGAAAAACGGTCCAATTATTCCTCCAGACCATAATACACACCATACAGTGACCCGTTGTGGATGCATTGCTTTCTGATGAATCATTCGTGGATTTTCTAAGCCCCAAATGCGACAGTTTTGCCTATTAACGAAGCCATCGAGGTGAAAATGGGCCTAATCACCGAAAATGATTTTGTTTGCAAAATCAGCAGGTTGCTCAAGGATCCAATTGGTGAATTCTCTTCGCTGTTCATGGTCTACTGGCAGAAGTTGTTGAGTCAGTTGGATTTTGTAGGCATGCAGCTGTAAATCTTTAGTGAGAATTCGCTGAAGAGTGCCTGTTGAAATGTCCAATTCTTGTGCCCGATGGCGAATTGACGTCTCTGGCCTTTCTGTCACACTCTCGCGAACTGCCGTGATGTTTTGTTCTGAACGTCCTCCACGAGCTCGTATCGTGTGTTTCACATCACTAACCGAACCGGTACTTTCGAATTTTTCGATTATTCGTTTAACCGTAGATGAATTAGGCACATTATTTCTACCGAACATTGGACGCACTTTACGAATAGTGGCAATTAAACTTTCACCATTTTCATAATAATTTTTGACAATCAGGACGCGTTGTTCTACCGTGTAATGCTAAATGTTTACTAACTCCCATCTGTCAACTTTCGATCTGCCACGTCATAATCAAGTGACAGTATGACTGTCAAACATGGCGCGCAATTAAAATCTTGCGCTCTTATTGAAACACCCATTATAATGGAAACGTAAGACAGCAATTCAAAGTGCCACAAAACATATTTTGTTAATTAAGAATGGAATAGAAATGTCTGCTTGTGTTTTGTACAAGCAACAATACATATGAACATTTACATTTAACGTTTATAAAAATAAGCTATACATTTAACAAAATCAAATCTCGAAACACATCCATTTTTATTTTATACTCATTGATCTTTCTTGTAACGCATTGCTTACGTCTACGCACGACTGGATCTCGTATTCTTGCACATTCAGAAAAACTTTGAAATTTTATATGTTTGAAACTGCTTCAAAATTTCAATAAAATGAAAAATTGATGCATGCGTAGAATAAAAACTGGCATTAAATTTAACTCTTTTTTCAGTGTCGTAATATTCAATGTTGTAACACATTTAATAATTTCTGCCCTATTTTTCGATAAGGGTGGTAGAGATTTTCTTCTGTTATTGTTGCGGATGTAATGAATGTCTTGAAAGGTGATTGTACTGAAATGACCAGTATTTTCTTTTAGAGCTGAATGTATTATTTTTGAAGGCTTCTCACAAATGTTATCGGTTGCTTTACGTTTAATACTAGCACTTACTATCTGTTTGTTTAGTTTCTTAAGATTCTTTTCAATATTATGTTCTATTTCATTGGGCACAATTAAATTTTCTGCACCCACAGTATAAGCTTTTGCCTTACAAGAGCGATTCTTACATCGCCAACATATTTCACTATTTTTCAAAGATTTGTGATTGGTAAATTTTACAGAGTTTACAATTAGCACTTGATTTCCACGTTCACTCAAACTGACGAAGCTTTCCATGCTTTCTCACAAATAAAAAGCACTTCTTAGCCAGGAATGTTATTTCAGACTGACGAATTTGGGTAAATTTTAAATTTAGATAAATTTGAATTAATTTGTATTTAATAGGCAGTACAACTTTGTATTTATATTTCCAAGAAAGTATAAATTTCTTAATCTCTTGTCCGGGGACAAACTAAGGCTAGGGATTAAAACACCGTAATTAGCACAGGGACGTATTAATGTAGCAAACATTAGATAGTACTTGCTCGGAGATGAGTTTAGGTTCGCCAAAATTATATGTTGTCGATTCAACAAAGAAATAGGCATTTATTTGTTCAACTTCACGAAGAAATACCCTTGACATATCAGAAATGTAATGTGGATGTTTGTGTGAAAAGTTTATAAACATGTATTCATTCACTTCCTAGATATAAATTTTCTTATGCATTAGCTCTTTCTGTTGTTAGCTTTAAGTAGGTTAATGGCCTGACGTACTTATAAAAGTTATAAATATCCAAAAATACAATATAGAGTTTCTTTAAAAATTTTAAACGGTGTACCAGTTCTGTCGTGATATGGAATTTGTAATTTATATGTTTTAATTCACGCCGAGAAATAATAAATAACATTTGTAATTTTTAATTGAATGCTCATATTTCTTTTTTAATGAAAATTTCTTTGCCCTAAAAAGGACAGATTTGTTGAAACAGGTGGAATACTTAAAGGAGTTGTTCAATGTGCCATTTGCGTAAATACAAGCTTCCAACTGATCGGTAAACTTTCGAAGTACAAGATTTCACAAGGCTTGGTCTTCACGAATATGAACCGCAGTTTGAAAAATACGTTGCCGAAGATCGTCTTCGTTGACAATATCAGTGCTGTTATAACTTGGATGCAATGTACCGCGATCTCTCAATCTGTATGCGGTTTGTAAAACTAAATCATTTCATGGAAATCTTCGGTTCTGAAACCGCCCTTTATAAATACGTCTAATAATTCTAACATTTCCACCTGTTTCACCGTATAGTAAGACGATATCCGTTAATTCGTGATTTGAATAAGCCATGCTTCACGGAAGTTGACAGCAGAGTGACTTCTGACGTACGGTATACATCAATGCATCCGCTACTCTCAACATTACAGTTTAGTAGGGGTAGCACTGCGCTTATACAGGAATACCAAATTTATGATAGTCGGCTCGTGCATTTATTAAATATTTGTTTTCTTTGATCTCGTTCGAGATAGAGTTTTCGTGCATTAGCATTTTATGTTTAATATTATTATAGCTACTACATATTAGAGTGTGTCGCGAATTTTATTTACACCCAGTATAATTGTTCCTATGTTGCTCATACGTATTGTTGATTTAGTTTGAGAATGACATATATATATATTGTAATGTGTCAAAGCCTCACGTTGGGCAGGCAAATGTAATGTGTCACCGTCGTTAATATATATATAAAATGTTTATTATTGATTAATATAATGTAATCTTGATATCGACATACGATTTAGATTGCCCCAAAACGTTGGGCTCCAAAATGTAATATTACGAATTGTTAATATATATAAAAACGTATGTATAACTGTGTAGATAAAAATGAATGAATGTTATATAACTGTGAATTGTTGATATACAGATAAATGTTATAAAAAGTGATATACAATTCAAATCGGGCTCGTTCAATACTTATCTGTTTTTTGGTTATTTTCGTCGTCGGCTAGCTTCTTTAATTTCTTCAGGGTTAAGGTAGGTTCACCTCTCTCCACTTTGACTTTATGTACGTAGTTTATTTAGTTGGGATCGGAACAATATCTCAAGTATATTACAAAGAAAACCAAAGTAAAATATTGACAATTAACTTTATTAATGGTAAAATAATCTAGCAAAGTTTGGAATTTATATTAACAATTTTCGTGACACACACAAATAACAATACGGGAGACACACTCAACGGTTGGTATTCTTATAGTCTAACAATATGGTGTACGACAAGTGCAATTAGGTGTTGTTTTATTAAAAGAGTTTATAAAAGTAACATAGAATCAAGTTTTTAAAATTACAAACAGTGGATTCTAATATTTAAATAAGTGGAATAAAAATTACAGTGATATAATATCGGTGAAAGCAAAGTAAATAGTTCGTTATGGAATAAACAAAGAAAAGTTCTAGAAAAGTATATGCGCAAGTAAAAATGGCGCGTAAAATATTGTTAAAGTTAGCAAAAACCTGAATCTTCCGATATAACTTCCGTTGCTTCCTGCTCCTGTGTTCTGCTGGTTTTCACAACGGGAAACTGGATAATATTTCTGCAATGGTCCCTCGGGATGACTTGAGGTTTTTTTTTGGAATCTCCAAGTCCGACGGCGGCTTGCTCGGATGACCGGTTTCGAGCCTACCAAGATGCTGGTCGCTGCACGGTGAAACTTATGGCGGGTAATTAACGTATTGAAATTTTAAAAATTCGTAGTTCTTGAACTAATTGGTCGGCGGATGTTAAACTTTGTCTACAGGTAGATCGTAGGTGTGAGTAACGGTTTGTAGACTCAAAAATCTCCAGAACTTAATAATTTCACCAATTTGTTTTAATTAATTCGGAGCACAAAAAGCGTGACCTCTCACTGTGACGACTAATTACCGACGCTTACTTTTTCACTTGTTTTTAATTGCATAACTTTCCGCAAAATCGCCCCCTTCTTTACTTGCATTACCTTTTCGAATATTATTATTTTAGACATTTTTACAGAGTAAAACAGTAAAAAAAATTACAATTTGATTTATAAAATAACTTTGGTTGAATAACATATGTTTATGTGTTTACAAACACTCTGGCAATATCGGTTTATTTTCGGGTTATTGCACCGTTAGAATTGTGGGCGGGGCTTAATTGTTCAAATACATTTGAAAATAAATACGTTACATTTGTTTGAATAAACACGCGTTAAATATTAATTTGAATTAAAAATTGAAAGTAAACATTATAAAAAAAATAGAAAAATAAGTTAATTATTTCCAAGCAAATTTGTCGTCAAAATAACGTATTTATACTTTGAATCAATCTTTCCCCTTCTTGGTATTGAAGTACATATTAGATATAAATATTATGGTTACATGTATTCTTTGTTTCTTTCAGAGAAAAGAAACCCTTCTTGCAATGCCTCAATATATATATATATATATATATATATATATATATATATATATAATTTTATATAATAAAGTGGCGATAAAAAACAAAATAATAGTTTTTTTGTGTGCTTTCTATTTTTGTTAATATAAATAGATATTGTAAACGTCTTCTGAACGTTCAGAACAATCCTTCTGTGAGTGGTTTTGTGCGTTCAAGTGTTACACTGTTTTTTCTACTGAAGATGACAACGTGGTTGTAGAAATACTTATTTAGAATCATTAAATTCTATTGTGGTAAGGGTTTGTTAATTTTATTTTATTCGATAAGATATGTTTTAAGATTGAGCATTTATATATAAATTTGTAACGATGGTAACCTCGATGTTATTTTTCGGATGAATTGACATGTATTGATTTTTTTTATTAAAAGTCTGTGTTAGCTTAATAATTTTTCATTGAATCCTAAATAAAAGACCCGAGATAACTGTTAGAATATTAATGTAAGTATAGCAAGCGCCAATTAAGTTTGCGCGAGGAGGGGGTGCGCAGAAGCCGTTTCTAAAAACGTCCACCCCAACTACTCAAGTAATTGTCAGAATATATTTGTTATTGACGTTTGACGGAACATAATGTCTTTGCTAGGGATCATACTCAGAGGTTAGAATTATCTGACATTTGATGTAAAATCAAATACAAATCTCCCCACTTCTTTTAATCCTGCGCGAACTTACTCTTTCTCGCGCCAACTTAATTGGCGTTTGCTATACCTACTATGGAACTGGCTGGTGAGATCGTTACATATTTGGCGCCCAACGTGGGGCAATTTATTGAGGTAATACGTTGAATATATTTACAAATTTTTTACCAGGCAATTTGGAAAAAAGGACACTGATATTATTAGGGAAGGAGAACAAAGAGAGATAAATGTTGCCGGAAATCCAGGTTTGAAAGCTGGCGAAAAGAGACAAAATGTAGATATTGAGAGTATTATTAAATTATTAGAACGACATAGAGCAGAAGAACAAGAATGGCGCAAGAAAGAAAGGGTTGAGGATGAGGAAAAGCGTAAACAAGAAAGAGCAGAAGAAGAAAAAGAAATCAGAAAAAAAGAGTATCAGAATTTGATAGATAAAATTGATGAAAACAATAAAAATCATTTACTACTATGGAATAAAATACATGAAGAAGTAAATGTGACAAAGCAAAGAACAGAAAATATTAATGATCAAGTTGAAGAAAGATTAATTCAAGAAAATAATTAAATATGTAATTAAGAAAACGGATGATATAATTAATGTACAAACAATTCAAATAGAAATAGCTGATACTTTAATTAGAAATGATGAAGGAGCTGATAATTGTAAAACAGAGAAAATTACATATTTTAAAGAAGAGAAATATAAAAGTCAGTATGAGACAATGAATAGTATGCTGCAAGAAGTAAATACTAAGAAAAGAAATATTAATGTATTCAGTGCATTACCTATATCGAATGTAATATCTATGAGGACGAATGTAAATTCTTACAGGGACAAAAGAATTCTTCCATGGAATACAAAAATATTTGGACCTTATGTATGGGGAATCTAGAACAAAATATAATTTAAAAATGATGTATTTTATAAATTTAACTGCAAAAGAAGAGGCAGAGAGATGGCGCAATATTTTACATAATAAAACGAAAAAGAAGAAAATGAAACAGGGAATAAGTGAAATTAAAGTAAAATTTAAAATTAGACAATACAAGAAGAATAATTGATAAAATAAAATTTAAAAATTTTTCTTTTTAGAAGCAAGCAAAAATTTATGTTAATTTTATTGGGGAATATGTAATGGATTGACGGTTGAGGGATGGATATTGTATGTATTGCTGATTGATATATGAATCATTTAGAGCTGAGGATGTTTGCGGTATAACCATGGTTATATCATGTAACCATAGTAATTTACTATGGTTACATGATATAACCATGGTTATACCGCAAACATCCTCAGCTCTATATATCAATCAGCAATACATACAATCTTATCTATCATATAATATGATAGATAAGATATGTTTTAAGGTTGAGCATTTACATATAAATTTGTAACGATAGTAAGCTCGATGTTATTTATTGAATGAATTGACATGTATTGATTTTTTTTATTAAAAGACTGTGTTACCTCAATAATTTTTCATTTAATCCTAAATAAAAGACCCGAGATAAAACTGTTCGAATATTAATGTAAGTATCTACTATCGAACTGGGTGGTGAGATCGTTACAATATATTCTCAGTTTGCATTTTAAATATGTAGTTTTTATCCACCTGCTGAAGCCATTGTATGACGAAACAATACTGTAGTAATACAATAAATCATTTGAAAGGATAAATTTATTACTTATCCCTCATATTATTTATATTAACGATAATACAGAAATCACGGACGCATGTAATTTGCACGCTATTTAATCCGCTTAAGCTTTACTTATAAATGCGGTGCCCTAATCCCACAGGTAAAGTGCACTCTTGCACCCTAATTACATATTTGCATTCTCGTTATTCTGAAATACGACATTAAGCTAATTGTTAGAATGTACATGAATATTGTAATAATATTGTTACTAAAACAGTAATTTGTAATGTTGATATTGAACCCAATCCGTTTATTAACAAGTAAGCGAAAATCTACATATATCCTCGCACTGTGTGTTATCAAAGAACTACGTTTTCACAAATTTAAAATGACTCTCGAACTTAAGTATATAATATGACTTTTAAATAGCGATTTATGTTGCTATAAAAGCAATTTAGCCGAATAATGAAATAATTGGCTGCAGATATCATCTAGGTCAAGCATGGTATAGAAAAGTACAGAAATTGGGATTAGGTAGTTATTGCAACAATAAAGAAATGAACGAGATTCAAATTTTGCTCAAAACAATATTCAATTTGATATATTTACCTTCAGAAGAGATTGGCGATGCTCTTTCGATGGATCTGTTTGCAGAAATTCCCAACAACGTTCATACGTACGCGTATTATTTATTAGAAAACTATATCTCTGATGCGCCGACTTTCCTCTGTACATATGGGCAGAAAACAACGAAACTTTAGCACAAACTACTAATGCATCTGAATTATTTCATGCACGTTTTAACGATTCTTTTTACTCCTCACACCAAACAACATAATTTTTCTGGAAAAACTCAGAGTTTCAATTTGATACATACATAAAAATACAGAGTTTGCAGATAACCTCTAAAATACATAACAACAAAGTTAAGCCCAGTCAAAAATTCATCAACAGTATAATATTAAAATTAAAAAGCGGAGAGATACAAAGACATACCTTTTTAAATGCTATGTCTTACCATAGTGCTCCCAAAAGGATAACTATGTGATTATTTATATGTATTTCCCATACTTATTGTTAGAGACTGGACATGACAGGCCGAAATTACGATGGACCATATAAATAGTCTATAACATCGCTAAGTACAACATGCAGTTATCGAATAGCACCTTTCCTTCGGTTAACCGCACATCTGTGTTTTTGTCGTTGGATTGTGACGCAATTACTTCAATATTACACTTAAATTCCTTTCTTCATGGGCGTAGATTGAAGCGGGAGGACTTTTTATAATTTGTTCTATTTATTAGCTTATATTTCGTAAGATAAATAAAGTACGGTGAGTTAGTTTCTTTTTTTCATTGTGTTAATTACATATATAAGTAAGTGTCCAGTGAATTTCGATAGGTTTTAACAACTTACGCATACATTTTTAATTTTCAATTTTTTAGATCCAGAACATTATTTAATATTATTTAAATTATTTTTTCAGATATGATATGGAACAACGTCGAGAGTGGCATCGTGAAACAATTATTGGATTAAGGGTCAAACTGATTGTATGTCCATTGCCAGTGATTCCGAAATTTATTGCGAAGTCTGTAAAATATCATTAAAAAATTCCAAGAAATCGCACGTAAAACGTCACTTAGCCACGCAAACACATACACAGAAATTAGACCCGTTAGAATCTGACAATTTTAACGAAGAACTCTGTGAAACTTTAATGGCGGCAAATATTCCATTAAATAAATTTAACAATCCCATCTTCAAACCATTTCTCCAAAAATATTCTGGTCGAAATGTTCCTGATGAATCCACTTTACGCAAATATTATGTTTCTAAGTGTTACACGAAAGCAGTAGAACGCAAATGTTGTATAGCAAGCGCCAATTAAGTTGGCGCGAGGAGGGGGTGCGCAGAAGCCGTTTTTAAAAAAGTCCACCCCCACTACTCAAGTAATTGTCAGAATACATTTGTCATTGACGTTTGACGGAACATAATGTCTTTGCTAGGAGATCATAAAGTGATACACGCTTAGAGGTTAGAATTATCTGACATTTGATGTAAAACCAAATACAAATCTCCCCACTACGTTTAATCCTGCGCGAACTTACCCCTCCTCGCGCCAAATTAATTGGCGTTTGCTATAGTTGGTGTACTACATCCAGCTATTCCATATAACGCATATGTAATAGCTACAAAAGTCATTCTCACTGCGATCTCTGTTCCAGCAGCATTGTATTTGAGAATACCTACGACGATACATCGTCAAGCGAAGCCGGAAGAAATGGCCGGGCGAATTATTACATTAACGAAATTAATAGTGAATCCCAATATGGTTGAACGCTGGCCACCTGAAATACTTCAACAAACACAGGCAATAATTGATGAAACTCACAGCGAAAGTGGCGTACAACAACTTCTACAGACATCACCGAGTTTCTTCGTTGTAGACCCGGATCAACCGTAAATACAAGTCAGGATAACAGAAAACAATACCGAACCGCCCAAAGAAGAAAAAAAGCACCGCCGAACACAGAACAAGAAACAACCTGAAACCAAAACTGATGACTTTATATACCCGAAATTTACAAAGAAGCCGAAAACAGACGAAACAACTATACCGATCGAAACAAAAAATTCATACGACGCCCTCGAAACCAAAACCGAGGAAAAAATGGAAGAAGAAACAACCGAATTCACCCCACAGCCATCAACATCAGACAGCACACCCAGGGTAAGTGACAAAACAAACACCGCACAAAACACAAACACCGAAACACGCAATACACAACACAAAATCGCACCAATAATAATAACAGAAAAAGACAAATGGGCACATATACGACAAATACTTAAAACACATAACATTAACACCGTACAAAACAAACTTGTGAAACCTGGTATTCACATCGAACCGAAAACAGACGAAGACTACCGTACACTTAAACACATACTCGACACAGAACACATTCAATTTTACACGTTTCAATTAAGAAGCGAAAAAACACTCAAGGTAGTTATGCGAGGCATTCCTACCTTTATCACTGACATAGACATTACAAACGACTTGACTGACCAAGGCTACCCGACATTAAAAATTAAACGTATGAACGGTAAACACGGCATACCTGCACCACTTGTATTAATCGAACTGACGAGACAATACAAATCAATCTATAACATACACGACTGCTGCGGACTCACAATTAAAATTGAACCTCTAAACAAACGGACAGACATAATACAATGCCACAAATGCCAGACTTTTGGACACCATCAAAAAACTGTAACGTAAACTACAAATGCATGAAATGCGGAGACGAACACTCGACACACCTATGTACAAAGACGAAAACAACCCCACCAAAGTGTACAAACTGCGGTGGTCCTCACCTTTCCACTTTCATAAACTGTCCTAACAACCCAAACAACCCTGCAAACAAAACCAAAACCAAACCAAAATACATACCAGCACCACCCCCAACAACTAACCCCTGGACACAAAAACAAAAAAAACACAACACCTAATCCAATTGAAGAATTAGCACTTGCCTTAGGCAATATGCTAATAACATTACACTCTACAAACGCAACAACACAACAGATACAATACTTTGTAACGCAAACACAGAAAATAATTACTCTTTACAACAACAAACAGTAAACACACACATGACTGAAATGCAAAAGACCGATGACCAGTGACTTAAACGCAAAAAAGCGACAAACACACAGACTAAACACACGCAACACAGGACCGCACAAAAACACAAAAACACACGATTATTTATTAATCAGACACAAACACGTCATAACCCTGGGAGATACGAAACAGTGGAGTGGAAATGGAGGCAACTTCGACCACAAAACAAAATTAAAAGGACTCATATACGCTACAAAAGTTATAAATACAGTTGATGCGGAAACAGTAGTTAAAACCATTTACGGGAATATGCACCAAGTGTTTCATTCGGGCGACAGGTACAAAGAAAAAATACTTTTATGTGTCACTGACAGTGCTGCATATATGTTAAAACAGGCAGAATATTAAAGAAAAATATCCTAATATCTGCATATTACTTGTATAGCACATGCTCTCCACAGAATCTGTGAATATATCAGAGACACCTTTCCCGAAGTTGATAGACTTGTATCCGCTATTAAAAAAGTTTTCAGACAAGCACCGTTGAGAGTAGCTCTTTACAGGCAAAAACTTTCATCTTTGTCGCTACCTCCCTCTCCAGTAATAACTAAATGGGGAACATGGTTGAAGAAGTTCGATAGCCTTCAGTAAGAGTTAGATGCAGGTTTTAATACAGTATTCACCTATAACTATACCTGTTCGACTTCAAATTGAGAATAATCAACTTAAGATTAGAATAATCAACTTCAAATTGAGAATAAACAACTTCAAATTGAGAATTGATATATTTTTCAGACTCATGTGGTGTTGGTAATTGACAATGGTCCGTTCCATATGCCGGTATAGAAACTGTTTTTACTGAAAATAAATTCAATAACCATAAACTTCTAAGACTTAGTCCTTACAGCCCAATGTTAAATCCAATTGAAATGATTTGGTCCAGTTTAAAAGCTTCTGTTAAACAGGATTTAAATCTGCGTTTGTCACATATTTTAGCTGGTGAGGGCAGAGAAAATTTAAACCAGACGGCAGGCGCGGCTCGTGATGACGTATTTGGGGGTGCAAGTACAATGATGCGAGTGCTTCGTGTATTCTCGTGTACTAACTGTAACGCTTTCTTAGTAAACACCGAAAACACACGAGGCACTCGTATCATTGTACTTGCACTCCCAAATACGTCATCACGAGCCGCGCCTACCAGACAGATTTTCGTCTACAACAATTAGCGAAGATAATACATACTAATGTTAATGCAATAAACCCGGAAAACTATCCAAGATATGTAACGCATACTCAACGATTTATACCGGACGCATTAAATTTAAACGATCTAATCATGTAATTTACAAAATCCATTCATTTATTAGCTGTGTTACCTTACGTGTTACAATATAATAAAAGCAGTTTTCATTTTGAATGTGTTTATTCTCAATTTGAATTTGTTGATTCTCGATTTAAAATTGATTATTCTCAATTTGAAATTATTTGTTCTCATTTTAAAAGTGTTTATTCTCAATTTGAACTTGATTAATCTCAAATTGAAATTGAAAAGGTATATTTGCGATGTAGAAAGGACGTTTTCTATCTACAAGGATGTACTTCATTCGAAGAGAACAAATTTTACAGAAGAGAACCTTGAGAAAGTATTGCTGGTTAATATTAAAACTCCTTTAGACAACTTCAACTAAAAAATGAGCAAATAAAAATGTATTTCGTATTTTGTTAGATCATCACCTGTTTGTTTTCCACTTATATAAATAAAATTAAAAACTCTTTAAAATTACAAATTTTCATAGTATGCCCGTGGGCGATGAGTCATCGGCCGTGTCCAGTCCCTAGCTATAATAAAGTAGTGACAAAAAACAAAATTAATAGTTTTTTGTCTACTTTCTATTTTTGTTAATATTAATAGATATATTCTAAGTTTGCATTTTAAATATGTAGTTTTTATCCAGCTTCTGAATCCATTGTTAGACGAAATAATACTGTAGTTGTTTACGATAAATAGTTGAAAGGATAAATTTATTACTTATCCCTCGTATTATTTATATTAACGATAATACAGAAATGACATTCACGAAACCGAAAAGACGGGTTTTTGAATGTAAATCACTTTACAAACTTTTTCAAATAATAAACTAAAAAGTAGAAATTACTTTCATGCAATGAGTTCCTGATTAAACAATTTTCAATTATACCAAAATTATGGTCTATAAATAAAGTCATAACATTTTTTGTCTGAGTTGTCTAATTACACAAAGCTGGATGTAATTTTGTAAAGTCAGTGAACGAAACCATTACTTTCACAGCATTAACGGCAGCGTTACTTGTTCTTTTTTCACCAGCAACGTCAATCATCACTTTTACGATCTTGATTATTATTAGCAGACGTTCACTAATAATTTTACATTATAAATAAAAAAAGTGTGAGTGGCTGGCCCGTCTAATACAGTCACCGTATGTTTCAGGGAACTCTCCGCCTATGGATTTATTACTGGGGAATGTTAAACTCATTAAATCCTGACCCACCGCAGATATATACGTACACACATGCATATGTATATATATATATATATATATATATATATATATATATATATATATATATTGTATATGTACTTGCACATACAGTACTCTCTAATGCAGGAATTTTCCCCTCCACGATCGACATACACGCGTCAGTCATCTACAAGGCAAAACTGCGGACGACATATCCTGCCAGTCATACGCAGGCTATTAATATCGTTCATTGAGCGGTATGTTTTTGTAATAAATCTGGAAGTAGTACATTCACTTTATTAATCATTAAAGCAAGAACTATGTAATGTTGAGAAGGAAGTATTTTCTAAAATTGGAAATGAAATATTTAGTTTTTAATGAAATGACTGGTAAATAATTATTAAATAATTATAAGCTTATAAGCTTAGAATAATTATGCATTTAAAAAGTTCAAAATATGTTTGCAAATACGCACCAAACATCAGAATATGCACTTAAATATGTACTAAAAATCAGCTCTTATAAAATAAATACTAATTTTTTATTATTATTATTGTATTATTAACACATTTTTATTTTTCCGTTAATACACGCAACAATTTTGAATCTAAAAAAAATTCAAAATTATTAAAATTAGAGAAATAAATTTTAATTACATTTAACCTTCCATTAGACGCGTCCTATTTTATAATATGAGTTGTCGCGTATCACCTGGAAGGTGCAACGATAAGTTGGATAATCTAAAAGTGATATTTTTGTATTCTATTACGTTAAGGTGAAGAAAACAAGTATGCACATTTAAACGAACACATTTATTAATTTAAAAATAAAAACAAAACAACGAAAAAATAAACAATAATAATTCTTTTACTTTTACTCAGAACACAGAAGGAAAAAAAATAATTAAGTGTTTTATTGTTTTAAATACACTTTACAAAAAACTGTATATTTTATAAACTGTACTTCTTTCCAAAATTAACATTTTCTTTACGAAAACTGATCATAACACGAATTGATTAATGACGACATGTCCAAGGCATAAATATTGGCCACATTTTCTACAGCAGTATTTTGTGTTTTTTCTTTGCTTGTCCTTTTGGCATGGCGCACATAATTTTCTTTTTCTGATATTTTCGTAATTTTCGGGAATTTTGGATGTAGATGGAATTGTTACTTCTAATAATCTACTGTGCAGGGACGTGGGAAGCTTCTTATTGGAGACACGTTGAATCATTTGTTCATGCACTAGATCTTTTGCAATTTGACGTAAAAACATTCGCCGATTCTTTATAACTCCGCCATTTCCTGCAAATACTATTTGCTCATTTATCCCAGCAACATTTAACATTGCAAAGAAGATGACCATGGGCCATCGTCTAGTACATCGAGCAACGTTGTATGTTGCACATAACTTATCAACGGTGTCTACACCTCCTTTTGTCCGGTTATAAAATGATATGATTTCCGGTTTATTGTGGTTACCGGACTCCTCATCTATTGCAGCATAAAAGTGAAGACTAGAAATTAAAATTACATTTTTTCCTTTTTTAGGAACATAAGAGACCATTGTTCCCTCTTGTCTAAAAGCAAAAACGCTAGACTTTTCATCACGATGCTTTACATTTTTCAACTGCTGTGGAATTTGCCATTTATTTTTTTTTAATGTTCCTAGAAAAGATAATTTGGTATCTGCTAAATCTTTCAGCAAAGTAACGTCACTAAGCCAATTATCGGCGGTAATGTTACGACCTGTTTTGGTAATTGGTGCAGTTAGTCGTTTTACAACATCAGTAGTTTTATTACTCAGTGAAAATGGTCCTTGTGGCTGCTCACCCGCATATATCTCCAAATTAGACGTATAAAATATCCTTGAGTCTACTAATGCAAAAATTTTAACTCCATATTTTGCAGGTTTTGACGGCAGATATTGACGAAATACGCACTTGCCACGAAACCCCTCTAATTTCTCATCAATCACAAGGTTTTCTTCTACAGAGTAGGACTTCTTACAATTCTCAACAAATTTTTCAAAGATTTCTCTTACAGGACAAAGTTTATCTAGCTGTTTTCGTTCTGGTCTAGTCTCTCGGTCGTCAAACCTCAGGCATCTCATTATGAATCGGAATCGAGATAAACTCATTGTTAGCCTGAAGATCTCAATACCATCACCGTTTGAGGCCCATAAATCTTCAAGGTTCAGGCTAGCGCTTTTGTAAACGCCAGCTAAATATAATAAACCAATAAATGCCTTAATCTCAATCAAGTCTGTTTTACGAGCATCTCGACTTCTAGAATATTCTGATGATATAAATTCGATATATTGGTTGGTATACTTTACTATCTGATCTAATATTGAATCGTTCATAAAGCAATACCAGCTACTAGAGATTGTTTTGGCATCCTTTGCGGTACAGATTACTCCTGGAAGGTGTAGCAACAGATTTTGTTTTCCCAACTTTCTTCTTGCAGAAAACGGTAATTTTCTCCATGACATGCAGTCTTCAGAGTCACATTCTTCATTACTTTGCTCGGTATCTGAATTTTCTTCTCTAGTTTCAACCTGGTCCTCGTCTTCAAGATCGGACTCATCGGGCACATCTAATTCGTCTTGGTTGTCTGATTCGTCATCAAATAGTATCTTATAAATTGCAGCAATGTCTTCTTCATTTTCTATATTAAACCTCTCTGTTTGTTGGAAGCCATAGTGTTTCTAAAACAAAATTATAACAAATACAGTCGCGAGCACCTCACGGGTGACAAGTACGTTTTGGGTGTAAATTATAAATTTTGATAAACGAAAATTTAACAGATAATTGTAATAGCAACAACCAACAAGCTTAAGAAAAGAAAACAGTCGTATGATAAAAGAAAAAAACTGACGTCGATTGTCGCAATCACCTGTGAGGTGTTATTCTTTCACCGACAGAGAGATATGACTTATTCAATTACAACTCATGCATTGTTCGTTAGAACGAAAACACTTAGGAAGATAGAAAATATGCAACCTTCTTGTCTCCACCCGTTTATTTGAAATAAGCGATGATGTGCCGGCATGCACCTGATAGGTGATACGCGTCTAATGGAAGGTTAGCTACAACGTGATGTAACAAATTTTCAAATATAATGTCGGCTAGAATATTATTGTCCTGTGAAAAAACTCTCTCGATACCACACGATACTATTGGTACAAATTCATATTTTGCAAAGTCACTGGCATTCATTAAATATTAATTTTTTTCATTCATGGTAGTAGTTTTATTTTGCAAGACTCAATGATATTCTTCAGTTGTTGATAGTTCGTATTTTTTGACAGTTTTAACGTTTAATTTATTAATGAAACACTTTTTCGGGAGTTTTGCTAAACGTTTAACTACTATATTTTCTACTATTTCAATGCTGTCTTGTAAAGATAATCTTTAGGTTTCTAGCGTAGAGATTGCAGTCGAAATGCACGCCGGATTAGTTCGAATAAAAATGAAATCTTCTCGAACATTTGTTTATCTTAGAACACTATATACTTCTCCAATGCACTGCACTTCTTCAGACTTGAATTCATCAACTATTTCTTAAGAATTTCAAAATGTTCAGCTTAATATACAGCAGAGTCAATCCTAGTTCCCCATCTTGTTAATGATTGGCGCGTGTGGAAGTGCAACGTCTCCTGCAATTTCCCGAAACCTCTGGACACGAGTTGGTGCTTTAAGAAAAATATTTTTCACAGACGATATCAGCATATTAACGTTTTGATAAAGAGTATGAACCAAAACAGCTACTCGATGTAAAGCATGCGCTATACAGGTCACATGTATCATGTTCGGGTATAAAATCTGTGAATATAAAAATGAATAAAAAATCTGTGAATTTAAAATCAGGTATACAGGCTGATTCATTTTCGGCCCTCACCATGGGGATCTCGCTTATTATTGGAGATAGAGAATAGGTTAAATTTGGCAAAGTTGTTAAATTTTGTGTTTGTTATAAATCCGTAAAGAAAATAGACCTGCGACAAATGGCCTTCGTTATTTAAAAAAGAAACGCGAAAACCCCATTTTCTTCTTTTACCTGTAGCACCGACATTTGGCCTTGTAGAGAAAAAATAAAACACATCCTTGTGTCCATTTCTAAACCTCTATCCAGTGGTGTTCTCTAAATTTTTATACGACGTTTCGTTTCTTTTTGGCCGTCATCAACTATCTAATTTCTTATAGACGCCATATTGGATTTAGACATCTTCAGAAAGAGTTTTTTTTTCTGATTTCAACCATGTACCACATGCTCACTAAAGTTTTTGACATTAGAATTTATTTGAAGGAATAAATTATAAGATGAAATAAGGTAGCCATGGAATTTCAATCTGTCAAACATTTCATTTATTGTTCATTAATAATACAAAAATGTCATACACTAACGAAGAGAAACGAGATATGATAAGTATTTTTTATTCTTCGAACCGAAATTCAACAGTAGCGAGTACAAGATATCTACAATTATATCCAGAACGACAACAGCCTCATCGTACCATTTTTCTAGATCTCGACTGAAATTTGGTCGAGAACGAATCGTTTACTAAGCCGCGTAATGGTCAAGACAACAGGCATTTAAATGAAAATCGACAAGATATTTTACAAAAGGAAATTAAAAGCGTGTTTTCAAATTTCATGCTAATCTTGTATTTTTATAGATAAATAATAATCCATCAATTTCTACATGCGAAGTAGCGTCAGAATTAAATTTGTGCCAGTCCAGAGTTTGGAGAACTTTACATAAAAGTAGGTTTAAACCATACAGGATCCATGTTAGTCACTCTTTACTGCCTGGAGATAATTTGAGAAGGCTAGAATATTGTAATTGGTTAATGGGAAGGATAGAAAATGACGAAAATTTTTTAAGCAAAATCATCTGGTCAGATGAAACAAAATTTACAAATTCTGGAATGTTTAAAAGAAATACGGAGCACTATTGGGCAGTACAAAATCTCCGACAAAACAGAGCTAGAAGACCACAACATCGTTTTGGAATAAACGTTTGGATGGGTATTTTGGCAAATCGTCTCTTAGGACCAGTTATGTATGAAGAACATTTAAATGGAGAAAGATATTTAGGTAAACATTTTACGTACATACGTATCTGACTATCTTGACGACAATATCCCATTAAATCATTTACAATATTTATGGTGGCAACAAGATAGCGCATTGATGGATTATTATTTATCTATAAAAATACAAGATTAACATGAAATTTGAAAACACGCTTTTAATTTACCATTTGTAAAATATCTTGTCGATTTTCATTTAAATTCCTGTTGTCTTGATCATTACGCGGCTTAGTAAATGATCCATTCTCGACCAAATTTCTGTCGAGATCTAGAAAAATGGTACGATGAGGCTGTTGTCGTTCTGGATATAATTGTAGATATCTTGTACTCGCTACTGTTGAATTTCGGTTCGAAGAATAAAAAATACTTATCATATCTCGTTTCTCTTCGTTAGTGTATGACATTTTTGTATTATTAATGAACAATAAATGAAATGTTTGACAGATTGAAATTCCATGGCTACCTTATTTAATCTTATAATTTATTCTTTCAAATAAAACCTAATGTCAAAAACTTTAGTCAGCATGTGGTACATGGTTGAAATCAGAAAAAAAACTCTTTCTGAGGATGTCTAAATCCAATATGGCGCCTATAAGAAATTAGATAGTTGATGATGGCCAGAAAGAAACGAAACGTCGTATAAAAATTTAGAGAACACCACTGGATAGAGGTTTGGAAATTGCCACAAGGATGTGTTTTTATATTTTCTCTACAAGGCCAAATGTCGGTGCTACAGGTAAAAGAAGGAAATGGGGTTTTCGCGTTTTTTTTTAAATAACGGTCATTTGTCACAGGTCTATTTTCTTTACGGATTTATAACAAACACAAAATTTAACAACTTTTCCAGATTTAAACCTATACTCTATCTCCAATAATAAGAGAGATCCCCATGGTGAGGGCCGAAAATGAATCAGCCTGTATAAGCAATTAAATGGGTTTGATTGTAATTTGAAATATATAGGCCAAATGAAACGATCAATAATAACTATGTGTAAAGAACACATATCACATATTAAATTCAATAGACTAGAAAAAATCTAACGTTGCCAATCATTCTTTAAATACACAACACAATATATCGATTAAAAAGTTAAAACTTGTCAAAGCCCTTAATAATCCTCGAGATCTTGACGCATATTAAAGTATTCATATCGTTAAAAATAAAGGAAACACCATTAATGTAAATAAGGGTCCGATTCCTTATAGGTCGCTTTTCATTCATAGAAAAGAAGTAGGAAGGTTGAAGACGTGCAGAGAGAGAATAAACACATGTGGTTGCTGTTTCCTTAAGAGAGGTAATTTTGTCGTAATTTTTAGTCGATATATTTTTATTTTTAAGTCAGTGTATACGTGGACGCCGTGTAAAGTTGTTGCGTGATCAGATGTACTAGCTTTACTGTGCCTCATGTGCGACACTTTTATGAGTGGTTTTACCTACTGATGATGGGGTTATATACCTTTTTTAAGTTTTTACTTAACCACAGTCTCCAAAGAAAAACTTTTTATAAAATCTGTAATAACCGCATTGCTTTGTACATACCCGTCATAAATTTTGTAACAAATTAGCGTATAAGGTGGTCACCTTATAAAAACAACAATTTAAATTATTTAATCGATGTACCTACTGAGACAACGTTTTATATAGAAGAAAGTTTAGTTTCTCCCTATTAATTTATTTTTGAATGTATTATTTAATTTATATTATTATCCTTTTTCCTGGTTTATACTCATAAGTTCTACTTTCTATTGGATTACTTGTAATTTGAATTTTATTTCAGTTTACACTTAAAGTTTCTTTTTTCTTTTGTTTTTAAGAAGCAATTTATATTTTTTATTCCTGCATATGTTTCTACCATACATCTTTTTTTATATTTGAATCGTTTTATTGATATACCCTGTCCGTATTTTCTTTGCTCATGCAAACGTTTTCTGGAAGCGCAGACTTATTCTTGTTGTCGGGGAATCACAGCATAGTGCGTCGGTTACCAGGCGTGAGGCGGTGACTTGCTACTAATAGGCGAGGTCTTGAATTTATTACATACGCGATTTTTAAGATTCTTTCAAACATACGGTATATGGTTCACATTGCTACAAACTAGTTGCTTTTTCGTATAAAATCTCAAAAGTCCACAATTTGGAGAATCGCTTAAAAAAGCAGCGACTGTTGAATGATTCACTTTGTTCTGCACTTTTAAATTCAGAAGATGTGATTTATCTTTTTCTTCATTAACTCCTGATATACCAAATACAAAATTTGTTTAGTGTTATTCTATATAACTCGGAAACGAAATTTTTTCTTAACGTGGATACATCTGGAATATTTTCTTTTGTATACTTCTCCATAAAGATGCGAAAAACTTCATTAATTAAATAAATAAATTAACTAAATGTTAGCGCAAATAAAAGCCGTGCAAAGTTCTTCACCGAATATCCTGCATTTAGGTCCATGTGGCAGTAAATTAGAAACACTTGTCCGTTATTTCGCCTTTTACGATTTTTATTGCTGGCATGTTTTCCGATTTGAAAATGCTGACTTGAAGCTTTTTGTCGCCGTCACATGGACTTCGCAGTATTTACAAAATAACAGACGCCCGCTGTTGTAAAATCATTATAATCGTTCACAAATTGACTTAAAATTGCACTTACACACTTTTTTCTTTTGGCATCTTGATGAATGTTAATACTATTGTAATTGGTATTATTTATGTGTTGAGCACTTGTGAAATATTGAAATAACGAAATAAAACAAAACACTTTTTTCACAAAAAAAGTTTTAATAAACTAAATGTACATTTCGTGTGCTCTGCACACATCATCAATAGTACTGCTACAGTACTACTGATGATGTGTGCAGAGCACACGAAATGTACATTTAGTTTATTAAAATAATTTTTGTGAACACAGTGTTTTGTTTTATTTCATTATCACTATTGTAACTAGTACACAAATAATACAGATTGTTGGAATGTAAAAGGGCCTGGTAAAATTAAGGGTATTCCCGCTATATTTACTTCTCGTTCGATTAATCGGGTAATCCCCGGTAATCCTCTTAATATTTCTAAGTATTGTGATTTCAAACAACTATTGTGTTCGCTGTTTATAGTAAATCCAGATTTAACTTGCTATTCACTTTACTCATATTCAATGGTTTAGAAGATTATTTAATTTGCTGCTATAAAGTGTCAGTTTGCGTTTGGTATTCATTTAAGGGGTGTTATTTGATAAGTATGCGAAATGTCTTCGTGTTAAAAATTTTAAGAAATACCAACCGGTAGACATACAAACAACAGGAATCACAAAAGTGTAATTGTACTAACAAGAACATTAAATATTTACGTTAAGTCATAGACTGTTTCAAAAATACTTTGCTGAAAAAAGGTCAAATATGCATTTATAATGAAAAAGGTTCAAAATATGCACTATACATAGCAACTAAAATATGCATTTGCATATACAGTTATGCAAATGCATAATTATTCGAAGCCCAGTGATTAACATTACTTTCTTTTATATACATGGCTTTTCGAGATCCTTGCCCATAAGTCTACAGAGTAAAATCTTCTTAATTTTAGTAATGCAACAGAAAAAGAAAACAAACAAAAACAAGAAAACACTGACATTAGGGAAGACATAGGTAAAACACACTTCATGCTTTAGGACCTATCAACGTGCACGAAAATAGGCAACAGTCAAAAGGTAAATTCACGAAGATAGAGTTGAGAAGGAATGCCGAATTAATTATTATTCTAATATTACATGCTGCACAAATATTCAAACAAATATTCGCAATTATTTTACAAATTTGAATTAATATTGCAGTTTGAAAAAGATTCTACACATAAGACCGAAACGTCTTTATAAATTAGATACTGTTTGAATTACCTGGCCGCTACTCCCATAGAAACACTTTTTCGTTTTATCTTGTATTCAATTTGTTTTATATGTAATAATAGATATTTTATTGGTTTTAGCGACCTTTTATTGAATTTTGATGTTTTTACGACGTTTCGACTTTTATTAATTCAGTCTTTTCAAGTATCTGGAAAAACCTAAAATTCCTACACACCAAACTTAAAGACTCAACACCTACACTAAAACAATCACACACAATATACAACATACCCTGCCAAGACTGTGACAAAATATACATAGGCCAAACAAAACAGTTACTACAAGAAAGATTGAAAGGTCACAAATACGCAAAAAATCAAACTGCTTTAAAAAAACACCAATTGACACTTAAACATAATTTTGATTTTGAAAACACCAAAGTAATAACAAAAAAAGAACACAAAAGCTAGAGAAGTCTTAGAAATGATACACATTTTCAAAAATAGCAAAACAATCAACGACAGAAGCGAAATTGATGGCCTTTCAAAACTCTATTACCCTCTCATAAAACAATAGATGAAATCAACCCCCCCTGCACGCACAAGACACAATGGAAAAAAATAGCTCCCATTAGAAAAAACAACGCTAACTATATACCCCTAAATACTGTCCTGACCACCATGCTAATTCCAAAGAACAGAAATTAAAACCCCGCAAACAAAATGACTTAGTTCACTTACAATATCCGCACAAGCACGGTCGTTCCTTAAGAAAATTGGTCTCGAATGTTTATATAAAAAAAACACATGTGTTACACAGAATACGTACCCTTGTAAAACAAAACGAACAACAACTGTGAGTTTATTTGTCTTTTCTTTGTTCTCTTTACTTATTTGTAGTGTAATTCAACTTTCCAATTCATTCATACAGATGTTAATCACTTTAATGTCTCCCTACCTATTCATTTAAGCTATTTTTTATTTTAATTTTATTTAATTTTCAACGTTAAATGTTAACTTAATCTGTAATCATTTTTTAATCTAATTTTAAATTTAAAATTGTTAATTTAATCGTTAAGTCTCCAATTCATTCATACAGATGTTAATCACTATAATGTCCCCCTACCATTCATTTAAGCTATTTTAAATTAATTTTATTTAATTTTCAACGTTAAATGCTAACCTAATTTGTAATTAATTTTTTAATCTAATTTTAAATTTAAAATTGTTAATTTAATTGTTATATCTATCACACGAAACAAACACAGTTCTCATGTCCATTGTAATAATTCTTGTTTCCAGATACTTGAAAAAGATTGAATTAATAAAAGTCGAAACGTCGTAAAAACATCAAAATTCAATAAAAGGTCGCTAAAACCAATAAAAAATCTATTATTTTTAATATTAAGACACGGCCAATAAAATAAAAGGAAAAATAAAATTCTCATAAACACTATATATATATATATATATATATATATATATACATATATATATATATAGAGCAGATTCAATATTAGTTGGCGATTTAAGGTCTGTTTTATTCTAATATGTATAGATTCAAAATAATCCTACATGTTTCGGCACATAATGCCTTTTTCAAAGAAATTTAAAATATTAATGACAGTATATTAATGTCATATTTATATATCTGTAGTTGTAATGGATAAAAATTAAATTATTCAAAGACACATTCAAGTTTAATAATAATAGCACATGCCTTAACACTCTCGAACAGCTTGACGACAACTACGGTGGATTGCCAAGCCATGAGTTATTATTATGTCTGCGACTTAAGATGTTAAGCTGTTGGCATTCACCTGGAACGAGAAAGAAAACCACGAAAACCCACTCGGACAGCTTAGCCAGAGATCTATATACGGAACTGCCAGTATGATAAGTTTAAATAATATTGCTGTCATGGAGCCGTTTAGTAATAGTGACAAATTTGATATGTTGTCCTGTTACATTCTGTGTCACTAAAATTCGACGAGAGTCGCCGAAATTTGCATAAACCAGTATCCAGAACGCAGACTAGTTTACAGAAATTTAAAGGTAAATTTAATATTTAGTAAGCCATATATAAAACCTCAGCGCATAAGTGATGAAACTAAAACTAATGTTTTACAAGCAGTTGTTGAAAATCCAAACACATCAGTTCGGGACATAACACTGGCGCTTCCATATCTACTGCTCATCAGATTTGGCCTCCCACAAATATAATCCATATAAATACAATGTATGTCAATCTTTAAAACCAGGGGACAATGAAAGACGAAGAGAATTTTGTGAATGGTACACTAGGTAACGCGATAATAATGATAATTTTTCTTCCCAGATAATATGGTCCGATGAAGCTAGATTCACAAACAATGGTTTATTCAATAGACAAAATTTACGATTTTGGTCTACAGAAAACCCTCATGTAATCAGACGTGCCCGACGTCAAGTGCGTTTTGGATTTAATGTCTGATGTGGCATACTAGGGTGAAGATTAATTGGTCCAATAATTTTTAATGAAACATTAACGTTCGACGTTTATTCGCATTTACTGCAAAATAATATTGAAGACTTGCTGGGCGAATTACCTTTACAAGAGGCTCATAATTTTTGGTTTCATCAGGACGGTGCTCCAGCACATAATTACAGAATTGTAACCAATTTCCTCAGTCCACGGTTTAGTAACAGGTGGATTGGAACTCGTGGACCAGTTGCATGGCCACCAAGATCTCCTGATCTGACGCCGCTCGACTTCTATTTGTGGGGTTACATTAAAGACAAAGTATATGCCCGCAGCTACAATAACATAAATGAACTTAGTGAAAGTATGGTTCACGAATGTCGAGCTATTCCAAGGCGTATTTTACATAAAGTTGTTAAATCTACTATTTTACATTTTTTATAATTTCTTATTATAATTTTGTTTTAAATAATATCTGAGTATTTTTTGAGCTACCTATGTATCTATAAGTAGTTGTTGCAAAATAAAATTTTCTTCCTTTGTTTGTTTGCAAAACCTTCTATTGTTAAATGTCACAACAGCTCTAACCTGCTAATGTATCTATCAATATGTTGTTTTTTTTTTAATTTTTGAAATTAATTTTGGTATTAGGTATAACAAATTATACATTTTTGAAAAGGGAAAGAAAAATTCTTTTCGATGGTGTCATAGCCAATTATGACCCCCATAAGAAAAATGAAACTTGACCATTGTAGCTCAACTCCTATAGCAGTATTTAAAAATCTAAATACACCACCAGATTCCTATTAAAAAAGTGCAAATTAAATTTGTCTTACTTTAAAAATAAATGAGTTATTAAATAAAATCGAAAAAACAAAAATTCACTTTGTTTGCAATAGCGCTCGAAGTACGTTAAATATTCAAAGCTAGTGTATATGGTTTGGTACAACTTTACTTATGGAGTATGTGATCCTATTTAACCAAATCTCTATCTCTCATAATAAGGGCGATCCCCATGTTGAGAATGAATCTGTGGACACACTGTATATAAATGTGTATGTGTGTATTGGAATTTTCAATTCATTCAAAAATATATGTATATAATGGTTTATATTTTCACACGGCATTGAAATACAAATACAATAATAATTCAATCCTGCAATATTTATATATCTCTTCACTTATGCATATACAAATCTAAATAAGTATTCGTTTTAAGTCAACAGTAAACATAAATTTACATAACTTGAAAAACTATTTTTTTGATTATCCTAGACGTATTTACAACGAAAATAAAAACCAGTAGCTAATTACATGACTCGCTACAGAACCTAATGAAACGAAGTCCCGAATGGAGATGAGGTGATTAACACTCTCATTATCTTCCACTCCTTAGCTGTTCTACAAGTAATTGAAGTTGTTTTCTGGAAAATAATAATGGAAATGTGTGTGCTGCAAGTTCTACTTTATTTCTGTTTCGATCCTTCGTAATTTCTAAGTAACTTCACCGGGATATTAATGATTGATTATCAAATATTTTATTACATTTATAATTACAGTCAAAATTAAATACGTAATAGTAAGGCTTACTGTTAGTACCCCTTTGGGAATACATTGATTTTATTTACATTTACTATTTGAGGGGTTGCCAAGCTAAGAAAGTTGAGAATCGCTGGTTTACACCACGTTATTTGTTAATACAGTCTCATTTTAAATGATTGAGGATAGTTTAAAATTCCCGCCGCGTGTTTTAATGCATTTTATGTTCTGAAGGTGGATGTCAATGCTAAACAAGCAATTGTTAGTATAAAATTGCAATGTCGCATCCTTAAATATATTATTTGCTTGTCGCGTTACCTGTCCTGTCATTTCCATGTTCTTGTTTTTATTATTGGTTCCGTTTTATATCAAAAACTGTTCTTTTCCGAACAACTATTTGAGATATTTCATTATTGTTTAGGTAGGTTCAATAAAAAGTTAAAATCAATTCAATAAAATTAATTGCCTTTATTTTTAGCAATATGCCTTTTACGGCTAAGCAGGTTGCTTTTATTTTAAGAGCACATTACCGAGTGGCATTCGTGGGGAGAATGGTGAATGTTTATATTCATTGGGATCGTGCTTGGAGCAATTTAATGAAAATTGTCCAGGCAATATCGTATAATACATATCACAAAGTGTTTGGACAAGATTGTGACCGGATTGTTCATCGATTTCAAGATAAAAATTGTATTTGTTCAGCATGAAATCCTTGTCCCAAAATAGAATTGCCACAATCTTTAGTCTGTTTGGCTCTTGCTCTGGTTGGCGACAATGAATGTCGCCATTCCATTGACTATTGCTTGGATTCAGGAGTCATGTGAGATACCCAAATCTCATCTCCCGGCTGAGTAGGATGTTTTCATTTTAAAAGTACATTACTGAGTGGCATTCGTGGAGAGACCGGTGAATTGTTATATTCATTGCGATCCTGCTTGCAGCAATTTAATGAAAATTATCCGTGCAATATCTTATCATACATATCATAAAGTGTTTGAACTAATAGAAATTGTATTTGCAAAGGCAAAACCAGTTGCCGGCCGACAGTTTTAGCGGAACATGTTATTGATCATGTTAGACAACGTATTGAAAATCCTAACAAATCAATTCGAAAATTAGCTGTCCAAACAGATATGTACATTATTAATTATTATTATTACCAGAAAAGCTTTGGTTAAAAATTTGCATATGAATTCATACAAGACAAATGTTACGCAGTAATTATTGGCTATCGATATTATTAAAGAAGACTCGAATACCGTCGGTGGTTCAACGAAAACTTAAGCAATGATAATATTCCAAATGTTACATTTATGTCAGATCAGGAGACTTGGTTCCATTTATCGGGGTACATCCATAGCCAAAATTACAGAACATGGGCAATTCAAAATCCACATAATTTTGTAGAATCCAGTTTGCATCTAATAAAAGTTGGCGTTTACGTAGCAATTCAAGACGTCGAATTATCGGTCCAATATTTTTTATTGACACCATCACTGGAGAACGATATAGCATTGATATATTGCAGATTTTTATAGATCGATTACATGACGATGAATTACAAAGGGGACGGAGCACCATCTCATATTGCCAATAATACTTTAGAATATCTCCGAGGATATTTTGATAATAGACTAATTAGTAAGAATCCTTGGCCGTCGCGTTCACTTGACTTGACACCATTGGTTTTGTGTCTATTTGGTTATCTAAAAACTTTTTAAAAAGTTTTTCAAAATCGATTTCATACTTTAGAAGAACTACGAGAAGCTATCACAAATGAAATAGATAGGATTGGTCCACCAATACTGGAATGCATATTTGAAACAGTGACGAAAGAGTGAATTTATGTTTAGATGCCAATGGTGAGCATTTCGAATATTTATTGTACAGTATTTTTTTAGTGGTGTTATTCTGTTATTATTAAGTCTAATTTATTATAAATACGCTTCTCTAAAAAAGTATCACATAAACCATAAAAAGGCGCTTATATAGCATAATTCGTATTTATGAAAAGTCTTTCTTTGAAGACTGTGGTTAAGTAAAAACTCAAAAAAGATATAAAGCTCCTTACCACAATTAATAATCGTATTCTAAATACCTATTTCGGCAACTAAGTTGTCATCATCAGTGGGTAAAACCACTAATTAAAGGGCACAGTAAAGCTAACAGATATAAACGCTAACAACTATACGGCCTCTATGAATACACTGTACAGTGTATACAGTCGCCGTATAAAGTTGTTGTGGGTTTATGTGTGCTAGCTTTACTGTACCCCATGTGAAACACTTTGATTAGTGGTTTTACCTATTGATGAGGACAACTTAGTTGTCGAAATGCGTATTTAGGATACGATCATTAGTTGTGGCAAGGGATTATATACCTTTTTTGAGTATTCATTTTTATGGATAAAAAAGTTTTAAATATACCTTAACGCATTCATACAATTATCAACATAAAATAGGGGCCAAATTAAAACAGAAACTCAAATTTTCTTTGAGGATATATAGCAAAAGAAATTACAATTTTGTAAAAAAAAAATACCCGATAGTATTAGATTACACATTTGGTATTCGGTATTGTCACCTCTGGCTCTGGTATTGTCACCGCTTGCATTTGGTTTACCATGGATTTAATTAACCATCGTATATAAGTTTGGTCTAAATTATCCTACTCCTAACGGAGGGCATTTTCTAGTCCATGTAGATCAACTACTGGGGTAAGATTTTGGGTCGGCATCATCCTGTGAAGATAGTCCCACACATGCTCAGTAGGATTCATTTCCGGACTTACCACAGGCCAATGTAAAACTGGAACCTAATTCCTGTATATGCGGTCGTGCAATATCATGCACAAATTAACTTCGTTTCCTATTACTGACGAGTATGATAATACATGATTTTGTAAGATGTCTGTTATATACCTGTGGGCAGTTATTGTAGCTATGCTTACTGGTACTAACACTGTACGGCCTGCTAAACAGATATCTCCAGAAACTATGATATAACCACCACGTAGATCTGATATTGCGCTGGGAATAACGCCAACGGTCTCGTCTGTGTACTGGTATATGACTATCAGAGCCGTAAAGACCAAATCTTTACTCATCTGTGAAGAGTACATTGGCCCAGTCATTAACTTTGCCATCGACATGTTCTCTAGCAGACCTTAAGCGAGTCATTTCATGGTTCCTAGTAAGACGAGGACCAATTACTACTACTCTAACTCTTATTCCATTCTGAACTAACTTATTGGGAATAGTTTGGGTACTCACTCGAGTATTTCTGACTCTAGCCAAGTCGTTCTGCAGCTGTCTTGTAGTTAGATACATTCGACGTAATGCTTGTAGTGTTAGATAGTGGTCATCTTGGGGAGTAGTATAGCTTGGACACCCTGGTACGGGTCTTATTCTGTAATTACCTGTTTCCCTATATCTGGCTACTGTTGTAGAGACACTTGACTGATTGATATTCATCACATTAGCAACGTATCTTTGAGATCGTCCATCTTCAATTAAAGCAACTGTATACATTGTTTCTTAACCTACCGCTCACGGGGCGTCACTTCCATATAAGCTGATTATTTATTTTGGTTGGTGGCAGTTATATTGAAATTCAGGTGTGTTTTCTGAGTATTTTAATTATTTAACCAAAAACCACTTAAACTTAATTTATTAAAATAAATCTCGTTAAGTTACACTTAATGTAACTTAAAACTTTAACATTGTGATAGAGTTGGCTATTACTTGTTGGAATTTCATTTAATAAAATGCACAAAACACTTAAACGAAAACAAGTGTTAGAATTTCAAAGAATTGTATTAATAAAAATACGACGTGTTTCGTTCACACTGTGGCTTTATCAGTGTGAGCGAAAGCAGTTAGTTTTCTATACTTGATAAAGGCACAATATGAGCGAAACATGTCGTATTTTTATTAGTATGTACAATTCATGTAAATTCCAACACTTGATTTATTGTAGTGTTTTGTACATTTTATCAAAACTGTAAATTCTTTACTGTTATATGAGACTGTATGTCTCTTGTTGTTAATATGATATTGTTTTATTTTGTAATGTCTTACAAGTAGGTAAAAATATACCACTACCCCTAACTATTACATAATCAAAATGTACGTATTGTTGAACATTATTTTTCTGTGCTATTAATTCATTCGTAGAAATTGTACCTACGAGCAACAATATACCAAAGGTTTACGATTGGATCTTAAAGATCTTACTAACAAATAAATATAATAATAAAATAAAACATCATTACTAATTAAGTATTAGTAGGTGTTATAAACCTAAGTATGTATTTCCGGCTGTTCCTTTGTTCAGTAATGGATATTTATGGTATATACGTATTTAGGAATCGTGAGCCTATTATACATATTTAGTTAACAATGGGTGTGTAATATTAAATATCGTCTCTTGAATGCGTTCATTAATAACCTTAGGCAATAAAAGAAGCGGTCTAGATCATAAGGTAGGTAATAAATAAATTTCCAACTGTAAAGGTATCTTAGAACACAAATAAAGTTTTAAAATTTGAATATGGCAATAAAAGTGTTTTATACAAGCGTTTAAACTTGAAAATGCACGAATATTTATAAAATTTATATATCTAACATATATAAAATATAAATATATCAAATTTTGTTTTATGACGAAACGGCAACTATTCTAGCCACTTGCTTTGAAGTTAAAGTACTCATTTTACTTGTACAAACGCTAGTGCAGAACTGTAAGAGCGCACATTAAAATTTGTCCAAATAGGCTCACTTTCAATAAATAACCGAATATATCTGGTGTGAATTCATTTTTTTTAATGTTTTTTTAGGAGGAAAAAACTTATTATATTAAAAACCTATGCTGCATCATTTGTATACTTATAGCTCGCGAACATTTGGCAAACATATTGTGAATGTATAAAAAATATCTCAGTTTATAAACGCTTTTTTGTGATTTATGTGAAGACGACAGACTATGTGCCCACACTGTTAAATTTAATAATACACATAAGGTGTATTAGATAAAAATGTAGATTTTACAAAATTAGGGCAACTTTTTACCAATACTGAAGATCCATTGTACAGATACAAAGAGCACTTTAACTATGCAAATATAACATCTCTCAAAGTCGAACAATCCTTCTCAGTATATAAACATATATATGTATATTAAATTTATTATATTATATTAAATTTGACAGTGTGGGCACATAGTCTGCCGTCTTTATTATGTGAGACTTTTTTGGCGGAGTGTATATCAAACTTATTGAATTATGTAACTGCTTTAACTAACTGTCATTGAAAGTTTATTTACTTTTATAATCCTATTATATTATATTAATTATTTCTTTTAAATTAAACTAATTCCAGTACTGAAATTACAAACATGAAATATTTATTCATATTTAATAATAAAACAGTTGCCATTGAATACGAGGCACCACTGAATAGAAAATAACAGAAACATATGTGCAGTGGTTTCAACAAAAGTCTTTCTTTGGAGACTGTGATTAAGTTAAAACTTAAAAAAGGTATATAACCCCTTACCACAATTATTAATCGTATCCTAAATACGTATTTCGACAACTAAGTTGTCATCATCAGTAGGTAAAACCACTAATCAAGGTGTCGCACATGGGGCACAGTAAAGCTAGCACAACTGATCACGCAACAACTTTACACAGCGTCCACGTATACACGTGTGTGTACACGTGTGTATATAGGCAAAACCACTAATTAAGGTGTCGCACATGGGGCACAGTAAAGCTAGCACAACTGATTACGCAACAACTTTACACAGCGTTCACGTATACACGTGTGTATACACGTGTGTACATAGGTAAAACCACTAATTAAGGTGTCGCACATGGGGCACAGTAAAGCTAGCACAACTGATCACGCAACAACTTTACACAGCGTTCACGTATCCAAACGTGTATACGTGGACGCTGTGTAAAGTTGTTGCGTGATCAGTTGTGCTAGCTAGCGTCCACGTATACACACGTGTATACATGGACGATGTGTAAAGTTGTTGCGTGATCAGTTGTGCTAGGTTTACTGTGCCCCATGTGCGACACCTTGATTAGTGGTTTTACCTACTGATGATGATAACTTAGTTGTCGAAATACGTATATAGGATACGATTAATAATTGTGGTAAGGGGTTATATACCTTTTTTAAGTTTTTAAACATTTCAACAATTTATTACGGCCGCAAATTTGAATTACCCTCAACCATTTAAAATCGCACTGTATATGTGAAGCGTAAAATAAAGTACATTAATGAAGGAAAGGATAATTGCTTTCAATTTTTTTTTGTGGAATTGTATAAAATTAATTTAGTTGAATGTTGTATGCTGAAAAGTGGGAGTAGATCCGACAGAATGAATTTCTTAGCCAGCATGGCACTTGTACTATCTTCACTGCAGTTATTATTTGTTATTGTTGGCCTTTAATACGGTACCCGCCAGAATAAACAGCACGGAAACTTAGGGTGCTATGGAGTTGCTTATATAATATGCATTTGTCAGTATTGACTTAATTGTCACTAGTTGACATATCAATGTTACGCTGCAGTTGAATTTGAATTGAAAATATTTTTAACGACGGCAGAAAAAATGTTCTTGGTAGAATATTATTTTCGCTCATATGGAAATGGTCGCAATGAAGCTCCAAGCTTACAGCATGTGTCAGTAAGATATCGACAATAGTTTAATAAATTAGCCCCCAGTGAAAGTTCGATATTAGCTGTTGTTGAGAAATGTCGTCGCACTGGTAGTGTATTGTGTCAACGTAAAGGATCTTCAGGGCGTCGAAAAATACTGTGTACCAACGAAACCGCAGGACGTGTTTTTGAACAAGTTGTGCATTCACCGCAAAGAAGCCTTGTAAGAACTTCATGTAAACTCAACATCAGTGAAACATCTACACGTCGGCTGTTCAAATCAATTGGTGGTTATCCATACCGTTTTCAAGTTGGACGACTAAACTTTGCGGGCAAACGCGCAAGGGTAATTTATTGTGGTTGCATATTGCGCTGAATTTACGAGGATCTCGAATTATTGAAAAACAAATGGTTTTCAGACGAGGGTCGCGCTCATCTTAACGACTATATCAATCGACAAACAACTCGATTCCTTGGATGTGAACGTGTTGATGTTATTGTAGAAAACCCAATTCACAGTGTCCAATTTACCATTTAGTGCATGGTTTTTGGTCATGGGATAATTGGTCCATATTTCGTTGAAGACGATAATCAGAATCTACTGTCAACCAAGACCGTTACAGAAAGAACATTATTGTACCTTTTGTGAGATATTTACAGAACTTTTGCCGCCCACAGAATCTGTTAGTGCACACAGAATGGGTTCAACAAGATAGTGCAACGATCCATACAGCTGTGCGCACCGTAAACTTACTCCGTCAGCATTTTGATAATACAATAATTTTCCAAAGAACAGACTTCGAATATCCTTCTCATACACCGGATCTGACGCCACCTTATGCATATATTTGGGGTATAATGAAAGACGCCGAGAAAGAATACAAACATTTTTCTGGTAGTTACATCAACCACTTTTTATAAATATGTTTAGTGACTTACAAAATCGATATGAAGTTTGTTTGCGTCGCAATGATGAACATTTTGAACATTAAATTAAAAAAAAATTAAAAAGTAAATATAATTTTTTTCCGGTACTGTTTATTCTATACCAAAGAAATTTGAGTACATCAATACGTTAAGCATGTTAAGCATTCAAAAAAATCGCGTACATCTATCTTTTGCCCTTTTAATTTTGAATTTTTCTGACGTTTATTAACGTCATACCATGACAATTAAGTTAATCGAAAATGCTAATACTAAAAGTTTCCGATAAGGAATAGTACATTGTGTATCTAGTAGTAAAAGCGATACATTCCCGGACGACAATGTAAATTGTTGGCCGAGGCGTTAAGCCGAGACCAACAAGCATTGGAATCCGGGAATGTGCATTTACATACTATTTTTTCTGAAATCGGAATCAACATTATTATAAATTAAAGAATTTTTATAAATTCATACCATTTTCATTACCATCTAATTGCCTATGAAATCGTTTCCGTGTATCTAGTAGTAAAAGCGATACATTCCCGGACGACAATATAAATTGTTGGCCGAGGCGTCAAGCCGAGACCAACAAGCATTGGAGTCCGGGAATGTGCTTTTACATACTATTTTTTCTGAAATCGGAATCAACATTATTATAAATTAAAGAATTTTTATAAATGCATAACGTATTTTCATTACCATCTAATTGCCTGTGAAATCGTTTCCGTGACGATGACGTTTCAGTGACAGTTGTTGTGGAAAAGGTCAGAGATTCATTACTTATTATTTCGCTTTAATACCTACTTACCTACTTAACAATTTTAAATGGACATTGCTGATGATGTCCTGATGTGCGGGACACCACCGGAGTTAGTAAAAGCTGCTGAAAATGTTGTCTGCGTGTATTTATTTACTGTCTAAAATGTATATAAAAAACCACCGGTACGGGAAAGCTGCCGACTTTCCCGGCCTAGGACGAAAAAATCTTCCCGGACTGTTTTCTGATAGTTGTTACTAAAATACTGGAAAAGCTTACTTTGGGAACTGAAATTGCGCCGAGAAAGTAGGCAATCTTGGCCGATTTCAGAAAAAAGTATTTTATTATAGCAGAAGTTGAAGCAGGTCAATTAGAGATGTTGCACTTCATTTTAATTACAATAAGAGGACAATTTTAAGTATTAAAAGAATATGGGAACAGGAACATTCTACCCGAAGGAATAGACTCTGGTGGAAAACGAATTTCTACTTCCAATCAAGATGAAGAACTATTAATTTATTGCGAATGACGTGGGACAATGGTTTCAAGATCATAACATAGAAGTATTACCTTGGCCATCTCATAATCCTGATGTTAACCCTATAGAAAATCTTTGGGGTTTATTAGTAAAATGTAATTCAAATAAATTTCAGAGCCCAAAACGCAAATGAGTTATGGGAAATTATTATTCAGACTTGAAGATTTATTTTAAAATCAGAACGAATTGTGTAGGAATTTAGTGCAGTCTATGCCACGTAAACTCAACACGGTTTTAAATGCAAACGCTGCCATGACAAACGCCATGACTAAATATTAATGTAATATTCAAATAAGATTATCTAAAAAAAATAATAATACATATATATATATATATATATAGATAATTATTTCGTGACCTTTGTATGTTATTGTAAATTCAATTTGTTGGCCATTTAAGGTCCGGTTTTACTTCAAAATATATATATTTAAAACAATCTTACATGTTTCGGCAAATGATGCCTTTTTCAAGGAATATAAAATATAAATGACAGTATATTAATGTCATACATTTGTAGTTGCTATGGATAAAATTATTCAAAGATACATTCCAATTGAATAATAATAAATCATGCCTTAGTATTCTAAAATAGATAGACAACAAAAACAGGAAAACGCAAGGCATGTGTTATTATTATGTATGTGCCCGTGGAGCGTCTTAAGATGTAAAGCTGTCGGCATTCGCCTTAAACGAGAAGGAAAACCACGAATACCTACTCGGACAGCCAGACAGGAATCAAAACACGGAACTGTAAGCATGATAAGCAAATGTATAGATATTTAAATAACTTAAGATGTATAATTATATAACAGCATCTTATGATGCGCTCCACGGGCGCATACATAATAATAACTCATGTCTTGCATTTCCCTGTTTTTGTTGTCTATCTATTTTAGAATACTAAGGCATGATTTATTATTATTAAATTGGAATGTATCTTTGAATAATTTTATCCATAGCAACTACAACTGTATGACATTAATATACTGTCATTTATATTTTATATTATTTATATTCTGAGAGAATAATGACGCTGGAACTGCAACTAGAAGAACAAGAAAGGACAAGTATAATAATAACATATGGACCCAATGAAGATGAAAGAATAACAAACAAAGACTCATATTGGGAGGATCTTAATGGAATATTAGAGCACATGAAAGGAAGAAGAATAATTTTGGGAGACTTAAATGGCAGGGTAGGAAAAGGTAGAAACGAATTTGAAAATGTAATTGGACAGTATGGAGAACACATGAGGAATGATAATGGACAGAGAATTATTGATTTATGTATGGAAAACAATATGCTAGTTATTAACACATTCTTCCAGCACAAAAAAATACATATGTATACCAGGGAAGTAGAGAGCCGAAATGAAAGATCCATAATAGACTACATCGTGATAGATAGAAATTACAGAGCAGAAATCATAGATGTAAGGGTTAGAAGAGGTTATGAAATATTCAGTGATCACTACCTGGTGCTGAGAAGAACAGTTAAAAAGGGGACAACAAGAAACAAAGAGACTATAAAATACTACAAGTTGGCAGAAAAGAAATAGCAGAAAAATATAAGAAATATATAGAAACAAGAATCAATTTAGATGATATGGAGTGGAGGGTAATTAATATAGATGAAGAGTGGCAGAGATTCAGAAACTTGTTAACGAGCGCAGCCAGAAGTGTATGTGGAACAAATTTAGTCAACAGAAATAAAAGGCAAACGAAATGGTGGAGTGTTGAGATAAAAGAGCAAGTAAAAATAAAGAAGATTCAATGGCAGAAATACCTTAAGAATAAATCCGGAGAAAACTATGCAATATACAAAGAGCAAAGGACAAAAATAAAGGAAATGATAAAGCAGGCAAAGCAGATAGCGTGGGAAGATTTTGGAAAGAAAATGGAGATGGATAGTAAAGGAAATCAAAAGCTATTTTATAAAGCAATAAAAAACTTAAGAACAGATAAGAAGTACAGAATGAAGCAAGTAAAGGACAAAAGTAATAAAATACTGACAGAAGAAGAAGATGTTATGAGGAGGTGGCGAGAACACTTCCAGGAATTATTAAATCCAGGAAATGAGAACAAAATGTCAGAACTGGAACCCACAGAAGACGAAGAATGTAAAGAATACGAGAAGTCGGAAATAGGAAAGAAGAAAGTAGATGAAATGTTAAAGAAACTAAAAAGAGGAAAAGCAGCCGGATATGACCAAATCACGAATGAAATGGTTATAGGGCTTGGAGAAAATGGGATAGAGATATTAACTAGAATAATTAATTTTCCGTATTCCATGTATTCCGTATTTTCAGTATTCCATGTAATATGACATGGAATACTGGGGAAGTACCGGAGGATTGGAAGGTGGGGGTTATTGTGCCAATATTTAAGAAAGGAGCCTCTATGAATTGTGCCAATTATAGAGGTATAACTCTAGTCGGTGTCGTAGCAAAATTATATGAAAGAATTTAAATGAAAAGTTAAGGGACAAAATCGAACAACAACTAGAAGAACCTCAGAGTGGATTTCGCAAAGGCAGAAGCACACAAGACCATATATTTGCAATTAAGCAATTAATGGAGAAGATCAACAGAAGGAGAGAAGTTTGCTTGGCGTTTCTGGACTTGGATAAAGCATTTGATAGAATACCGAGAAAAATGGTATGGGAAAGTCTTAGGAAAAGAGGAGTGAGCAAAAAATTCCGAGTAGCAATTGAAAGCCTGTATAGAGGAAATAGAAATTATGTTAGAACAGATAATATGGAGTCAGAGGAATTTAGGGCAGAAGAAGGGTTAAAACAAGGAGGTGTCCTCAGTCCCACACTATTTATAGTAATAATGGATGACATACTAAAAGAAATAAGCACTAAAACCAAGAAAGTGAATATTGGATATAGAAATTTAAGACCTGTAAAGCTGGGAGAATGCGCCTTTGCAGACAACATTATGATCTGTGCAGAAAGAGAAAAGCAGTTACAAGATAATTTGAAAATGTGGGAAGAAGAATTAAATAAGAGAAAAATGAAAATTAACACACAAAAGTCCAAAATAATGAGCATAGGAAAGCAACAAAGAATAAATGTAAGGATAGGAACAAAGAAATTGGAACAAGTGGAACGTTACAAATATTTAGGAATAATGATACAAAGTGATGGAAAAATGGATGAGGAAATAACAGAAAGGATAAATAATGCATCAAAAGTGTATCACACCTTGAGTAAAGCCTTCATAGGAAAGAAAGAAATTAGTCGGAAAACAAAAATTACAGTGTACCAAACTATATATAGACCAATACTCACCTATGGCAGCGAAAGTTGGGTCCTAAACAAAAGGATGACAAGTAGAGTCCAATCCATGGAAATGAAGTATCTAAGACGAATTAAGGGAGTAACAAGAAAGGATAAAATAAGAAAATGAGTTAATAAGACAGAAATTAAATGTAAAATCAATCATTGAAACAATTGAACAAAATCAACTGAGATGGTTCGGACACCTAGTAAGAATGAACGAGAAAAGACCTACAAAAAACATTTGGCAAGCTAGAACAAACGGGAAAAGAGACAGAGGCAGGCCAAGGAAAACGTGGAATATGGCGATAGCAGAAATACTGAAGGGGAGAAACAAAGAATTTGGAGAAGCTATGAAGGAAGCCAGTGACCGGGAGAAGTGGAAGAAATTCATACATTAGAGAAAGTAATCCTTTACACCTTATGGTAGAAAAGGTCTTGATTATATATATAATATATATATTATATTTATATATATATATAAATATATATTCGTGCAATGTATCACTAAACACACGCACGAACGCACCGACATACAAAACCCTACACTTACGCTCTCACACAAAACCACACACCCATAGAGAGACGCAAGCTGCCAGCAGTAACCAACACACAAGTTCATACCCAGAAGGAGACACAAATTGCTAGCAGCGAACAACACATATGTTCACACCTTGTTATCTATTTTTTGGAATACTAAGGCATGATTTATTATTATTACTAGAATGTATCTTTGAATAATTTAAACCATAGCAACTTAATTACTTGACATTTATATCCTGTCATTCATATTTTGTATTCTCTTGATAAAGGCGTACACAGCCGAAACATGTAGAGTTTTTTAAATACATATATTTTAAAGTAATATACAGACCTTTAATCGCCTACTGATTAGATTTACCATATCATACCAAGGTCACGAAGTTATTATATAAATATATATATATAAATATATTATATTTTATATTCCTTGAAAAAGGCATCATTTGCCGAAACATTAGGATTGTTTTAAATATATATATTTTGAAGTAAAGCCAGACCTTAAATCGCCAACAAATTGAATTTACCATATATATACAGGGTGTGTATAAATTGGCGGACCCACTACACGTGGCGACATTCTTGGTCAAATTTTGAGTTAAAAGTCCTAATCCTAAAACGATGTATCAGGCTTCCTTTGTCTTCAGAATGAATTTGACAGTGGTAATGTATTTGACTAGAACAACATAAGGCTGCCTACTTATTGTTTTACAAAGTTTGCCAGATGTGTTTTTCTTCAAAATAAGTTAATAAACAAATATTAAAAACAAACTTTAAAATAAAAAGGAAAACTTTAACGAAAGGATAATAACAACAATTCTTCTTTCTTCTAAATTGTAGCTCTTTCTGTCAACAAATATCGAGTAATAATGCTTATTTCAAGACTGAAAGTCCGAACTATAGGAACCTCGTGCAAAGATATGGAGCATGGTACAACATTTTCGTATTAGGATTTTGGACTTCGAATTTAACGAAAAACATCGCCGCGTGTAGTGGGTTCGCCAATTTATACACACCTTGTATATATATATATATATATCAATTGATAAATTTTTGGAGTTTTTCGGCTTTTACATGAAATATTTACAAATATCAAATTACTATGTATGTAATTGGGATGTAAACATTGCTGTCTACAACTTACAAAGCAAATAATACAAATTTTTTTTTTATTTGAAAAATATTGTCTACATTGGGAGTTGAACCCATGTCTATGGTTTGCCGGACTGTTGCTTTACCACTTAAGCCACGATAGACCTTGGTTCAAGATATTTAGAAATGCATATATAAAGTAACCTTTATAATAACTTTTTGCTAAATGACAGAAAGTCCGTTTTTAAACGATAAAAATCTAAAAAAAATGTTTACTTGATTTAAATGGTGTACGCGATTTTTTTGAATATAAGAGTACTCAAATTTCTTTGGTATATTTGCTGCCATCTAGCATCGTGTTAATGGACTTACACCTATATACGAACATTTTTCCCTTCTGTACCGGCGTAGTTGGATGAGAGAAAATCGCTATTTTCGGTGTAGCCTCTTTTGTCCGTCAGATTATCTGGTACCACCTATGCTATACCTATGGGGCGTTCCATCAAACTTTACTTCACTAGTCAAACTGACGAAGTCTGTTGTTGTGACAGAAACACGTGTCTTTGGCAGAAGTAAATGTTGGAAAATACGAGGTGTATATCCATATGTACAGATACAGCTGTGTGTAATGCATGTCTGTTTCATTTGTAACTGTTATTCTAGCGGATATTGTATATCCGCTGTATTTTGTATAAATTTAAAGTATAACAAAGTAAAAAAAAACACAACTACTTTAATTTCAATAATAAGGACTATAATAAATTATAAGTGAAAGGAAGAATATAACATCACAACATATTACGTACTGCATGCATACAATAAAAGTTTACTTTAATAAATGTCAAATACCATAATAATAACAGTCGTGTATACATTCAAGACATAATTAAAATATTTTAAATAAGTGAGTAATAAATATAGCAGTATAATTCTGGTATTTATAACCGCAAAGTTATTATTTTTACGTTTACCGTTCAACTTTCCCGTTGCTTTGTCATAAACATCTCCGTGGAGAAAGCCGTCTTTAAATCGTCCTTTTATCTGCAATATATATTGCAAATTTGCACCTCATTTGCAACGAGATCCGTATCATTTGGGTGTTCACAATCTAAATAAGGGATACAGTTAATTGTCAGAATGGGAGTTTATGAAGGTCTTTAGGATTAATTGGTCCCTTTGTCGCGTCACCCCTACAAACATTTCTTTCCAGAGATGAAAGGAACTAAATGAAACTCCATTGTTTTTATGATAAATTTCCTTCTTTTTTTATTAAAGTAGATTCTTTTATTGATTTTTACACAATTTTTTTAGAAAATCTAATCTTGATTTAATAGGATTAAAAATTTACATTTTTAAAATTATATATTTAAATATAAAACGTATCAGTGTCAATCAGTGCAAATGACGAGAAAGTAGCTTTAGTGTTGTTAATTGAATTTTTTTCCTGTTTAATAACAATCTTTACTTTAATTTCTCTTTTCATTGTGTGTTGCTCTCTATCAATTATTTGTGTGTTTTCAAAGTCGAAATGGTGATTACGTTGCAGTTTGTGTGTAAATAAAGCAGTTTTGTCTATTTTGGAGTATTTGTGAGCTTGTATTCCTTTGTATAAATATTGTTTGGTTTGACCTATGTAGTAACTGTCGCAGTCGCGACATGATGTTTTATAGACAACATGTGTTTCTTGATTTTTGTCTATTTTAACTTTTAATTATGAAAATAGATACTTATTTGTATTGCTAAATTTATATGTTTAGCTATATCATATTTTTTTAAAGTATATTTTATTTTCTCTGATAATTGTGATACATATGGAATCGTGATATATGTTGTTTCATTCTTTAAATAAAATTGTTATTGGTGTCTGCAGTGTTGTATATTTGGTGAATTCCTTTTTTAATTGCTTGTTCTATAAGTTGTGGTGGGTAGTTATTATCAGTTAAGATCGTTTTAATTTTCTTGATGTTATCTTTTCTGTATTGAGTATGTGATAGTTTAACTGCTCTATCAGTCAGATTATTTATAATCATTTTATTGAATACTGTAGGTGCATTTGAATGGTAATTCATATATCGAAAAGAAGCTGTGGGTTTGTTGTACCAATTTGTATAAATAGTACCCTGTCTATCATAGGTTAAAGGAATATCAAGAAAATTAATACTGTTATTAATTTCTTCTTCAATTGTGAATTTTAATTTGTTGTGAAAGTTGTTGAATTTATTTAAAAGGTAGTATTTTGTTTTTTGGTATGAATGTTATGATGTCGTCTAGATATCATTTAAAGAAAATGGGGCTGAAGTCTAATGAATTGATAATGTTTTGTTCCATTACCAGATTTGCAATAGGCGCAGCTAAAGGAGAGCCCATGGCAATACCAAATGTTTGATTGTAGAAAAAATTTTTGTATTGAAAATATGTATTGTCGAGACAGAAATGTATACCTCTAATAAATTCGTTTTTATTTAGTGATGTGCGTGGACTAAATTCATCCCATTTGGATTCTATTATATTTAAAGCTAGTTTTGTAGGAATGTAAGTGTACAAAGATTCTACATCAAGTGATATAATTTTGTGATCTGTAGGTACTTTTGTGTTCCTTGATGAAATTTTGAAATTGCCATGAGTCTTTGGTATGATATTCTGTTTTTTATAACATCTTAGATATGCTATCACCTAGGAATTTCGCTATATTATAAGTAGGGGCTTGTATGTTTGATACTATAGGTCTTAAAGGGATATTATTTTTTTTTATTTTTGGTAATCCATAGGTTGGATAGGTTAGAGTTTGGTAGCGCATACGTAATAATAACTCATGTCTTGCTTTTCCCTGTTTTTATTTTGTGCTGATGTGGTCCTCTACTGGGTTGTAGCCTAGCATATGCGCTACCAAACTCTAGGGGGGGTCGCCCGATGGGCGGACAGGTGCGGTTAGAGATTTATGACTTTCAAAAGATGCTGGCGAATTGTTGGGGTCAAGAGTAAAAAAATAAAAATCTGCTGTCACTCGGAACTTCATTTTCGTGGTACAGGCAACGATAGAAAGAATGCACTGAGCGGAAGCATGTTCGGAGAAGTATTATTAGAAGAAAAGAAAAAAAAGTTTTATAGACAAAAAGAATGAAGACGGAAGTACATTTCATGAAGAAATTGTTTGTTTAATTAGAAATATTGTTTAGTTCATTGTAATAAAATTGTGTTTTTTTCATAGTGTTGTGCTTTTTTTTATGCAAACACCTTGTATTTTGCAAAAAAAAACTGTACGTGATAGGGGAAAATGAAGATTATTTTTTGATTCAGCAGACCAAAAAATCTAATATTTACCAAATGCGTTCTAGACAGCTGGAAAAAATTTGTTTTTGCAGACCAGTGTAATCAATCACAAATATTACTTTCATTAGCGTTAGATATTTAGTGTAAGTTGAGTGCCAAGTGTTCAGATAAAATATTTTGTGACCATTTCAGGTTTTCGTTTAAGTATTTACGCTAAATTGCCATTGTATACGGTCTTACACCCGTGCACAAAGAGGTGAAACAATACACTTATATGCTTTCCGGCAATTGCAGCTTGAAAGCATAAATACAGTTCCCTCAAATCTGGAGGAATTTCCAGTTATTATTAATATTATTATTATTATTTACTATTAATAATAATTTATAATTATTTTATTGTTATTCACTACTATGCTAACAATTTTATGTAACCGTAAGATGAGCCTGATCCGAAAGAAATTTAATACGTCGCCGTATAAAAATATAATGAACAATGTATTTCGTGAGGTTAATTTTAGATCGAGACCTATACAAATCCTCATGAAAGGGAAAACTGTATCATTTCCATTCATGTACCTACATATTATTTTCTTTCAATGTATGTATCTTTCTTTTTCTCTCTTCGTTATACGTCCGTATTTTCGCTTTTATGACCAATTCATTTCTATCGAGTTACCACAGTTTGCGCATTATAATTGGATAACCTTTGCTCCGATGAGAGGAGATAAATTTATTACGTCTGTGAATGTTGGGGTTTTGCTACAAGGGAGTAAATTTCTTGCAGACTATATTTACTAAATTCTTGTGGAAATAAAAGGGATAAAAAACTTACGTAAATTGTAACATTTTTATTTGATTTATGGAACAAGTTTAACGAATATAAAAAGATTTACTGGATACGTCAGTAAGTGTATGAAATATTGTTTGTCCGAAAGGAAATGTACCTAAGAGAATAAAAAGTAAAATATTTTTGAAACTTTTAAATTGCCTTTCCTTTTATTTCATCTAATAAGCCTGATGTAGAGAGCTTAAAGTGCAATTTTAAATGAAAAGTTTGAGTTTGTCTTTCAAAATATAGTCTTTTATTTTTATTTTACAGGATATTTAATATAAATAATCTTAAATGAAAAATGCTATTAATTATTGTTTATCATCATTATCGCTAAATGGCCTTCCTAAGGGCTCGGTTTTGCTTCTTTTAATGTTCAACGTCTTCACAATGATCTCTCCCACCCACAAATTCACGAAAATTTCTATATGCAAATGACCGGACTTGAAACACCCAAACCAAGGATTACAGGATGGAGAATTTCAACATGCTGAAGATCTGCAAGCTTTAGAGGATTATTATAAGAAATGGCGCTTACATCAAACCCTTCAAAATCCTAATCATTTGTCTTTAATTTGTGTAAAAAAGAAGCCAATATAGAGTTGAATGTTGAATTTGGTGGTGGTCGAATCAACCACAAACCCCACCCTAAATATCTAGCCACAACATTGAACGAACGGAGTAAGATTATCAGCAACATTGATCTTCCTATACGCGATGACTTTGAGAGCGTTCCAGGACCCGACTGAAATCTGGAAAACCGATTTGGTTGGATACGGAAACTCAGCACCCCATCACTGTGGATTATTACTGGATAACCCTCCTCGAGCAACACCCTAAGTTGAGGAATAGAGATTTAATTTCTAATCATTCGGTACCTCGGCCTGGTGTAACCCTCACACGTAGGCAATTAAGTGGTTTCGCGTAGGCCATACTTTTCTTTTGTATAATTTACCTTAGATTTTTTTTTTATTTATTTCTATTTTTTACATACTGATTAGATAGTTTGTGACAAGGAAATTTTTTGGTGTTTCTGATGCAATTTGGTATTCTAAAAACCCATTTAAATACAGATGTTTCGTCATAAAACAAAATTTGTTATATTGTATATATTTATATACGCTAGATATAAGTAAATTTAGGATAAAGAATTAAACTTTAATATTTCCTATAAATATTCAATTTCATTAATTGATAATTTAAAAAAGGTATATAACCCCTTACCACAATTATTAGTCGTATCCTAAATACGTATTTCGACAACTAAGTTGTCATCATCAGTAGGTAAAAACTACTAATTAAAGTCACACGGGGCATAATAAAGTAAGATGAACGCTTCCGCACAACTACTATACACTGCAACCCTGTAAAGACACAGTCTTTACAGGGTTGCAGTGTATAGTAGTTGCGCGGAAGCGTTCATCTTACTTTATTATGCCCCGTGTGACTTTAATTAGTAGTTTTTACCTACTGATGATGACAACTTAGTTGTCGAAATACGTATTTAGGATACGACTAATAATTGTGGTAAGGGGTTATATACCTTTTTTAAATTATTATTTAACCACAGTCTCCATTGAAAGAATTTTTCATTAATTGATGTTGCAGACACTTCTTGGCGAAACATTTTAGTAATTAATTGATGTATTTCGTAGGAATAACACACTTGGCTATATTTCACAAATTTTTATTATACACTCACGGACAAAAATATTGCATATTTTTATAAATCTTTTATTTATATATTTTTTATAACATTTATGCACTTTTTTTTGCTAAATGTATTATTTTGAAGTGTTCTACGTATATTAGTACAGTTTTTCTTACATATGATAGCGTTAGAACAGATTAGTGGATGATTGAATAAAAGATGGTGATTTTAGTTAGAACATTTAATTAAAAAGAGCGACAATAACGACAACATAATTTCTTTTTTAGGTTACATAAAGATGAATTAGTAATGGGTATTACCTCCCCTAACTCTAATTACAGCCTGCATTCTTCTGGGCATGCTTCGCAGAAGATCTTTAATGGTTTCTTGCGAAATTCTATTCCATTCTTCGTGAGCTGCATTTCGTAATGTCTCAATTGAATTAGGGACTGAATTTCGAGCTCGTATACGGCGTTTGAGAATGTCCCATAGGTGCTCAATCGGGTTTAAGTCGGGACTTAATGTAGGCCAATCTAATGACGCAATCCCGACTTGCTCAAAGTGCTGGAGCACTGTACCGACTACATGTGGCCGGGCATTATCCTGCATCAATACAAATCTGTCATACCCAATAAAGCCGATATATGGTAAAACATGTTCTTCAATAATGTTTCGAAGGTACCAGTCAGCATACATTCTCAAATTAACATCAACAAGCGCTGTGCGACCTTCCCAGCTGATGCCGCCCCATAGCATAATGGAACCTCCAGCAAAGCTAACGGTTTGCACAAGATTACATGCAGCGTATCGTTCTCCATTTCTTCTGTAGACTCGATCACGTCCATCTGGCTTCCACAATTGTATTCTACCCTCATCTGTAAAAAGAATTCTGCTCCATTCCTGTTCACACCAATCAGCATGAGCTCGTGCAAACTGTAACCGGGCGGTTTTGTGATGTGGGAGAAGCCGAGGGACTGTAGCAGGACGTTTTGGATTTAAACCAGCTTCCTTAAGTCTTCTTCTTTCTGTTTTTACACTTACATTAACTTGCCTAGTATTCAATAATAAACTTTTTAGTTCTGGAGCTGTAAATGTGCGATTTCGTAAAGCTTGGAGTTGCACATATCGGTCATTCCTTTGCGTCGTACACCTTTTACGCCCTTGTCCATGTCGCATTCTGTATTCCCCAGTCTCTTCAAATCGTTGTAGAACACGGGAGATCGTCGATGGATGTATTCCCAGTATTTGTGCAATATCTTTTTGCTTGCGACCCTCGTTTGCTAGAGTAACAATATTAACAGCCTCTAATTAATTTAGATGTGGCATTTTACTAACAAAAAACTGCACGAGAAACGTCACTCTGATAATTTAAAACAAAAGATAATCATTCTGACTCACCAACGCACACTATCAAATATTGCCCTAATTGTAAAATATTGCTAACTCACCTATAATTATACAAATCTAAGAATTTTTGTATATCCACGATACTAATATGCGTAGAACACTTCAAAATAATACACTTAGCAAAAAAAAGGCGAAAATGTTATAAAAAATATATAAATAAAAGATTTTAAAAATATGCAATATTTTTGTCCGTGTGTATATTCCTCTAACATATATGTTTCGGCTGTTATGCCATTGTCAAAGAGTTTCTTAAAACTAACTTAATTTACGTAACAGTGTAACTTATATACCTGGGGTGGTGGTTATATGATGTTTATAATGGTGTCTAAAAGAATAAAAGAATATTCGGAAAAAATTCTTATAGCGGGAAATAAAAGAAGTAAATAAAACTATTTGGTAAGCAATTACGTATATCCCCCCCTATCACAGACAAAGTTAACAAAATATTAAGAAAATTAGACATTAAAATTATATGTATCAATAAGAGAAAATTAGGTACAATGTTAAATAACAACAAAGATGAAATAAGTAAACTAGAAAAATCTGGAGTATACACCATTAAATGTTAAGACTGTGAAGTTATATATAGTCAAAGTGGAAGATTCATTAAAAACGTAAATCGGAACATGTAAGAGACGTGAAATATAGCATTAAAAATACATGTTTCTCGGAACACTGTATTGAGCAAAACCATTTGTCCGATATAAATAGCTGCAACTAATTGCATAATGCAATAAAATGTAAAAGATTAGATTTATTAGAAATTCTACAAATTGGAAAAGCCCAGAAACAGAACTAGTAGTCACTAATACACAGCTAGAATTTATAAACACCCCCATCATAAACACCATTATAAACATCATATAACCATCACCCCATCACTAAAACTAGGCATATAAGTTACACTGTTACGTAAATTAAGTTAGTTTTAAGAATCTCTTTGAGAATGGCATAACTGCCGAAACATGTATGTTAGAGAAATATAATCAAAATTTGTGAAATATAGCCAAGTGTGTTATCCGTACATCAATGAATAAATATTCAACGTGAATTTTCAGTTTTCAGTTTCAGTTTCTTCATTTTTACGGTTTAAACCACTGTATAACATAATTTTACTATCCTATTCAAATTATAAAACTTTCCTCTAAGAATCGGCATCTTTACATTTGCAAATTTATTTATTACTTTACACATTATAACTTTTGTTTATTTCCTATGGTTATTAGTGAACGATTTCAATACACGATGTTTAATCTGACCATCTTTTGTTAAACTCTAAATACGCACAATAGCTTCCGTTACAGAGCAATGTGATTTATCGAAAATTACATACTTAGATTTGTAGCACCGACTAATACTTAATATAGAAAAATTATATTTTATTATTTATTAGTAAGACTTAAGCCCCTATCGTAAACCTGGGTAGTGTTGCCAGTAAGTACCATTTCTACTAATTAATCATACAGAAAAATTCCTTACTCATTGTGAGGAATACAATATACAATAAATACGGGCATCTAATTATGTTATAGTTTGTAGGGTAGTGGTACATTTTTACTTTCTTGTAGCACAACACAGAATAGAAGAGTATCAACACAACAACAGTACCGATCAGTCTTTTCATAACATTTATATCAAACAGGTTTAAGTGTTTTTTGGTTAAATTAATAAAATATTCAGAAGAAACACTAAGTTTCAATATAACTTCCACCAACCAAAATAAATAACCAACTTATACGGAAGTTACACCCCGTGAGTGGTGGGTCAAGAAATAGTTTATATATGGTCTTTCACGGCCCAAATACGACGCCAACATTTGGGCCTTTGAAGGTGGATATAAATTATACAACAGAAACTGCCTACCGCCAACGAATTTTAATAACAAGCATTTATATTTTGCAAGTATCGAACATGCGCATATTACACCATCTGATGTAATGTATCGGATGATATTCAATATGAATAACACCCTTTCCATCCCAGAAGATAATGAGAATGACTTTCTACACTGACAGAACTCTTTTGAATTTTCGTACACGACGACGATATTCCATTGACGGCGGCTTGTTTTGAGGGTCATAATAATGAACCCAAGATTCGTTGCCGGTGGTGATCCTCACGAGAGAATAATCTCCTTCATATCGAGAATAGATGAGAAATTGTTGACAAATGTTTTCTTTTATTCTTTTAGGACACCAGTTAATAGTCGCGGGATCCATCTAGCGCATTTTTTCCTGTAATTCACCGTTTGAACAATGTATTGAACTCTTTCTTAATTAATCTCTTATTCCCGAGCAACTTGTTTTTGCGTAATCTGCGGACTTTCTTGAATCAGTGCATTCACTTCTCTTCGATTCTTTTCCTGCGTCACTAATGCTGATACGTCACACCTTTATTTCACCTCTATGACAGAGTTTTGTACATCGAATCCGCTGGCGGATATTCTTCACATCCATACAATCGTTGCCATAAATAGCTTCCAGACGCCTGTAAACTTTGATGGGCGCGCAACCCTTCAGCGTTGAAAACTTCTATGATGAATCGTTACTTAGTACTCATGATAAATGACACTGTTACTTAACGACTGTATACTTCGCATAAACAGAGATACTCAAAATTATCGTTTGCTGTTAGAACTTGTTTCTAACTGGTGTTGTTAAGGATCTTATACAGAAAGATCTAAAAGTCGCACACATCATAATAGATGTTTCTGTAAATAGTTGTTGTATTGAATTATTTCTATCGGCTACCACAAGATAGCACCACAGGTATTACCGATAACAAATTTTTGCTATTGCAGTAGAAATTTGACACATACCGTCTTTAGTTTTGTGGAGTTTACTGCTTCATATTCATATTCATTCATAAACATATTGTTTTTCCAAGAGCAACGAGTTTGCATTGTTGCACAGTATTTTTGCAGTTGGTCATATGCACGTGTTGCAGACGAATTTCGTGAGAAATATCCAAATACCGTAGAGCCTAACAATTCAACAACAATTAGACTAATCGCCCGTTGCAGACAAAAAGAGAACACGGAGACCGGCAATTTTTACTGACGGTAAACTGGTTGAGATTAGAAACATGATGTTGCGTTCGCCTTCAAAAAGCTTGAGGAGAGTATTAACACACATTTAGATTTCGAATGGTATTGTTCAGAAAGCGATTAAGAAGTTAAAATTTCGTGCATATCGTGTGTCGGAGTTAATTTACAGCACACGTGCGTAATAGAGGAGTTGTTGGTGCGATTTTCGCTATTGACATTAGCGGTCGTAAAAAAATAACTATTACACAGTCTTCAAAACTAAATGATCTGGGCAGCATAAAGCTGTTTGGACAAGAGTTAGAACTAACCAATGAAGTGAAGTATCTAGGCATAACACTTGATGCGAAACTGAATTGGAGCAGACACCTAGCCAAAGTGGCAGACAGGGCGGCGCAGCTATTCTGGAGATGCAGAAGAGCTGTTGGCAAGACCTGGGGACTAAGACCAAATGTGGTACACTGGTTGTACACAGCAGTAATAAGACCAACTATTACCTATGGGGCAGTTGTCTGGTGGAGGAGGACGGAGCGGACATCGTCGGTGGGGCTCCCCACGACTCTCCATCGACAGGCCCTGTTGGGAATCACAAGAGCTATGAACAGCACGGGAACCGCTTCCATGGAGGCCTTCGTGGGTCTCCCTCTGCTGGAACTATTTATAAAGGCGGAGGCAATGGCTGCGATAGTGAGGCTGAAGGCCAATGACGTATGGTGTCCTAATAAGGTTGTAGGGAGTCATACAGATATCACAGGAACTATACTGGAAGAGCCGATATTTCAAATGCCGGTAGACAGTATGGCACCTGAAATTATGTTTACAGCTAAGCTGAACATACTTATATCGACCAGGGAACAGGCAAAAAGTCGCTCGATCGATTGTGGTGCCGGCACCTGGTACACTGATGGATCACAGTCATCTAGTCAGGGGGCAGGTGCAGGCATATACGGAATGTGCCCTGGAAGGAAGATATCGATATGTCTGGGGAAACATGCTACGGTTTTCAAGGTCGAAGGTCGAAGGTCGCAGCCTGCGTCGATGAAATTTGGGAAGCCGGCTGCGCAAGCAAAAAAATTAACATAATGACTGATAGTCAGGCGGCTATTAAAGCCATTATGAACCCATCAATCAGGTCTAAGCTGGTGAAATATTGTAAACAGGTCCTCAATAACCTGGCACAAGACAATACAGTGTCGCTGATATGGGTGCCAGGACATGAGGGAATTAAAGGCAAAGAGATAGCCGACAAACTGGCCAAAGAAGGTACTAATAGGAACTTCATAGGACCAGAACCTGTATGTTGAATCACTAAGGATTCCGCTAAAAGGGAGATCTGGTTATGGCTAGAAGAAGAACATAAAAAGAAATGGAGGTTAACGGAAGGTCAACTCCATACCAAAACACTACTAAGGGGGCTGGACGGGAAGTTTTCAGTCAACCTAATTCGTAGTAGCAAAAAAGAAATTAAAATAATTACCGGGTTAATAACCAGACATTGTCCTTTAAGGAAGCATTTGTACACCATGGGCTTGGTTAGCGAGCCCTGGTGTAGGAGATGTGAAAAACAGGAGGAAACTAGCCTTCATGTAATATGCACGTGTGAGGAACTGAAGGAACTCATACAGAAATATTTCGGGAGAGATCTATTGGATCCTTCGAGTGTACTCCAACTTCCCCTGAGGAGGATAGTGGCTTTTATCGAGGACACAAGACTAACAGAGTGGAATTGAGAGATCTATTGGGGATAGTACAAAGAGCAGTGTGCTCAAGTGCCTGGACGTGGTGGCGTCCACCCCAAAACAGAGAAGCAGACAGGCGCGGCTCGTGATGACGTATTTTGGTTTGCAGTACAATGATCCGAGTGCTTCGTGTATTCTCGTGTACTAATTGTAACGTTTGCTTAGTAAACACCGAAAACACACGAGGCACTCGTATCATTGTACTGCAAACCAAAATACGTCATCACGAGCCGCGCCTGGAAGCAGAAGAACTATAACTTAAAATGCATTCATTGGAAACATAGAAACACATTTTAACAATGTTGTGTGGCACGACTATAGCGCGTGCCTCGTTTATAGTCGGAAATACCATGCCTTCAATTAAATTTTCATTTAGAGTAGCCTATGATTTCAATATAAAATTGGGAACACTATGGAACAGTAAGGTTTTTCGAAAATTTTGACTACTGTCGTTGGACAGATTACAACTTAATCTTCTTTCTTGTGAAATTTTTTAGATAAAAGGCATTTATTTACAGAAATGTATTTATTGTAAAAATACTGCGCTAAAGAAGGTGCGCGAAATGGCTCGATGCACACACGAACTCTGCGTTTCATGTTTTCAAATGTATTTGAAATTATCTAATACTATTGCAAAATTCTTCAATTGTATGATGTGGCGTTCTAAAATCGTGTTCTTCATGTGCGTAAAAATAAAGTAATCCAGAATTGTGAGAATTGGAGACCTTGGAGGAAAATTTACTATTAAATTATCAAAGAACTCTTCCAAACGAGCACGTGTTGCAGGTGCCGTATGTGGCGGAGCATTGTCTTGTTGAAAAAATCTTTCTTTAATTCCATCGTCATATAACTGATTAATAAAGGGTTCTATTAAGTCATTTCGGTATCTTTCCATTATTCCATTAAAAAATATTAGTCCAATGATTCGCCTCCTTGACATCGCTAGCCGAACACTAATTTTATGCGTATGTAATGGTGTTTCCACAAATTCATGAAGATTTACTGCCGATAAATATTTTCATGTTTTGTTTGTTTAAATATTCCGAAAGATGAAACCAGGCCTCATCAGTAAACAAGCATTTATTAAGAACAACATCATTATTTAAGTTATTCAAGAACCATTGGCAGTACTCGGTTGTTCTATCGTAATCAACGGGATCGAGTTCATGAGCAGGTTGAATTTTATATGGATATAATTTAAACCTTTTTAAGAGTAGTGTGGCATGTTCCAACTGATAATTGAACTTCTTGCGATAGTTTCGCAATGGATTTCTTTGGTTTCTATTCGATGTCAAACATCTTCAATGCAATCAGCCGTTCTTTTTAGGTGGATTTACGAAATTCTGTCCCCGTTTCCCGAAATTTGTCAACACAACCATGAATTTGACTAGCCAGTTGTCCATATATGATTGCAAGATTAGGGAACTGTTGTCGAAAATTCTATATAATTGATTAATTGTATAAACCCATTGTCCATTTACTAATCTACCAGTTCTAAAATAACTTCCAATAATAAAAATTTTGTGTTGTATTAATGAGTAATGACACTAATGACAATCTAATTGATAAGACAACTTTTCAATAAATTGACTTAACTATTACAGTTGTCAAAATTTGACTTTCGAAAAACCTTTCTGCTTCACAGTGTTTCAAAATTTATATTGAAATCATACTCTAAAAGAAAATTTAATTAAGGGATGGTAGGCTTCATACATTCTTCAATGACACTTATGCTATGCGTGTACAACTTAGATAACAGCAAGGAATAGTTAACACAGTAAACTATTCTGTCCAAATTATATAATAAATAATATAGCAATAATAATCGTTTACGACAACATTTTTTATTTAAACTCCAATATATATATTGCCAGAACGAAAATTCTATTACTAACATAAGTAATTACAAATAAAATATATTATGTCCGTATATTTATCTTTCTCTTACAAAAGTATCATGTATCGACCACCATATTATATTATTAATAAAATATACTGAGAAATGCGTGCGCTTAATCAAATACGAAAGTGTTGAAAATTAAGAATTATGTAATAATGTATGCTTATTAATTGGAATATATGTTTTATTTTATTACCTTAATCGTTTGACAAAGCTTTCAATTAAAATTTAAATTACTATCCAGTAAGCTTGTACATTAAAGAAAGAAAAGAGAAACATTTATTCGGCACGTCAGAAGTACTGACTTGCATATTCATTGTATGTCTACTTTCTCCACTCATGCTATTTCGTATCTTCTTAATATCGCATTAAGGTATGCATTATTTATATGAAATCCATTACGTTTATTAAAGCATATTATAGCGTATAAGTGGGAATGCATCAAAAATCTCATAGAAATTGAAACTGTAAAGCGTTCTATAATGTAAATGCATTAATTTAGTACATTTCTAAAGTTAAAGATGATATTTATGATTCTGTACGCGACGTATGCCACAATTTAATGTTATATATATATATATATATATATATATATATATATATATAAGTGTGTGTGTTTAGATAATTTCTTAGCCGTTCATTAAATATATTACCCGATAAATTCTTGGAGTTTTTCGGCTTTTATATGAAATATTTACAAATATTATCAAATTAGTATGTAGTTGCGAAGTAAGTGTGAATGTAAACATTGCTGTTTACAAATTACAAAGCAAATCATACGAAATTTTCAATTGAAAAATTTTTTTGGGACTTGAACCCAAGTCGACGGTTTGCCGGACCGTTGATTTACCACTTAAGCTACGATAGGCCTTGGTTCAAGCTATATAGAAATACATTATACAGTAACAGTGTTAATGATTCAGATGTGAGTTATTGAAAGTAGATGTCAGGTTTGAAAGCAGAAGTCAGTTTTGAATGCAGATGTCAATAACTGACATCTGCTTTCAAAACTGACATCTGCTTTCGAAACTGATATTTACTTTCAAAACTGGCATCTGGTTTCAAAACAGACATCTGCTTTCAATAACTGACATTTACTTTCAATAACTGACATCTTCTTTCAAAACTGACATTTGCTTTCAAAACTGACTTCTGCTTTCATACCTGACATCTGAATCATTAACTGTTACTTTATAATTCATTTCGAAATAGTTTGAACGCAGGTCTATCGTGGCTTAAGTGGTAAAGCAACGGTCCGGCAAACCGTAGACTTGGGTTCAAGCCCTAACGTAGATAAAACCTTTCAATTAAAAATTTCGTATGATTTGCTTTGTAATTTGTAGACAGCAATGTTTACATTCTCACCTACTTTGCAATTACATACTAATTTGATATTTGTAAATATTTCATATAAAAGCCGAAAAACTCCAAGAATTTATCAATGGATATATTTATACATATATACATATATTGTAGTAAAACAAATGTGGTTATATACTACCAAGGAGGAAAATAATTAATACGTTAAGAAATTGTAAATAAATTTAGGTTAGTAAGAACCAAACCGTACATTGTGTTAAATATCAAATAAGTTAATTTCGCGTTTTTCTTTTTGTGAATTGCTTCATTATTTTTATAAAATTATTATTTCTCGTTTCTGTAATTATATTCATTCATAATTTTGTATTTCCGGAGATTTTTTAACTTGTTTGATTGATTTAATTTCATATAACAAATCTTTGATTCAACCAACTGTACTGATCAGTACCGTTTAAATGTCAAAATCGCGTTAAACTAACGATATGTAAATATGCGCATGTGGCATCTATGTATATTAAAAATAACCCGTAAACTATGTTTAAATTATTATGAAAAATTTTAAAGGTTATCTGAAGGTGTATCTTATATAAATTTTAGTTAATTAGGAAAATAAAATTAAATATTCATTGCAACAAAATATTGGACGAATGAGAGGCCCGTGAGAAAAGAGTTCAACTATTCCTTGAATTTGTGGTAGTATCGCGTCTTTTCAATACCTCTAATTTAAATAAAACAGGCAAGAAACGTAATACTCACCTGTAATTTATAAAAGAAAGAAGCAGATTAAATAGTGCTACTATTCACTACAAAAATAATACCTCAAGTGAGTTTTAGAGCTTATAAAACTTCTAAAACTACCCCAGTTATCGTCTATCTCATCAAGACCCTTTGGAAAGGCCCATTACCGACCTGATAACTGTTCCTGTCGATAAAAAGAATTGTTCCTATCAAGTCTATAAATATTTTAACAACTATTCCTAAAAATAAACATTCAAAATTATCACTAACCTATCCAACCATTTAGATATATTATAAAATTTAAAATTCACAATATTTCTTAAAATAAACCTACCTGATAATATGCGGTTTTCTCTTAATATCAATTTAGTATCATAAATGTTTATATATACATATATATATATATATATATATATATATATATGAAAAATTTTGTGAAAAACTTATCTGCGCGGAATGTGCATATATCGATATTTCACTGTTTTTTACAGATCATCAGTACACCTTACCGAAGACAGACATGTTATTCACTTCTATACTACGTGTATATATACGAACTGTAATGAACTTCATGTGTATGAGAATCAATAATTATTAAATCTCATTTTACATGCGATTGTCGCTATAATTTGTTGCATTTAATTCTACAATTCGGCAAATCACTTTTGCCCTAGATTGTAGACGCAACAAGCCGCGACATCAACTGTACAAGTTGTCAGTACAAATGAAAAATTTTGTGAAAAACTTATCTGCGCGGAATGTGCATATATCGATATTTCACTGTTTTTTACAGATCATCAGTACACCTTACCGAAGACAGACATGTTATTCACTTCTATACTACGTGTATATATACGAACTGTAATGAACTTCATGTGTATGAGAATCAATAATTATTAAATCTCATTTTACATGCGATTGTCGCTATAATTTGTTGCATTTAATTCTACAATTCGGCAAATCACTTTTGCCCTAGATTGTAGACGCAACAAGCCGCGACATCAACTGTACAAGTTGTCAGTACAAATGAAAAATTTTGTGAAAAACTTATCTGCGCGGAATGTGCATATATATCGATATTTCACTGTTTTTTACAGATCATCAGTACACCTTACCGAAGACAGACATGTTATTCACTTCTATACTACGTGTATATATACGAACTGTAATGAACTTCATGTGTATGAGAATCAATAATTATTAAATCTCATTTTACATGCGATTGTCGCTATAATTTGTTGCATTTAATTCTACAATTCGGCAAATCACTTTTGCCCTAGATTGTAGACGCAACAAGCCGCGACATCAACTGTACAAGTTGTCAGTACAAATGAAAAATTTTGTGAAAAACTTATCTGCTATTAAATGCAACAAATTATAGCGACAATCGCATGTAAAATGAGATTTAATAATTATTGATTCTCATACACATGAAGTTCATTGCAGTTCGTATATATACACGTAGTATAGAAGTGAATAACATGTCTGTCTTCGGTAAGGTGTACTGATGATCTGTAAAAAACAGTGATATCGATATATGCACATTCCGCGCAGATAAGTTTTTCACAAAATTTTTCATTTGTACTGACAACTTGTACAGTTGATGTCGCGGCTTGTTGCGTCTACAATCTAGGGCAAAAGTGATTTGCCGAATTGTAGAATTAAATGCAACAAATTATAGCGACAATCGCATGTAAAATGAGATTTAATAATTATTGATTCTCATACACATGAAGTTCATATATATATATATATATATATATATATATATATATATATATATATATATATATATAAGGTAAACTTAATAAGTCGGCGATTAAAGGTCTGCTTCATTACTTCAAAGTATATATATTTAAAACAGGGTTGTTTTAAATATATATACTTTGAAGTAAAGAACGAGACCTTTAATCGCCGACTTATTAAGTTTACCTTATCATACCAAGGTCACGAAAATATTATATTTATATATATATATATATATATATATATATATATATATTTATAATTCAATTATTACGCCTGTGAGAAACACTTTTTGTAAAACGCATATTTTAAGCCACGTGATCACAGCATTTATAATTTTCACTTACTGTTTTTTTTTTTATAAAATTTAAGATTATAAATATGCACCAATAAACTGTTTATTTATACAATTAAATTGCATTTTTATTTACAGTATTTAAGTTCAGTATTCCTAAGTTTTGTTTACGTTGTCTCGTGTACGTTGTGTGTAAGTTGAAAAGTTTTTATAGTAAAAATAACGGAGATCTATTACACATTAGAACCGACTTCTGAGATAAAAAAGTAAGTAATTTATACACCGAATTAGCCGGATTAAACTTAAACAAAACTAATAATATTTATAGAGGAAAATAACTTACTCGATAAATCACAAAGTGAACTTAAATACGGATTTTTATACATTAATTATAATAAAAATTTGTTCGCACTCAGTGACATCTATGAATAAATAGAGTAAAGAATCTTATGAAACCGAGATTTATTTCGCAATATATTCAAAAATCTCTTAGATTCACTTTAATTATTATTAATTGTCATTATTAAATTATAACACTCACTAAAATATACTCTTTTAATATATAGTTATTCAAAAGTAAGTTACATTTTGAAACTACTGTAATTTTCCTTATAAAGTAAAGTATACGCAAATTAAAAACAGGTTTTTATTGATAAACTAATGAGGTTTATTACAAAGCAAATCACTCAGCACAAATTTTGAATATGTCCGCCATCTTGTTCTTTAACAAGAAGCAGCCTTTCTTCTGTACTGTGGACAACATCATGGAGTGAATTAACTGGAATAGCTGCCACTTGTTGTGAAATTGATTTTTTGAGCTACTGGATAACTTAAAAAACCTTTTCTTTAAGATAGCCCCATAGCCAATAACCTGCCGGATTAATATCTGGAGAACGCACTGGCCAAGGATAGGGAAAGTTTCTGCTTATGATACAATTACCAAAAGTGTTAATTATAAGATTTTTTACTGGGGTGTAAATAGCCCCCCCCCCCCCCCCCCCCCCCGGTGCGTCATCTTGCATGAAGATGATATTTTCAATAGCGTAATTGTACAATCTTGAGATAACATAATTTCACGGCGTGGTAAAATATCGTTCTCCAGCAACTGTAACTGTTTTTAATTGCCCATTTTGATTTTCCTCAAAAAGGTATGGTGCTAAAATGAATCGGGATTCTGTTTAGAGTGATTTTGTTGATATCGTATACATCGATAATTAATAATAATTTCTCCTTTTATTTCCTTCTTTCAAAAACCCAGCTACTTGTTTAATTTTTTTTCAAATATCAATATCATTTATATTTTCGCCTTTCAAATTTGTCAGTCATATTTTTTTGTAAATAACATCTTCCTGACATTTACATCTAATCTATACACATTATTTTAAATTTTCTTATAAGAGTTCATACAAGATTAAATCAAAGTTATTTTCCTTTTTAACAATATGTTAGCGTAAATAGAGTATATGATTAGCAAACGTCAACTTGTAAGGAAAAAGCATTACCAAATCAAGTATTTAAAAAATTTTTACATTATGTCGAAGCGCACCGTTTTTGTCGCGCCGTTTAAATAAAATTTATTTTACTATGAAGACACTCGCGTATTTGAATGCAACGTTGTGTCGATATTTCAAGTCAATCGACTGACTACTTTTCGAGTTTTGCGAACGTAAACATACGCAGCCTGAATATTTATATATCTAGAGATATTGAAACATTTGAAAAATTTATTACCCTAATACAAGTTGGCCAATATATATCTGACTGATTTAAATAGCGCGCCATTTTTAATACACGATTTTTCGTAGGTGGTGATGTAGTAATTGTTTAAAACATATGTGTCAAATTCATCATGGAACGCTACACGATCCAACAACGCGATTGTATTATTAAAACGTTTTATTTAAATAATGAGTCAATGATTGTAACTATACGGAAACTACGACGCAACTGCAGTCGAAATAATGTACCAAGTATCAACGCCATTCGTCAATTAATGCGAAAATTTGAACAAAGCGGTGAAGTTAAAGACTTCCCAAAGTCGGGTCGTTTCCGAACTGTTGGTACCCCGGAAAATATTCAGAGAGTTTGTAAAAGTGTGGTGGAGCGCCCTGAGACCTCTACTTAAGAAATGGGCATTCGTCGCCGCACGTCATCTGGCACTACTTAAGAAATAGACTTATATTTGCGGCAAGACCAAATTTAGTTGACCCAAGAGCTGCTACAGCCTAGAGACCACGAAAGTCGCCGACAATACAGTTTCTCAATATTGCAGGTTAACAACCAAACGAACGATTTATGCTGAAAAAATCTTAATTAGTGATGAAGCCCACTTCGATATGAACGGATTTGTTAACATGCAGAATTGTCGTATCTGGGCAATAGAAAACCCTCGTGTCATCCATTAACGACCACTTTATCCCCGTCGAGCCACAATTTGGTGTGTAGATGTCATCGGACCTTACTTTTTTGAAGACGCTACAGGTAATTCTCTTATTGTCACTGGCGAGATCTACCACGATATGCTGCTATACTTTCCCACTCCTCAGATTCAATAACTCAACCTGCACAACATGTAGTTCCAGCAGGATGGAGCAACTTGTCATACAGCTAGGGAAACAATTAATTTGCGAATAATGTTTCCGAGGCGTTTACTCTTTCGATTTGGCAATGATATCTGGCCCCCACGGTCACCCAATTTAACGGCTCCAGATTTCTTTCTATGAGGATTTCTAAAAAATAATGTTTATGCAAACAAACCAAACACTGCAGAGCAGCTGAAGAACAATATTCGTCGCGAAACCTACCAAAAAGTGATGGAAAATGTAATTAAGAGGGCTCAGGTTTGTGCGGCTTTCAGAGAGGCGGACATAATTTCATACTTTCTAACTTTCAATAATATATTAAGATAAAAAAATGGACGTATTTTGTTTTATTTTAAAAATATTTAAGAGGCGAGCCAGTTACTTATATATTGGCCATCTTGTATAATTAAAATTTTGTATGTTTTGATAATTTAATTGCACCATTCATAATAAAATTCTATTCCTGTTTGGAATATTTTTGTGATGTAAACAGATCCATGTGCATTAATCATGAATAGATGGATGAGGGTGGCATTGGTTTATGACACCTTAGTTGAATTAAATGAAGTTGAAACCAGATACACGCACGGGATACGTCAGAACAAGTAAATGTTTCCGATATGCACATGGATATAGCGCTGTCGTGATTCATCTCTTCGCTCCAAGAACAGGAACGACGAGACCTAATAATAGTTTCCCAACGTTGTTTCGGTGTATAATCCGTATAATTTCCAGTGGCCAATACAGTAACATATATTTCCACTCCAATTTATTTTATAAATATTATTTTTTCTCCAAAGTAATTTTTTTTCATGCTGTGACTTAACAGTTTATCTAATAAATATATACTGTTTAGACGGGAACCATATTTTGTCAAAATGTTTATTACGTTTTGAAATAAATATTTTGATTCATAGTATCTATTGTTTTTATATTTCTATTTGCAATTCAACGAGTGGGTTTCGTAGAATACCTAAACGTTTATTGTAGGATTTACTTTCAGGTTGAAAGCTGAATAAATTACACATTATGATTAGAATATTATATTCGAGCGTGGGTTAATGTCGGAATGAAAAATTAGTTATCTAATTTTGAACTAAAGCCTCGATTATAAAAAGAAATGAAATAATTTATCAAATATGTGGCCTAATTAATTTAGTAATGGGTGAAAATGTACGTTAAACAATACTATTCCACAAGTATTGCTTTCGGTGCGCACACCTAGTATGTGTATATTTTTAAGAATTAAGTGGAGTAAAACATGTATAATAATCTCATTTTAAAAATTTGGGTATGATGTAATTACAAGATGTACAGTAGACGGGCAAAAAATTTTTTTTTCAAATATCGGAATGCATACCCCCTAATTATTTTCAAACTACTAAGCCTTACTTACATATGAAGTTTTATTCACCTACGATGACGTTAACCCGTGCCGATAGAGCCACGAAGTTTTTGTAAATAGTCGTTTTTGAGCATCTCTTGATATGTACCTACATCATCGCAATTATGTAAATATTAGGTAGATAATTAAGTAAAGACAACAAAATAACTTTATATTTCGAGTTTCGCAAATAAGACGAGTGACAAGACGTGTTTATTTGAGCTCTCTCAAAAACGTGCTGTTTTTTCGTTTATCAAGTGCAGGGATCAAGGTGTGACATACAGTAGCAGAAGGCCATAGTTACAGACATTCATATATTATATTGAGACTCATTTTTAGTGGGTAAGTTTTTCTTTATTTACGAGATAGACGATTATTATTCCGTATTAATATGTCCGCATGAATATAGACTGATACAAAATGAATAGATGTTTTGCATGTAATACGGATATCAAGAGACTAGAAAAACTGACCGAAAGTTTTATATGCCACGGACAATACCATCTAAAATGTACGGGTATAAATGTGAACGACAAAATATATAAAGTACTACAATTGCAACATATAAAATTTGTTTGCTCACATTGTGAAAATTATAATTTAATGAAGAAAATTAATGATATGAACGACAAGATGAAGCAGTGTTTTGAAGAAATGACTAGCCAAAAGGAGTTGTTCCAAAATATGAATATACAACTGGAAGGGATCAATACCGCAGAGAAAGTTGCAAAACGTAAAACGTTTAGCGACGTAATAAAGAAAAAGCAGGAGGTTATTGTAATTAAACCAATCGACGAGAATAAAAAAAGTAAAAAAAACCCAACAAGATATAAAAGATAAAATTGACCCCGGAAGATTAGCAATTGGAGTGGAAACTGTAAGAAACGTAAGCGGGGGTGGTGTTGCAATAAGTTGCAGTAATAATAACTCTAAAGAGAAATTAAAAGATACGGTGCGAAGAGAAATGGATAAAAGTTATTAAGTTATTGAGCCTAAAATCAGAAACCCGCAAATTATAATTTCTGGTACTGAATCGGAGACAATCAACCTGGATAATGAAATTATATTAAGTTGTATTGGAGAACAGAATGATTTAGGATCTACGGAGGAAGAGGTAATGAAGAAAATAAGCATTCAACGGAAATTCATTAATAAAAAGAAAAGAAATTATGGTAATATAATATTAAATATTGAGCCGTATATGTATCGAAAATTTATAAATATGGGTAAAGTAAATATTGGTTGGCGTAAATGTGAAGTGTACGATTATGTTAATGTAATTAAATGTTTCAAGTGCTTGGGGTACAATCACTTTGCTAAGGATTGTACTGGCGGAGTAGCATGTAACAAATGTGCGGGTGCACACCAAACCAACGATTGCCAGAATGATTTCGTGAAATGTGTTAATTGCGTAAAAATGATTGAAAGTTAAATATTAAAATAAATTTTGATCATCCAGCCAATGATTGAAACTGTGAATGTTACAAGAGAATTATAAATAAAATAACATCTAAAATTCAGTATCAAGAGCAATTAACAAATATGGTTAATGGTAAAGATATACTGAGTAAATTACATATAAATAGTAAATATATTGTTTACTTAAACTGTCAGGGATTTTTGAACAATAAGGATCTTATAATCGAATTGGTTAGCGAATGGAGCCCCAAAATATTATGCCTTGTTGAGACCCATGTGGATGTCACAGTGGAAGATAAGGAATTGGAAATCCAAGGGTATAGCGTCGTTAAGTGTTGCACAAATAACCGTAGAACGGGTGGTGTACTTGTCTATATATTAGATAATATAGTTTTCGAAACTTCACATATAGTGAGTTTAGACTTTGTATCGGTCATTGAATTTAAACTAAAAATACAAGACGAGAAGTACCTCATTAACGTTCTATATCACCCTCCTGCAAAACATGATAATTTATTTATTGAATTCATTGATGAATACATGGGAAATACTGTAGAGGAAAACATAATTTTATTAGGGGATTATAATCTTGATTACTTGAACATAAATGATTATTACTGTAACAAAATTAAAACAATATTATATAAACACGGACTGAATCAAATTGTCAATGTGACTACTAGAATTACGAATCATAGCAAAACATTAATAGACTATATTATAATTAATAAAAAGGATTTGGCACACGAAGTTCATAGAACTCCTCGGATTGGTGACCACTGTATTTTGAGTATTGCCATAGAAGAGGAAAAAGAAGCCCACTTAGAAAAGACTGTAATAAAGAAAAGAAAAATGAGAAATTATAGGAAGGAAAGTTTACAAGATAGCTTACTTGGTATCAACTATTCGGTGGTAAATGTTGATGTTATAGCGGATGCTTTCATTAGCAGCATAGGTGACATAATGGAGAAAATGTGTCCTATAGAGGAACTCATACTGAGGAAAATTTATTTGAAGAAGAAATGGATGAATAGCGGTATAATAGAAATGATGAAGTTAAGAGACTTGAACTATAGACGGGCTGTGTTTACTGATCAAGATTGCGACTGGGAAAATTACAAAATAGCGCGTAACAAGGTGACACAGCTTATAAAAAAGGAAAAGGTTGAATATTAAATTAAGATTATAGATGAAAATAGATATAATAGTCGTAAATTGTGAAAAAACTTAAAAGTATTACTACCGAATAAAAGTAAAAATGTTAACAGTGAAATAAAATTCAGTGACGGAACTACGAACACTTCGAACTGGTAAATTTCCTGAAAATTGGAAAACGACATATGTGACGTCAGTACCTAAGGTCAACGGAACGTGTTGGCATGAGGAATTTAGACCTATTAACTTAGTAGCTCCATATGAAAAAGTTTTGGAAACGTGTGTAAAAGTCCAATTAATGGAATATGGTGAACAAAATTCTCTAATTGAATCTAATCAGTCGGGGTTCAGAAATATCATTCGTGTGAAACGGTTGTGCTGAGTGTTTGCGATGGGTGGGCGAAAGTAATTGATAAAGGCAAGTTTGTTTTGACTGTATTCTTAGACTTCGAGAGGGCTTTTGAGACTGTTGACAGAGCCTTGTTGTTGTGTAAATTAAATAAAATGGGAATATCTGGATTAGCATTAGGATGGTTTGAATCGTACCTAAGTAATATATATCAAGTAGTCAAATATAAAAATGAGATGTCTGATAAGATTATTACAAAATACGGAGTGCCCCAGGGAACAGTGTTAGGTCCACTATTGTTTATTCTGTACATTAATGATATAGTCAAAGCGGTTGATAATTGCGAAATATGTATGTTTGCTGACGACACCATAATCTATATAGTTGGTGATGATATTAGGGAGATGGTGGATAGCATGACTGTCCAATTAAATAAATTGTATAAATGGGTATGTGAGAATAATATGGCATTGAATTTCAGTAAAATTAAGTTCATGATAATTAGTACTAAATATAAGATTTCTAAATTGAATTTTAATGTCTATGGACTCTAAGAAAATAGACAAAGTTGAGAATATGAAATATTTGGGGGTAATATTGAATACTAATTTATATTTCAAAACTCACGTTCAATACCTATCTAATAAAATTTCCAAGAAGATATTTTTCTTAAATAGATTTAGTCATAATTTATCACTGTATGCCGGACTGTTGTTGTTTAAATCCTTAATAACACCACATTTTGATTTTTGCTCTGCCATTTTATTTAGTATAAATGGGAATGATGCAGCAACTCCAAAACTACAGAATAGTATTAAAATGTAACAGATATACCCCAATTAATCTAATGCTAGAAACTTTAAGTTTATTAAGTGTAAAAGAATACATAGTATATAAGACAATCGTTTTCATCTATAAAATTAAAATTGGAATAATGCCTCCTTACTTAAGTGGAAAATTGACAACGGTCGATCAAATTCACAACTACGGAACCAGAAATACCAACGATTATTATATTGAAAACTATAATAGGGTGCAAACAACCAAGAATGTGTTTGTGAACGGACTGAAACTGTTTAATAGTTTACCTACGCACATGAAATCCAGTGGTAGTTTGAATAGATTTAAGATCCTTGTAATTGAATTTGTTAGGGAAAACTTTTAGTTTAAGTCTTCTGTTATTGTTCTAACTTTCATAGTTTATATTTTCAAAATTTATTGTGCATGTACATAGCAGTTGTTAAATAAAGTTATATTATTATTATTATTATTTATTAGAGAGATAAAATGACACAATTATTTTGGAAATTTTCTATTTACTGTTTTTTTTTTACAGTCTGGATATAATTTTCTATGTTCCTGCACACAGCCTAAAAGAAACTGCTTTTGTTCTTCATCTGCAGTAATTAATCCATGAAAGTCCTGTATAAGCTTAACAGCGCTTTCAGCAATATCATTCACCGCCTTCAGAGAAAGAACCTTTAGTTGGCTTCCATAAAATCAGCGTTTTCTGCTCATGAAGAAACGCTTTCAAGAAGAAAACTATTATTAATTTTTAAACGAGGAAACAAGTTTTTGCTCTTCACGGACACGAAATTATCGAAGGTTTTCCCTGAAACAACAAAAAAGTAAAATTAATTTAAATGAAAAATAATAGAAGATAAATCAAGTTTTAAACAAAAATATATTACGACTTACCGTACAATGAGACAGATATCTCTTCCTTTGATGGAACATATCTCTTCCCAAAATCATATAAACTCTCTCTTTGTAAGTTTACTACAATATTCATCTTGATTTATCCATCGACTTCATTATCAAAAAGCGTTGAAACAGCTATTGCCTCAGATAAATACCACAAGTGTTGGCAGAATTTGCTCAGAGCTGCTTTGGAAACTAATTTGTCGACTCTTTCGTAGTCTTCTAATGTCTTCAAATAGCGGTGCCTTCACTGCTGAACTGCATCCAAGCTAGGGCTTTACATAAACTGTCACAATAAGCAAATGTCTTGCAGTGCTCGTTTGTCCTCAACGCTCATTTTGAACTGAGACCGCAGCAAACATATTTTTAGAGAGTAAATAGCCCTTGCCATCCATCTTGCTTGATGCATTGCACCAGGAGGTCTGATTTTAAATTGTTTCTCTTCATCTCCTCCCAAAAAAATAATAGATAATTCGATCAGTTCCCGATAATCATCCCGCACAATAGATTTTTGGAGTTAATTTACATAAAACTCCAGCAGTTCACTAATAACCGCGTCACAAAAATGCTGTTTAATAAAATCAGAGCACGTTTCGATGGTACTAGGCAGTTGTACCTAAATTTTTTAAACAGGGGGATATCGGGACTGCAAGTTACTCGGGGATCGTTTCAAATACACTTTTGAGAACCAGTTCGTAAACATGGTGACGACATGCAAAAAATAACAACTCTTTTTTTAGTTTTTGTTCCAGAAAAACACAAGCTCCATTCAATCGACCTGTATTTGACGCTGTCGTGTCACAACACTTGTCATTAAGCTTGACCTTTGCCAGGTGAACTCTCAAGTTTTGGCACAGGAAGAAATCTTATCTCCGAATGAAATGAGGATCGGTAGACGATCTTTTTTGGAACTTATTACATCTAAGCTAGGTAACAATTTACAATCCCAATGAACGGTGACTTCGGGTACTTCGGGCTCGTTATTCTTAAAATCTGATTTTATTAATTCTGCTCTGTACTTTCTCGTTTGTGTTCGAATGCGTTGAATGGAAGATTTATTAATAGGAAATTCGTCACAACTAAGACCTAGTACTTCTAGTTCCGGCTGAAGAATATAAATAGTGTGATGTCACCCGGTCCCGGAGGTCACATCGATGCTTTAACACCGGAGGTTCACCAACATAATAAATGATAGACGGGACAACGGTTAAATAACAATACATAATTTAATAACGACATAACAACGATTATCAATTACAGATATTACATTGTATCAAGAGCCACTAGTCTAGCAGGGATACTAATACACTCGCTCGGACTATGTCTCTGTCTGACTCTGTCTGACTCTGTCTTGAGATCTCGCAGGATCTCATTATATATTCGAGCGTGTCCCCCTTTAGCCTAGTAACCTGGTGATAAGATAAACAAGGTGGTGAAAGATCGTAACACACCGAGGTCGTGTTTGACGAAAGATCATAACACACCGAGGTCGTGTTTGGAAAGATCGAAACACACCGAGGTCGTGTTTGACGAAAGAGATGCGTTTGCAATACATGACCTGGTTTAGTTACCGCAATAGAATCTCTTATGCTCAGCTGGCATTTATCTAAAGCTGCAACTAACTTTGGTGAAATGAAATCCTTTCTTCTTTTTGTTATAGTTCAAAATTCCAAAAAGTCGTGTGTGATGTAATCTCTGAAACCAGTTGCCTCAGTCTTTTGTTTTTCTTCTCTTTCACTTTTTGTCTACACCCGCACGCCCTGGATCTCTTTGTTTCTGTAAGAATATTTTATCATTCCCTATTTTCATTATTTATAGGGCATCGGCGTGCGCGATATCAAACAAATTATCCAAATCCATTTGGAAATACTCCTCGCGGCGTTTATAAACATCCTGAGTTTTCTTACAGTTTTTTTGCAGCTCTTTCCAAACCTTATAGAGATCGACAAGTTTCTTTACACAGTTAGGTAGTGTTTTTATAGGTATTCTTACTTTTTACCAAAATATAATAGACTCCCGAATCACAAGATTTGTGCTTTTACTAACAGTCAATTTTACTTCGCGAATGTTAAAAAATAAAACTGCAAGAACTTGTCAAGTCGACGGTAATTTTGCACCCGTTATTTGGTGATTTACGTCTCCGACTAAGAAAATATAATTTTTAAGCACTTCTTAATTCCACTGACATCTTCGAATGATAAAACAATACGTGTTAATTAGCCGATAAACTGAGTACAACTGTCAAATAGCCGCACTTCGCGCACAACTTGTATGAACATGTTTCGGCGCTAGTCGGCACAGGTTGCAGTGCTCGAAATATGCTAATATTTAGTTCGTGAGTATTTTAGGTGCAAATGAACAAAACTAGAGCCTATGCGTTACAAAAGATATACTTTGAAAAATAAGCCTAATGTACAGTGTCTGGCAATAAGATTGACAGGTGTTCTTCTATTCATTGCTGGTGTAATGTCAGATGATGAGATGGCAGAATCACCATGTAATATCTGATCATCTAACTAAAAGTAGGATCGCCATGTAATGTCACCTGGTCCCGGAGGTCACATTGTTGCCTTTACGCCGGAGGTTTACCAGTATGTCAAATAATAGGCGGGACAACGATTAAATAACAACATATAATAATAAAGATAATAACAATGATAACAATAATAAACTACATTATAATTATGAGGCACTAGTCTTGTAGAGACTCTAACTCTCTGACTTTGACTGCGACTCTGTGTCTGACTGACCCTCGAGACCTCTGAGTGTCTCGTTATATATTAGAGTGTGTTCTCTTATCCTAGTGACCTGGTTACAAGATAAACACAATGTGGTGAAAGATCCTAACTCACCGAGGCCGTGTTGACGAAATAGATGTTTTGTAAATACATGACCTGGTTTAGTTATTGCATCTTCCACCCGGCGAAAAAGAAAAGAAAAGGGCTTCTAAGCCGTTTGGCTTTTCTTGTCCGTGTTAAGTATATATAATTACATTTCCTTACATACTATGTGTAGGTGCTTAATATATTGTACATTAGTGAGATATATTAATTTATTATTATATAACTACTCAAAATCTTCTATATACTCGTATACGATGGATAACAAACTTGCGACAGGCTTTTGAATTGAATTTTTCGGCCATAATGTAATGTTTTACAATTACATTATATTAATTATAAGTAAACTTGACCTTTAAAAAAAAAGTGGTGCTACACTGTTTACATACTACATTTTGTTGGCGTAAGCAGAAATTATTACACATATTATGCATATGCGTATGCATAATATGTGTAATAACACATATTATGCATACGCATCAAACTAATATTATTCTTTATAATACAAAGAAACATTTTAACTATTGAAATATACATAGTTTATGTATAAAAGAGTCTATGCATTGTTCAGTCACTTTTACGCACTGTAATTGTCTTTACTTAGATTTTTTTAAAAAAATACTTGCGTCTCTTCTCTTGAAGTGGTAGAGAGCTTCAGGGGCTGACCTGTGAGCGGCTTCGGCTTGCTCCTGGCTGAGGATGACTTTTTCCGTCGCCTAGTTACCATTTTGTTTATTAGCTTACCATATTTTCGGACTCGTTCCACTTTCCACTTAGTTTATACATAGTCTTAAGTGGCAGGCAGGATCGCCATGTAATGTCAGATGATGGGATGGCAGAATCACCATGTAATATCTGATCATCTAACTAAAGGTAGGATCGCCTTGTAATATCAGACGTGGGCAGGATCGCCATGTAATTTCACCTGGTCTCGGAGGTCACATTGTTGCCTTTACGCCGGGGGTTTACCAGTATGTCAAATAATAGGCGGGACAACGATTAAATAACAACATATAATTTAATAAAGATAATAACAATGATAACAATAATAACAATAATAAACTACATTATAATTATGAGGCACTAGTCTTGTAGAGACTCTAACTCTCTGACTCTGACTGTGACTCTGTGTCTGACTGACCCTCGAGACCTCTGAGTGTCTCGTTATATATTAGAGTGTGTCCCCTTATCCTAGTGACCTGGTTACAAGATAAACACAATGTGGTGAAAGATCATAACTCACCGAAGCCGTGTTGACAAAATAGGTGTTTTGTAAATACATGACCTGGTTTAGTTATTGCACTGGAATCTGTTTCTGAAATTGACCAGTAAATCTTCGTTTATCAAATTTATTTCCTCTCGAATTCTTTCTTTGATTTTCAAAAGTGTTTGGGGACGCGTAGAGTGCAATTTGGACTTCAAGAATCACTACAGAAAAAAATCCGGGACCGCCAGCTCCGGTGATCTTGCGGGCCATGCAATGTCACCAAACCTGGAAATTAGACAATTCAGGAACAGACGCTGTAAAAGAGCAATTGACTGTTTAACTGTATGCATTGTGGCGCCGTCCTGTTGGAACCACACTCCATCTTGGTCTATTCTTTGAAGTTCCACAGCCACAAATGTTTCGAACATCTCAACGTACCGAAGTTAATTGTGATTGTAACGGTGTAGCCGTTTTCTTCAAAAAAGTATGGCCCAATCACACCAAAGCTGCATACTCCACACAACACCTTTACCTTTTGGTGATGAAGTGGGTGTTCATGCATTTCTCTTGGGTTGTGTTTCGCCTAGTAGCGAAAGTTCTGCTTATTAGCGTACCCACTCAGATGGAAGTGAGCTTCGTCAGACATGATCGGTTTATCAAGAATTCCTTCATTGTTGTTCAATATTTCAAGAAATTGCCTGCAGAAATTGAGGCTGTTAAGTTTATAAACAGGGATCAGCCTCTGGACTATCTGTACCTTATATGGATGTAATTTCAAATCCAGCTTTAAAATTCGTCGCATACTTCACTCAGAAATTCGCAGTGCAATGCCGAATTGCAGAACCTGTTGGACTCCGTTCAACCGCTACTCTGGTTCCTTCAATATTATTTTGTGTACGACCTGTACATGCACCTCCGACAAATTTTGAGTTTACACTGCCTCTTTCGTCTACATCACTTGCCCATCTCAAAATTGCATTTCTTGATGGAACTGCAGCGCGCACTGGCAAATTAAATTCACGGCGAAAACGTCTCTGGGTTTGCACGATGGACTGGGTCAGGATAAATGATTTTACAGAGACCCGTTGATTAACAGGTCAATTTGCCATTGTAACACGTAACCTTCGATAATAAAATACAATTTTATCACTATTTGACGTTTGTCAAATAAACAGTATTTCCACAGCAATCTTTTAGAAACCATTCAATCCTGTTGCCAGACCCAGTATATGGGTGGTCAGAAATTCACAGATAATTGTCAGGCAGGGCAGATTCTATGATTAAGTCTGAGTCAACAATCCCAATACAGAAATGTTGTATTGTATGTCGTTAAGGCACACGAGACCATCAATTTTGAAAAAAAATATTTCGAATTTTTTTTAATTTTCGGCGGTAATACCACAGAGTTAAGATTTAGCCGTATATTTCAAGTACTTATTTTCATTGGCATTTTAACGAGAGCTGTTCTGACCAAGAGCATAACTCGAGTGATTTTGTCAGAATAGATCGAGTTAAATTGGCAATATGAAAGTAAGTACGAGAAAGGACTAATTGTTTTGACGCCGATGAAAAAACGCATACTTCGTGTAGAAAAATCAAATAAATAATACGTACCTCGTATTAGTAAAGTTAAATAAATAATATGTATCTCGTATTAGTCAAATAAAAAATATACACGTACTTCGTGTGAAGAAGAAAAATAAATGGAATAGTGTCAGTCAAGAGTCGAGGAAGTTGGGTAAAGAAAATTACCATAAGAAGAAAGTGCCATCTGTCATCGAGCAAAATAAGATCAGATAAATGCCAATGATAAAAACACCCATTTTTGTAAATATCAAATCATTAATATAAAAATAAGTTTTCAATTCATGAACCAAATTCAAAATTAAATATCATAATATAAAGAGTCACTGAATTTCAAATACAGGCTGGCCCAAAATGACCGAAGGGGTTTGAGTTCATTATAACTTCTTATTTAAGACATAATTATTAATTTTTTTTAATTTTAAATACAGTATATTAATGGAGAATATTTTTGTTTAATTATGAAAAATTATATCTCGCAAGTGGTGGCCATTTTCTGCTTCGCATATTCGTGCTCTTTCCAAAACATTTTCCATAACCTTTCGCAAAACTTCAGGTGTTATGTTGTTGATTTCGTCGCGTATATTATTTTTTAATTGCTGTATGGTTCGAGGCTTATTAGTATAGACTTTTCCTTTCAAATAGCCCCAAAGGAAACAGTCTGAAGCGGTTAAATCCGGTGAACGCGGAGGCCAATTAAATAATTGGGAAATAATTCGTTCACCAAAGATGTCGCGTAAAAGAGCCATTGTGTCCCTCACAGTGTGCGCTGTGGCTCCATCCTGTTGGAACCATACTTGCGGATGGTTTTCCATGTCTGGCCTTAAAAAATTTTCCAACATTGTCCGATATCTAACACCAGTGATGGAAACGGCGACACCGTGTTCATTTTCAAAAAAAAAATGGGCCAATTATCCTTTCCGACGAAACACCGCACCAAACGGTACACTTAAGTGGGTGTAATTCTCGCTGTTGAACTACTCTTGGATTTTCCGTAGCCCATATCCTGCAGTTTTGCCTATTAACGAACCCATTTAATTGGAAATGGGCTTCGTCGCTCATAATTATATTATGAATAAAATCATGATTTTCTTCTGCTTTTTGACGAAAATAAATGGCATAATCAAGTCGTTGCTGGTAATCTGTCGGTTTCAATTGTTGGACAAGCTGAATTTTGTATGGAAACATTCTTATTGTGTTCAAAATTCTCTGCAGCGACCCTCTTGAGAGGCCAAGTTGTGTCGAATGTCTCCTGGTTGATGTTTCTCCATCTTCCCGAATACTCTCCTGTACCCGTTCAATATTGTCATCCGTGTGCACCGTTCGCCGTCTGCCGGCACCAGGGAGGTTCCTTACTGCCCCTTGTTCTCGAAAATTTGCAACCAGACGGTTTATTGTTGACTCTGAGGGTCCAACCCGCACATTAAAATAAAGACGATATGCACGCTGAGTCAAAACAATGGATCGTTGATTTGAGAAATAAAGCTCAACGATTTTGGCACGTTGTTCAATTGTGTACTGTTCCATTTTAAATTCCCCAAGTCTTCTTTACAAAATACTGAAAACAAAAGAAAAAAAAATATAATAAAAAAGTTATAAGGAATTAAAACCCCTTCGGTCATTTTGGGCCATCCTGTACATTATCTGTTCTTTGTTCTCGTTTATCGAAGATTCACGATCCCAATTTAAAATAACAGTTTAAAAAACAAATTTTTTAAAAGTAATAAATAATCCCCTGAGGAAAAAAGAAGATAAAGTTTATGTGTCCACAACGAAGAGCTAGTCGAGGAAGAAATTAAAGAATACCACGTCCACGTTTAATTAAAATAGAAATGATTTAATATATAATATATTTTGTAAAAAATAAAGACATTTGTAAAAGATGTAATAGTTATTTAAGTAATAAGGGAGGTAAGTAACATTTACTAGTCGAGGACTAGTTTGCGTCCGAGGGCTTGCCCGAGGACTTGCAATAGAGTTCGAGACTGGTAAATGTTACCTCCCGAATTGCTTATAACATTTTTCCCACTCCCCAGACAATAAAATCCTCAAAAATTAAATGTAATCATGATAAAGAGTAACGGTGAACAACCTCGGAATTTAATAAATTAGACATTAAGTGTTGCTGATAAAGTAGGTGATAATAACATTGAATTATCAAGAAATATAAATAAATATCCCAATTTTGTTAATAATGTTACTAATTGTACAAACTGTAATATTACCATAAATATAAATTTATAGAACACGTGTTTTGATGCACTTTTTTTCCCTAAAGGACGTAAGTAAATTACTTATGCCCCGTTGTCATAACCATCACAGTCACTTCAGTAAAACCAACTTACGTCTATAGAAACAATGTATTAATGGTATGCTTACTATAAGGGGAGTGGGAAAAAGTTTTTTTGACTTTAGATTATAAATAAAAGAAAGATAACAATAAAAAGGATTACGATTGGCATACATAATATTATGTATATGATATATAACTGTAAAACAATAAACATATTTTCATTAAATTTTCAAATATATATCTTATTTTGAAAAGTACATACTTAGCTCAATCAACAACTCCACTGTATAAAAAAAACACCTTCACCCAATAGAGACAGAGAAATTGTTTTTTGATCACAAACGACGCAGTCACATTGAATATTTTCCCACTATGCGTCTGTTGCTACTCCTTGATACAATATGCAGCGACATTTATTTGCAGTTTAATGACTGATTTTCGGCCAGTAAAATGAATTTTTATGCATTTTAGATATATATTTTATATTATCCCCGTCAGTGTGGCGCTTTAAAAGTACATAAATATATGGTTAGCTTTTAAAACTTTATACAGATCGGGATAAATAAATTTCAGGTTCGCTAAAGTTAAATAATCGTTGGGCCTTTACATACACATTACATTTCTTTTTTCTCAATAAACTCTTTCTGGTTTTCATAGTTCATATTTACGAATTCTGATGTACAGTTAATTTGCGTTTCATGCTTCTAATTATTAACTTACATACGTCTTGACGATTGTGTTTGTTTTCAGAGTAGTTAAAAGTCAGCAACATGGGAACAATCTTATTAATTAATCATCCGTATCAATATATTAGTAATTATGACACAATTATTGTCATCAAATTAATAAATTAATTCCAAGAAATCACTTCCATATCATGTGATTAATTTGTCGACATTATCTATAACACAGATTAATTACTTCCCCTTCAACAACATTTAAATATTCTTATTATAATGTCTATATAAGTGATATATGTATTATGGTCATAAATATTATATGATGTGAATAGAAGATGAATAAATAATATTCCCGTTCACATTACTTACGTATAGGTACTTGTACCCCAGTACACATAGTACACACGTTGTGACATAAGTGACATTAGTTTTGAATAAATGATATACGTATTTTGCACCACTCTAAACTTTCTTTGGTATTATGCCATTTAAGTTTTAGAATATTTCTGGCGTGAAGCGGAGTAAGTGATCATCAGAGAGCGCAGTCGAGCGATTGATGATTTATAGCCCATAGGCGTCTGCCTTGTATTCATAATAGGTTTGTTTCTGTAAGCGATCATTGAGTTTCGAACAATTTGATACGCGTGGCTACCTGCATAGGTGGCACATACCTACATATGCAGTTAATATGTATCTGTCAATGTACAACAGAGCAAATGTAATAAACGGTTTGGTAAGCGGCAGCAACTACTGCTGAAACAAAAGTAATGCTGATAAGCGAATTGCGTATCGAGTTTTGAATAAAAATAATTTACAAAGAACAAAACTCAAAACTATGTACTTTCTGTGAAACATTGAAAGTGTAAAACATTACTATGAACAACTAAAATTTGTTCAAATTGTTCCTGTGTTAAATTAGTTCTTTTAGATATTAAAACGTCTTTAAAAATAGAAAATGTCCGTTCCACATCACAACTGGTGATGGATGCGTGACTAAAATCTTGCAAAAGTGCACCATACTTCGAATGTATAGATTTTTCTATCGGTTCTGTGCAGAATTGATATAATATATTCAAATCTGAATTACTGCTAAATATGGCTAAATATAACTTTTGTCTCAGTTTGAGAAATATCTTTTTAAATAATGAAACTAACTTACCAACATTTGGAAAATGACCCCTGATGTAGTCACATACTTTTTGTAAATGTGTATGCTGTACAGGTAACGTGTAGCATATTGGGATAGGATTGCTTTAATAACTTCCCTGTTTTTAACATATAAGCTGACGCATCAGTCAAAAATAAGAGCATCTTATCTTTATATTTGTTATCCGATAACAGAATATTATGAATAAATTGATTAATTACTTCTGCAACTGTTTCACCATTTACGACTGGCAATATTTTAGTTGCAATTAAGTATTGTTGGTATGAAGTTGTCGGATAAAGAATACCAACAACTACATTTAACACATATCGTCCCATTGCATCCGTTGCTTTGTCTGCACTTACTCAAAGATAATGACCAGATAGATTGGTTCGTATTTTTTCAATAGTTCTCAAATAACATTTTGGTAAGTGGTATTTACGTAAAGTAGATTCATCTGGTATATGACGATCAGTATATTTTGTAAGAAACCTCTTGAGGACTGGATTGTTAAGCTTTTTGAATGGGATATTGGCTACCATGAAAGCTTCACACAGTTCTTCGTTAAAAGTTTCAGGACATGGACATATGTTATCTAGATGAGTTTTCGAAGAAACATGTCTCTGCACATTACACTTTTGTGAACGCCTTAAACTTATTGAACAGGCACTACAATATATCTCGGTATCATTACGAATATGCAACTAATCTGAATGGCCTTTAATTCATCTTACCATAGTTGCCCTACGAGAATTCTCCATAGTTAATTAAAATAGGGAGAAATATTAAGAACAGAAAGAAATGGTCTAGAAAGAAGAAACAAAAACTACTTCAAAAATAAGGTAGTAAATTAAACTTAATATTTATAAAAAATTATAGGACACATGAGGCCATTATTTGCAAAACTCGCCATTTGCTCGAAAGCATTTTTTGAGAAATAAAAAAAAAACGTTTGACAGCTTAGTAGTGCTGTTTCGCAAAATAAAGTGATTTATAAATTTGGCTTAAAATTTTTAGGAGTGGAATTGAGAACTTTGCAGCCTAAAATATTTACAGCTTTGTTTAAAAAAATTAAAATATATTGCAAATAGCCAGTTTTGCAAATAATTATCTAGTATAAAAAAACAATTTAGGTAAATACCAAACTCAAAGAATTTATTTATGGCAACATACAGGTTCCATTAATGATATTTTAAAGGAAATAAATATAGAACTAATAACAAAACGAAATAAACTCAAAAGATTTCCAAACTGAAACGAGACAGCAGTCAGTCTAGGCATTTTCTAATCCATCAGCGGTTTCTTCCGGTACAGCAGAATCTTTCTGCAAGTGTTCGTTATAGAAACGTAATTCAGGAAGGCTTCTCCAGTTATCTCCGTAATGTTTGGAAAGGAGACTATTAATCGTTCCTTTATCCCCCTTTAGTGTTGTTCCCAGAGGTATTTTCTCAGGAGCCATTGAAGAAAGAGAAATTTTTTTTTTACAAATGCTTTTGGGGTTTCCTACGTCAAAGGAGTAATTGGGTTCACCTTGAACTATAACATGTTTGTCTTTTTTGTAAAAAATAAACCGCTTTGCCTTATTAAATTGAAAGTGCCATGAGCCAGGGAGCTTAATGACTCGCTTGGTCGTTGTTTTCCAATCATACACATCCCAATGGTTACCGATTTTTCGAATAGTAGAATGCTTCCTGATTATATCATCGTAGCTTCTAAGTTCCACGATAGTTTTTTCTTATGTCTTTTTCTATAAGGCCGAAGATGCGATCAGGCGGAATAAAGGAATGACCGACGATCGGAAAAATCAAGTGAATTTGTTTAATATGTTTCGGAGATTCTTCTAGAAGCCAGTAAGCAAGCATTGCCATCGTATTCGTATTCTTGTTTTGTCCGCTGCAACCATCAGCGAACAAACGTACTGTTTCTATGTCGGGATCAAAATCAAAATTTTTTAGAGCATGTTGCACAGCCGATGCTATTGTATTAGAATCTTTTCGGGAGTCGATTTCCGTCCACAAGTAAGAAAATACATTTCTTGGGCTTAGTTTAGCTTTGGAAGTTCCAGGGACAATTGTAAAATTATAATAATTTATTTGCTGGCTGAAATAAGCCGCTTGATCAGGCAGTCTAGGTAAAGCCAAGTTTTTTTGGCAGTCAAAAGAAAAGTAGGCTGTGTTAGGCTTAGTATTTTTAAGTAGTCTGAAAAAACTCTTTGCTTTTGCAATATGAACACGATGCTCCGTGATTAACTTTTGCCGAATATCTACAGAAGTTGCTACTTTTAACTGCTGCTTTGTTCTCAAGCAAGTGGAGCAACAATCAGTCATCGGAGTTCCAAACGCAATGTTGTAGTTAGCATTCACATACTTTCTAAAATAAGAAAGTTTCACATGCATAGGCTGAGGCACTCTTTGAAGATAATGGTCAAAAAGTTTCTTAAAATTCAAGTCACATGGCAAATACACCCTCACGCTTGTCTTGCTTCTACAGTAATGAGACTCTGCACACGTAAGGGATTCTACAAATTTTTTGATGCAGTTCCTTTTCTCATCATTCTTTGGACCCACTCTGTTGCCACCTCTACGTTCTTTTGGTAGCTCCCCTCTGACAACAAAATTTCTTACTACCCTTTGTATACGGTCCATACTTACTTTCGTGATGCCTACAAACGTTTTAGCACATACCCTAATTAAATGGCCCTCACTCAAACGTACGTGGTATTTTATCGATACTGCAGCATGATTACATTTCCCTCTGTTCGGTTTTTGTCCTTTGCAACAAGCCAAAATGAGAAGGTCTTGTTTAATTTTATCTTTTGACTGATAAAAGTAGGCATGAAAATCTTTAATTTGTTTCATTGTAAGTGTGGTACAATCATACGGCAATCCGGGTCGTCCATTATGACCACAAGTTGGAAAGGCCGGCAGTGCTTTGGGTTTATATCTGTAACAACAAAACTCCGGATTAGACATTTTGTGTGTACTACCCCTAACCAGTGTTTGTAGGTAAGGCCGCGATTTGGCCAGACGAACGCTTGGCGTCCCAGACAGACGCCTGCCGTCACGTATTAATGCACGTTTGCATGTAAAGGTGGCGCACTTGCAAAAAACAAATGAAACTTCATAAGAAATCAAACGATTGCAGCACAATTTTAAAATCATAGAATCATGATCAAGATAATGTACTTACCTAGCAATCTTATCAACATTCCTTTTATTTTGTTCTGGCTGCGGAACCTTTTTGCGTCCTTTTCCGCAAGGACTAGGTGCAATCAACAAACTATTGTCACCTACGAACTCCATAATACAAATACTGAAATCAGACTAAATGCAAACTACGGAAATCCGTTTCTTATAAACAACTGTAAGTAGGATAACGTGTTCATCACGTGGTTCGACAGGCAAATTTTATTTGTTGGAAAGCAAACAACCAATTTTGCAAATCAAACGTCAAATCAAAGACCAAGTTCTGCAAATAACTGTGATATTTAGACAGTATTTGCATGCTACAGAAAGAGTTTTGGTAACTTCTGATTTTATCATTCGATTCCTCTGTAAAATTTGGACAATACTCAACAAAAAAAACAGTTTCGGACATTTTGTCGAATAGCGAGTTTTGCAAATAATGGCCTCACATATACAATATAACAATATAAAACGTATTTTTTAAAATATTCAAAGTTGTAACCAAATGACACTGAAAGAAACGAAACCAGAAACACCCCACTATAAAATAGAATTTATGAATGAATAGACACAATAACGACGAAAATAACAACATCTGCTCGACGAATGCAATCGAGCAAGCAAATAGTGGGGCTATTATAACATGCATACTATACATGATACCGCCACAACGTTTTATCGGGGCAACTGGTCATTCAATCAATTCAGTCCGCTCTCTGGTGATCATAGAGCATCAGAAATTGGCATATCACGTTTATGTTGCATCTATTTTTCTTAGCAAGATACAATGCAAAAATCGAATATCGTTCAAGATTTGGATGACATTTCGCTGTCGTTACATTTATGACACACAAGATTGTTCGGAGCATGTCTTATGGTGAATTGCTTTCGTATAAAATTTGGCTAATAAATGAATGAAGAATCCAAAGAATTTTCAATTTAAATAAAGGTAAAGCAGACAATAATAAGATATACCGGCTGTTCCACAAAAATTTCCAATGGTTATAACGTCTTTATTCATTATCTGAATTTAGTGATCTATACATCAAATTAAACGATTTCGAAAAGACTACATACAGCCATGTATGCCGAATTATCTTTTTGTTACTTATAATTTTCCAAAAAAGTGAGTCAACTTTTTCCTCACAAATTGAACTGTTTTATTTCTTGATTTTTACAAAAGAAGAGTTTCCACAGATTCCAGTAACGTAATAAGAACACATTCTTGGATAAAGAAAAATGCAAGAAAATCCAGAGCTTTTTGCAAATTTATTGTCACTACAGTGGGCCATGAGCTGGTGAAGCACTTGCACACAGACAACATCTAGGTATTAATCATGTCAGTTTGCGTGGATCTTATACCATAATTCAAAGACACTATTAACGGTAATAATAAATTACTAATTGTGTGTAAGTTTTCTTTACTGTGATTATTATTAATACCTATAAAATATAAGTTTAGCCGTTTTGTTAAGCGTACAAGGAAATTCCAGGACGACCGTTAGAGAGATTGCTAGCAACAATGAATCTTCCAGTACAACCGTACATTACAAATACACTGAAACGATATTTAATAATACCGTATGTTCTCCATCTATCTGAAAAATTAAACAAGTTATAGAAAGCGCCAATTAAGTTGGCGCGAGGAGGTGGTGCGCAGAAGCCGTTTTTATAAACGTCCACCCCCACTACTCAAGTAATTGTCAGAATACATTTGTCATTGACGTTTGACGGAACATAATGTCTTTGCTAGGGGATCATAAAGTTATACACGCTCAGAGGTTAGAATTATCTGACATTTGATGTAAAACCAAATACAAATCTCCCCACTACTTCTAATCCTGCGCGAACTTACCCCTCTTCGCGCCAACTTAATTGGCGTTTGCTATATTTACAAAAAATATGATATCCGCATTGCTTATAAAAATCATAATAACTAAAGTTTCACCAAAACGAAATTAAAAGCAGCCATTTCACACGGAACAGAAATCACATGTAGTTTATAGCATTTCATGTAATGATTGTAGTGGTAATAATAATAATAATCTTTATTGCCCAACAGATAATTCCATTTAAAGGACAAATACATTAAAAAAAACGAAAAAAAGAATAGAAGAAAGAAACAGATGTGTGCTAAATTATATAAAAATACAAAATCTAAATGTATGAAATAAAATCAACAATACTAATAAACTAAAACAAAAACTTATTCTAAACACCTCCAGTAAAAATGTCACCATAAACATTATCCGCACATTGATACATAAAATTAATTGGAGCTCTTGGTGTGTCAAAAGTCGGATTAGATCTTGACGTCATTCGAGGCACATGAAAAGCTATACAGTTTAATATTTCAGGCGATTCAATTCGACTACCAATCAACCTACACATAAATCGCGCAGCATTAACCTCCCGACGATGTTTTAAAAATTTGAAGATATGTCTGTCTAGGTTAGTATTTCTTTCGGGATATCTACCATCACATCTGAAGGAAAGGTATTTCAAAAATCTACTTTGAACCCGTTCAAGTGAGATGTCATGCATCGAGTAGTAAGGAGACCATATTACCGAAGCATACGCCAATTTACTTAAAACAAAACCTGGTACAGCAATTTCAGAACAGTTAAATCCTGAAAGTGACTGGTAGATTACATAATGAAGCTCAACATTCTAGAAGCAGACGAGATGGTATCCGAAAGGTGCAATTTGAAGGACATATTCGAGTCGAATTTGACGCCAAGATCACACATGGAGTTCCTTTTCACTAACTTTTGGCCGCCAATACTATATGATGACTCACTTTATTCATTTTATGCGTGTAAGATGCAACACAGCGTTTGTTCACATTAATCTTTATCCTGTTTTTACTACACCAATCCGATATTATCTTGCAAAACATCATCATTCTGTGATTCGACAGATAAGTATAATTTAGTGCCATCAGCGCAGGCCAGTGCAGAATAATTGAAAGATGTGAGGAGATCATCAATGAAAAGCAGAAAAATAAGAGGTCCAATATTAGAGCCCTGAGGTACACCAAATGTTGAAATGAATTGGTAAGAGTAAAAGCCGTTACAAAATACATAATTAACTCTATTCACAACGTACGAGACAATAAGTTCTAACGCAGATGGATTAAAGCTGAAAGCACTCAATTTGTTCAATAAAATCTGATGGTCAATAGTATCGAAGGTGGTGTTAATATAGGCCAAACAGAACAACACTTGAAAGACATAATTAATGATCACAAATATGCAAAAAACACAACAATCTTAGAAGAACTTCAAAACAAAAACCCGTCAATTACAAGAAAGTTAAAATATTCCAAACAGAAAAAAATTACAAAGCAACATATTAAAAAAACAAGAAGAGAACGACGTAAATGATCGTAATGAAATTGTCGATTTATTAAAACTATATTTTTATAAAGTGTGTTTCTTATAGAGGTATAGAACTTTGAAATGGAATAAAACAAAAGATGAATTTTTTAAATTGACATGAAATTTACTTTATTCGAAAGATAATCTTCTGGCTTTATAATTTAAATATAACTTCTGGCATATGACCGCCACGGCTGGCTCGGACGTAGTCTAATCTGAAGGTCCAATTTTCGATGACCATTTGTGGCCGTATATCGGCAATAACGCGGCGAATGTTGTCCTCCAAGTGGTCAATCGTTTCGGGCTTATCGGCGTAGACTAGCGACTTCACATATCCCCACAGAAAACAGTCTAGCGGCGTTAAATCGCACGATCTTGGAGGCCAATTCACGGGTCCGAAACGTGAAACTATGCGGTTACCAAACGTTTCCTTCAATAAATCAATTGTGGCACGAGCTGTGTGACATGTTGCGCCGTCTTGTTGAAACCACAGCTCCTGCACATCATGGTTCAATTGATGAACGAAAAATTCAGTAATCATGGCTCTATAGCGGTCACCATTGACTATAACGTTCTGACCAGCATTGTTTTTAAAGAAGTACGGACCAATGATTCCACCAGCCCATAAAGCACACCAAACAGTCAGTTTTTCTGGATGTAACGGTGTCTCAACATACACTTGAGGATTACCATCACTCCAAATACGGCAGTTTTGTTTATTGACGTATCCATTCAAACAAAAGTGAGCTTCATCGCTAAACAAAATTCGCTTATGAAAATCGGGATCAACGGCAATCTTGTTTTGGGCCCATTCACCGAATCTACGCCTTGCTAGGTGATCGTGTGGCTTCAATTCTTGCACGAGTTGGATTTTGTAAGCACGCAAACAAGATCTTTCCGCAAAATCTTCCATAAAGTGGATGGACACATATCCAATTCCTGTGCACGATGGCGGATAGACTGATTCGGGTCTTCCTCTACGCTACGCTCTACAGCAGCAATGACTTCTTCTGTACGCACTGTACGACGTCTCTGTGGATGCGTATTATCATTTATAGTAAACGTGGTGCGAAAACGTTCCATAGTTAATCGAATTAATTGCTCTGATGGACGATTATGTTGACCGTAAAATGGACGTAGTGCGCGATACGTATTTCGAACAGAACCATGATTTTCAAAATAAATTTGCACAATTTGGAAGCGTTGTTCAGGCGTCAGTCTATTCATGTTGAAATGACAAACCAAACTAAACATAAATAACTTGACGGCTGACAAAATGGCCGCCAGTTAAAAAAGTTTTGCCAATTTAAAGTTATATAGGGTCAGGTGGGGTAATTGTGAATTCGGGGTTATTATGAACGCAGTTCTAAAATTTTTATCGAGGGAAATATCGATACGCCAGTGATCATATACTGTTTATACATCCCTACTCTCCATGGAGCTACCACAACTTGCGCGTTGATACTGTTACTGGAGGCGACTGCAGCACTAGTTTTATCAGTGTGCAATAAAGATACACCTTCGTTTCAGTAAATATATGGAAATTTGTTCGGAAGTGATATCAAAGGTGTGTCTGTGGCTTTTTTTGTTTTTGTCGGTAAAATTTGAAGTAGGGAAATGTATTTCGTTCTCATAACCTCAAAAATACGCATGAAAAATGAATAGTGAGGTGTTCATATTGACCCCGGCATTATGTACCCATGGGGCAAATATGAACATACATTTGGGGTATTTGTGAATGATAATTTCTGATGCATATGTTCCATTGGAATTTCAGAAAAGAGCTATTGACGAGGCCTCGTCGATATATTAAGAAGAAGACTGTTGAAAGATACACAATTCACGATCTACAGCAGGCTGTGAGTGATGTGAGAAACCACAATCGCACCTATAGACAAGCCTCAGAGCATTACAACATTCCAGTAGGAGTAATCTTTAACAGAATAAAACAGACTGTGCCAGACAAGAAAAAAGGTGGTGGTCGTCCGACTTCTTTAAATGCTGAGGCAGAAGAACAAATTGTTGAGTGTCTGAAAGATCGCGCTCGTATGGGATATCTGTGCAACAAAGAAGAACTGTGTGACTTAGTAGCAATATATGTCAAAGAGAAACAGCTTAAGACGGCATTTAAAGATGGGCGTCCTGGAATCGACTGGTATTACAACTTCATGAAAAGACACCCAGTTTTATCCTTTAAAAAGCCAGAACACCTCCAGAAATCGAGAAAAATTCAGCGAAAGCCAGAAATCATTTACAGTTTTTATAAACAATTGGAAGAAATCGTTAAGGAAAGGAAGATAAATAATTCCCCCATTTGTATTTAATGCAGACGAAAGTGGCTTCGGGAATGAGCCTTGCAGAATAAAAGCTATTGGAGAAAGGGGCAAGGCGCTGTCAAGAGTATCCAGAGGCTCTGGACGAGATTCCACAAGTGTTTTGGCCTGTGTAGCAGCGATGGATCATTTTTGCCGCCTTTAATTATCTTCAAAGGAGCTGCGGTACAGGCAAGATGGACTTCCACAGAAGCTTATCCCGTACGGTATATGCTGCCTCCATGAATGGGTGGATGGAGGAACCACAATTTTACAACTGGTTTGGTACAGCCTTTGTACCCTAGCTAAACAATTTGCGAGTTAAAAACGACCTAATGGATCAAGAGGCATTAATGTTGTTCGACGGCCATAAAAGTCATATTAGCTTGAGAATAATTGAGTGTGCACTAAAAAATAGAATAATTTTAATGGAATTTCCAAGCCACTTAACGGACAAACTTCAACCTTTGGATAAGTGTGTGTTCGGTCCGGTAAAAACTTGTTGGGAGAAAAAGCTTATTGCCTATGGAAAGCAGCATATGGGGCAAGGTATAGGACGACTCAAGAAAAATGAATTTTCTGAACTTTTGGGTGAAGTCTGGAGAGAAGCTTTCACCGAAGACAACATAAAAAGTGGGTTTATTACAACTGGAATTTTTCCAGTCGACTGTCAAAAATTTCCAGGAGACGAGTTTCACCCGAATGATTTGCAGCGATACAGAGAAAAGGAACAACACATTGAGAGTCAGACCGATACACAAGATAATCAAGATGAAGCGGTAAATCAAGACGTCCCTGTAGCAGACTATTCAAGACCAAACACATCTCTCGCTTTGTCCGGTTTATCCGACTCTATCGCCAGTCCATCAACATCTGCAGTCACTCCAGCAGTCACCCTTGTGTCAGACGTTCTCTCAATTATTTCAAAAGCAATTGTCTCCAGCCTGAAGGTAGATCCGCAGATGAATTCGGCCGAATCGAAAAAAGTGACACCGAGGTCGAAGCAAGCTCAATATGAGGAGGTTCTCACAACTACGAAGGTTCTAGAACGTCTGAAGAATGCTGAACGTTTAAAGGAAGAGACGAATAAACGAAGACCACGCAAAGAAAGGAATTCTGAACAGAAACAAAAAAGAAGAAGAGTAAGAAGACAGTGAATTTTGTCCCAGATTCCGACGACGACATTTCCTTAGAGATGACTGAGGAAGAAATCGCCGAAGAAATTATTGTAAACAGTTACCCGGAAGTTGAATATACCCAACCGCAATGGGACTTGATTAAGCCGGGTGTATTTTTATTGGTAAAGTTTCTTGGAGGGCCTAGAAAATCTGTAACTTATAAATATGTGTGTCGTGTCCGAAACATAGACGAGGAAAATGGAGAATTCGAAGTTGTAGGATTCAGGTGCAACAACAATTATGCAAGTGAATATGTTGAAGTTGCTAATGACGTGTCCTTCATTGAGTTTCACATGATTGAAGCTATTTTAGACAACCCCGAAATGGTAATGAGAGCAAGAAAAGCCGTTTTTATTTTTCCAGGAACAGTGAGTGTTTTTGAAAAGGCATAGGAAGTATGTGTTTGTTTTCAATATTGCTCGTATCGTTTGTATCCCATTTGACGAGTTTCTGTTTATATTTTTATACTTGAAGAACGACATATTTATTTTTATAATAATATGCTAACTCTAAATAAAACGAGAAGTGCAATAACTTTGTTTCATTTGTTCATAAAACCGACATTAAGGTGACAGTTGGGGCAATTGTGAACATGCGTTTAAAATGTACGCCAAGGTTTATATATCTACATATATACCGTTCTGATTCCATTTACCCCGTCAGAATTCACATATCGACGTCCTAAAGAGCAAAACAATGTTCATGTTTACCCCTACGTTTCAAAATTTTCATTTTTTCGTAAGGTAAATATGAACAGCCTACATCTCATTTAAAATTTATGGAAAACTGCTGTGACTTGGAGAAAGCATTGAAAAGCCTCCAAATTTAATATATTTGAATTAAAAAATATTGCAAAGTAGTTAGAAACGAAATACTTACTACGCAAAGTTGAACATGCAACTATCATTCATAATTACCCCACCTGACCCTACCTCTATAAAAAACACGCGTTATAATATAAATATATTATAGGTAAAGATATTAATTTCAATGTCAATAATTATTATTTTAAAACCACTCGTATGATGTTAAAAATATCAAATTACGTGCAGTCGTAAACGAAAAAAATTTAAAATAAAATGCATCGGGTAGTTTTAAAGTTCAGTTGGTTTATAAGTCAATATGTATTAAAGTTAGTATTATAATCAATATGTTTATGAATAAGACAATAAATGACGAAACGTTAAAATAAGTATTTTATTTGAAGAATAATTTATCAAAAAGCCGAATTCCAAAACGGCTAAGAAAACAAAAATAGAAATGTATTCTAATAGAACTAATAGAAAAGTTCTATGATTCTAATAGAAATCTTTAGTTAATTTAGTTAATTTGTTAATCTGTAGTAATGTTAAAAATATAATAAAACAATTTGTTTTATTTAAAGTGTAATAGTATGACCCTTGATGTAGAAATATTTTGTCAATACAATTTGAATATTGCGCCAAAAACTTGATCATGAAATATATCGATATTAGTAAATCTAACCTTACCTTGTTTTTACTTTACACTATATAGCGTTGCAAACATTATTCACGACGACGTTCCCGATAAAACAGATGTTCAAGATGCCCTCCGTTCAGTTTCAAGCAGTGTTTGTAGCGTTCGCGAAGGTTCACAAACGTATCTGTGAATACAGGTTGTTGTATGGCACGAAAAAACCTTGAATTTTAATCCGCAATTCCGTAATGTAAGACGGTGGATTGGTATGGAGAACAGCCTCCTTCTGCATTCCCCACATGTACGCATCAGGTGGTGTTAGGTCTGGCGAGTGCGATGGGTATGGGAAATCAGTGCCACGCGAAATAAGGCGATCCCCAAAATGATTGCGCAGCATTCGAAGACTCCCTAGCCCCTAGCCGTGTGACAGGTTGCCTCGTCCTGTTGAAACCATTGTTGATTACGTGGTAGGTTCTTGCCACGACAAAATCGATGAAGATCATGTGATAACCTGTTCTCTGTAGCGCTCCTGATTCACAGTTAACGGCGCTCCATCGTCTGCTTCAATGTAATACGGGCCCAATATGCCATGTGCGGATACAGCACACCAAATGGTAACACGGTCACTATGTAGGGGTTGCTCGACGAGTATGCCGGGGCGTTCGAATCCAAGAAACCGTGTTGTCTGCTTGTTAATGTATCCGTTTAAATGAATATAGCTTTCATCGAGAAACCAAACATTCGACAAGAACGACGCTTGCTCATAATCCGTAGCCAACATACGTGAGCAGTATTCGGCTCTTACACGCTTATCAGCTGCAGTCAGACGCTGTCCGGTCTGTATTTTCAGGGCCGCGCCGTCCACGTGTGCAATGTGTGCGGCGCATAACAAGTAAAAAATAGAATTTTTAGGATCTCCCATTTACAATTAATAATACCTTTATTTAGTAAATTGCACACTTACTTAACCCCTTAACCGTATGTATGAAATTAATAATAGAGAATTTTTATGGGCGCCACGGAAATTTTTGCACACAGGCGCCACCGAGTGTTGGCGCGGTACTGTGTATTTTGTATGCAAACCCACTAATATTCTTGAACATTCGACGGAGCGATCGATCACTGATATTCAATTTTAATGATGATCTTCGGAGGCTTCGTTTCGGCGATTGCAGCACCTGATTCAAAATACGCTCTTGATTCGTATTGGTTGTGACTGTCACTGGGCGACCCACGTGACCTTTACGTTGGCAAAGCACACTTCCCGTACGACGAAACTTGTCAATAACTGCTAACATAACGACGTTGCTCGGAGCCTGTTACATAAATTTAGGCCTAAATGTGTCGGCAACTTCTTTTAAGCTTGGACCGTTTTCGCGCCCTTTTCCGTATGAAGGAAAACAGTGCTCCACGATAAAAACTTTTTCTGCAACAGTTGGAACCATCTTGAAGCAACTATCATTAAAAGACATTCACATACGTTGTAATTTGTTGTAACCACGTTCGGAAACTACGCGGTACGTTTCTGCACATGAAACATACATATTTGACACATGCGCATTTCAGTACTATTTATTTTGTCGCATACCGTACTTACAAGTGTACGTATATTTGATCTATATAAATCAAACATTTATAGCATTTCGATAACAAAAATAAAGGTGAACTTAAAATATTTATTATTTGCAAATTGTTGGCTAAAAATGTTCATTTTTAAAACAAGAGTTTTAATCAGTTTTAAATTCTGTGTTTTATAAACTTTTTCGATTACAACTGCGGAATTACTTTTAAATTGCTAAACTAAATGTATTCGTACATGTTCCTCATAATCGTATTTTTTGAAATAATTTTCTTTTTAACATCGCTAAATGCTTTTATATACTTTACATGCAGCGAGCAACTACCGTATTTATCAGGCGGTTAATTAGTTTAATAATAAGAAGTAGGTCAGTGTCGTTCGTATAACAAAAATACTTTTCTAGAGTTCGCCACCATGTTCCATTCGTTAATATTCATTGCACTTGACTATAATGATAACGTCCACCTGTCTACGTGACGCACTGCAAATGTGAAATTGAAACTTTTTCGATAGTGCTAAAATTAAATCGCGCGGACGATCCACGGTGATTAAATTTGATTTTACGCGAAAATGGGTGATACGTAATTACTTCGATAATTAAATTTTGTAGCAGCACTGTTAGGTAACGTACATACGTCGTACACAGAATGTAAATAGAAGGAGACCATGGCCCAGTCTGTAATATTCAAAATGCAATTTAATTTCCTATCATTTATTTACTAAAGCTGCAGTAATTATATCCTACAATATGCCTAATATAATTTAATAGATATTTTAATATTAGAATGTTATAAAGTTACAAATCTATGAATGTGATTGCCAGATCATGAAAGAAAATGTAATCCTAAAGTCAATAAATATTGATTTTATTTAAAAAAGTTCAATTAATAATATTTTCGAAATTTCCACCTCCTTGTTGAATGCAGGCTTGTGTCCGTAAGCTAACAGAAGAAGTACTTATCCGAATTTCATACTTGTTTTGTCAGATTTGCTCGGCAGCCAGGTGAATACGATCCATCAACTCTTCTCTTGTGTTCGAAACGTGCGCGTAGACTAAATTTTTCATGTACCCCCATAAATAAAAGTCAAGGGGGGGTGATCTGGGTGGCCATGCAACAGAACCACCTCGACCAATCCATCTTGGATAATTGACGTTAACCTAATTTCGGACAGCAATTTCTAAATGTGGTGGTGCCCCATCCATGTGAAACCATATGTCTCGTCGAACATTCAGTGGGACATCCTCTAAAAGACCTGGCAGTTCGTCCGCATTTAACCTCACAGGAAGAACTACAGGATCAATCAACAAGTCATCGTTAAGTCAAACGTTAATAGAAAATTCATGTTGAAATTCAGATGGGCGTACGGCTTTGGGATTTTCTGATGACCACCTGTGCAGGTTTCTCAGATTTGTAACACAACTTCTCGTGAACGTAGATTCATCTGTCCAGAGGACTGTTCTGCAGAAATTAAAATGAAGCCGTGACTGTCTTAATATCCAGGTAGAATAAACTAGACGAGCATAGTGGTCTGCCTCAAGCAAACCGTGTCCCCTGCGATAGTGATATGGATATAAGCCCTCACGTTTTAAAATTCGCCAATCTGTTCGTGGCACTCTTAGTTGTCTAGCTATTCGACGCACACTGAGAGTTGGATCCCTTCTAGCAATAGCTACTGCTTCTTCCTCTAAGTCTGTTGGCAAATTTACTCCTCGGTCGAAAAGATAGTCGCGCAGTCCGCATTCCCGAAATTGTCTGTGTACTTCCAGAAACGTTCTGTAATGAGGAATGCGCCTATCGGGAAACCGATGTCTGTATTCAATAACTGCTTGACGTGCACTGCCGTTACAGTAGCCATACACAAAATGCATGTCCGCATACTCTTGAGAAGAAAATCGGTAAGGTATTTTGAATAAAGAAAACGTGTCCACTCACTAATAAGCTGTTGTATGAACTGGAACGTAATGTAATCCTTTATTAAAAAATGCAACGTTAACAGTTATCTGAACATTTGTTTATTGTATGATATTCATGGTTCAGCACTGACTTCTACTTTCAAAAATGACATCTACTTTCGATAACTGACATCTGAATCATTAACATTGTCACCTTATAATGCGTTTCTAATTAGCTTGAACCAAGGTGTACCGTGGCTTAATTGGTTAAAGCGACGGCCTGGCTAACACTAGACTTGGATCCAAGTCCCAACGTAGACGAAATTTTTCAATTAAATTTCGTATGACTAGCGTTGTAATTTGTAGACCGCAATGTTTTCATTCATATTTACTTCACAATTACATAGTAATTTGATAATATGTATTTTTAAATATTTCATATAAAAGCCGAAAAACTCCAAGAATTTATTCATTGATATATATATATATATATATATATATAATATTTTCGTGACCTTGGTATGATATGGTAAATTCAATCAGTTGGCGATTTAAGGTCTGGCTTACTTCAAAGTATATATATTTAAAACAACCCTACATGTTTCGGCAATGATGCCTTTATCAAAGATATAAAATATAAAATATAAATGATAGTATACAAATGTCATATACAGTTCATAAAGTATAAGTTTTCAGTTCGTACTGCCCAAGTGTGAACCGCAAATTGTACTTTATCTCTTTCTAACACACATGAACACGCGCTGTAATACTACAGACGTTTGTCATTTTGAGTTAAGACGTACGTCTTTGAAATATTATATTAAATAAAAAGGATAGGTTGTCTAGGAGATAGTCTTATGATATTCGACTTGTCAAATTATTTCAATATTGTTGTTTGTTGACTTTGTTTCCGGTATTCTGACTTCTAGGTTAAGCATTCTTCCAATTTGAATATTTAGTTTATCAAAAATTACAAAATCTGTTTTTTTGAGAACAATACTGATAATAAATAGTAATATCAATTAGTGGCAATAAGTACGAAATTGTTTGATTATTACTTTCACATTTCTAACCTATTTATTTTACAGAATATTTCTTAGATGCCAAGTAAACCTCTTGGTTCTCAAGCGAAACAGCTTGTATTAAATCTTACAGCCTATTAACAGGTAAAGGAGAATGTTGGACCATTTATGTCCATCGACCGCGTTCATGAGGTAATTCACATAATCAGTTAGATAAGGCGGTATTATGAAATAAGTTTTATTTTAGAGGGTAGCAGAAGCCCTTAATATTTCTAGTAGAACGGTCTACACTACACTATTAAACATCGTAACATTCAGAATCCAGTCTTATCGTCTCCTAGCAAAAAAAGGTCTTGTAAGAAGCCAAAAACTAAGGACTTAGCAGAAGCAACTAAAATGGAAGTTCGAAATACTGTTTATGACATGTATAAAGAAAGTATGTTTTTAATATATTGTAAATATTTATTACATGTTAAAATTTTTCAGAAAAACATCTTACCTTAAAAAATTTAAGCAATGTTTTGACTATGAAAGAATTTGTTCATAGATGTACAACTACTTTAGCAATATTGCTTAAAGATATTGGTTTTAAATATAAGAAAGAGTGTAACAGGAGGGCGCTCACAGAGAAATTAAATATAGTCTGAATGAGAAATGTATTTTTAAGGGAATATATGAATAACTTAAATTCAACTTTATGTCAGTTTATGTTCCTTGATGAAATTTGAATCTTTTCGAAAGAGAATAGAATGAAATCCTGGCAAAATGATAATACAAAAAGTGTTAGGAAACCCAAAGACTATGATGGTAAACGGTTTATTATTATACATATTGGCACAGATAATGGCTTCATTAAAGGAGTTAGTCTGATTTTTCCATCAAAAACAATCACTGGTGATTACCATGGAGAAATGAATGGTGACTCCTTTAAGCAATGAGTAAATGATCAGCCTATACCAAATCTTGAGGTACCATCACTTATAATAATAGATAATGCTCCTTATCATAGCGCTAGTCAAAATAAACAACCAAATACCTCCTCAAAAAAACAGAAATTATGGAATGGTTGAGAAAAAAAGATGGAAGCTATTCACCTGCAATGACTAAGCATGAATTAATTCAATTAGTAAAATATCATAAAGAAGAGAAGATATTTATTATAAGTGAAATAATGTGAGTGGACATGAAGTTTTAAGATTACCTCTGTACCATTGTGACTTGAACGCAATTGAAATGATTTGGACTAAGGTTAAAAACTATTATAATTCAAATATTGGAAGAAATGGTTATTCAGATGAAAGAGTTAAATAAATGTGGAATGAAGCTTTGCAACAGTGTGATGAAATTACTTGGTATAATTGTGCTAGGCATACGGAAAATTTAATTAAAAAATGGCATGAGAAGAAGCAATTTCTTGATAGGGCAGAGATTGCTCCAATAATAATGTAAATGACTCAAGTTTTGAGTCAGAATCAATAACTGACTAGTTTTCATTCATTTTTGTAATATATACTCCATTTACATTAAAAATAACATACCTATTGCAAATAATACAAGTAATGTTTTTGAGGTTTTATTTGGATGAAACAAGGAAGTTTACTTCTATAAAAGTTCACTAAACATTAATAAGCAGGTAACTATCTTATTTTGACAAAATTTTTGTATTTATATTTTGTAGAAGTTTAATATGGTTACATTAATACTGCCATAAAAATCATCAATGTGTATCATTTGCATGCACATAATATAAAGCAGCGAAGAAATTACTGCCACTGGTTCAACGAAACATTACATGATGAAGATCTCGTGGCAAAGTTTTATATGAATGAAGTTTGTTTTTTTCTTATTGGTAGTGTACTAACCTGCAAAATTATCAAATGTAATTATCAGAAAATCCTCATGTGTTTGTTAAATATTATCTTCATCTAATAAAGAATAATATGGATTAGGATTGTATTATTATACCATTATTTTCTTAAGAAACAATAAAATATTAAATGTAGACTATATAAATGTTTATTTTATGTATAATTTTATAAATGTAATTTGACAACATATATTTACAACTTTCAAAAGGTTTTAATTCTTTTTCAAAGAGTTACGAACATAACTTTTACATTCTTTTCCAATATATTTAAATTTATTTAAAATATAAACAATATATAAGTTAAGTAGAAATCTAAATTATTCATCAAATTAATACATTCCCAATCTTCTTAACCCAGATATAGTGCAAGAAAATGATTTTGGTAGGTATGTCATTCTTAATAATGCAAACATTTTTAACACTAAAGATCTTTTCAATACCTCATTTCACTATTGATATGACTTGAAATATTTCTTTTTAAATAAATTTTTGATCAAATATTTTCGTGAGTTTATAATTATAAATAACATTTAAAATAATTTGTTCAAATATTAAAGTAATAATTTCGGCATAGTTTTCTTGGATAGAATATATTTATACAGAACTAGAAAAGAAACAATACTTTTGAACTATTAATGTTCCCACTTTACTCATTATTATTATTTTGACATGTAGGTTATGTATATGCTTTCTTTGATTATATTGCAAGTAACATACTAAAATTTTGACAATATTGAAACATGACGTTTATATTTTATGATGACAAACGGTTGTTTCCGCGATTGAATACTGACTTCATTTGACTCTGCAGTACTGATTTGAATCATATGCTTCGAATTTGACCTTGAACTGAAAACTTATACTTTATGAACTATAATTGAGTTGCTATGGATAAAATTATTCAAAGATACATTCCAATTGAATAATAATAAATCATGCCTTAGTATTCCAAAAACAGAAAGACAAAGAAAACAGTGAAAAGCAAGACATGAGTTATTATTATGTATGCGCCCGTGGAGCGTCTTAAAATGCAAAGTTGTCGGCATTCGCCTTAAACGAGAAGGAAAACCACGAAAACCTAGTCGGACAACTAGACAGGAATCAAAACACGGAACAGTCAGCATGATAAGCAAATGTATATGATATTTAAATGTAATTGATATTTAAATAACTTAAGATATGTAATTATATAACAAAAAAATATATTATAATGGTAAATTGCAGATCGTTACACAATTAAGTTATAGTTATATTAAGTTCAATTGGAATGTATCTTTGAATAATTTTATCCATAGCAACTCAATTATATGACATTTGTATACTGTCATTTATATTTTATATTTTATATCCTTGATAAAGGCATCATTGCCGAAACATGTAGGGTTGTTTTAAATATATATACTTTGAAGTAAGCCAGACCTTAAATCGCCAACTGATTAAATTTACCATATACATATATATATATATATATATATATATTGTTAATAGTATATCGAGGTATAATAACAAATATAGCTTACATTAATTGATAATTAATATTAATATTTTTAAAATAAATAATTTTATCCAAAAATTCCAAGCAAGCGGTTAACAATGTGTTCAATAGAGGGCGTATAGTTTTATCACACAGCTGATATCGGTGATATATGGTAGCTTGTAAAGAAAATAATATAAACAAATTATACTTAGCTTTGGTAGGCCTCTTTTAAAGTACTAAACTTATCTTGGAATACATTGTGGGTGCCTTTGTTAATATGCCGACTAGCTCATTGGTCAAGATAATAAGTTTTATATGGAGCGGGTTCAGTATTTGGAGAAAATAACGGTTTAATAGACAAGTAAATTCAGGTGTAAAACTCTGAATGTAATGCCGAGAATAAAACAAGCAAGTGAATGTTCAATATCACAAGTTTAATCTGTTACTCAAAGAATTAAGGTAAGTTATATAACAATTTACATAACATAAAAATATGAAGAGTCACGTGGTTTGATAAAAATATAAAGTAAGGTTAAAATCAATAACAAATTATTGTGACTAAAGTAATTATTTTCTATATAACTAAATTCAAATTTAGAAAGAACTGTAATTTTCTGTTATACTGTATATAGATAAATAGGTAATATTTCTAAGAAATTTAATTGAAATATGAACGATTAGTTTGACTGATTAAAAATAACAATTTTATGTTTTTAGAGATTAATAAATATATATACTCAAATTTACGTCGCTGGTGTTTTCTGGATCGTAGAAGTACAATAGGAGACTGGAAAGGCAGGTGTGTGAGCTCAGGTATCCATGAAAAGCTTGTAAAAATTTCTAAATTTGGCTTGGCGTCGTTTTGGAAATTGATGTTTTCGTTTCCTGCATTCAGCTTGTTAAGGATGCGGGAATACTTGTAAAAATTATATTTGATGGATCAGGAGCTTATAGGAAGTCTTTTTGGTGAGGTTTTTCTTTTTAATTTTGATTTTTAAACACTTAATTTCTTCAAAAACTTTTAATACACAACCACGCGTTCTACCATTTTTTTAATTCTCAAGCTAACTCTCTTTTTTTTGTTTTTCCTCAATCTCTAGGCGTCTTATTTAGAATGTTAGTTTACGTCTATTTAATCTCGTCAATTTATTAAATCAATTTAAATAAATTACAAATGCTAATCGTTTTATCATTTCGCATAAATTATTCTATGAATTTTACAATAAATATAAATGTGTTTTTAATGTTGAAATCTTTGCTAAAATGCCTGTTTACATGTGGGATAATTCCCGCTTCATTTAATTCAAAATTACGTACAGTTCTGTTCATAATTGATGACATATTATTCCAATCAATTAAGTTAAATATCTTCGGTGGAATAAAAAAAATAAAAGAAAATGACTATGGTGAATGAAAACATGAAATTCAAAAGAAATAAGAAACAAATTTGATAAATTAAAAACTCGGTATTAACTTTATTGATATGGCATGAGAAAATTGCAGTTCTAACTATTACTAACTCTTAATATAAACAATTTTAAACTTAACACAGTATTTCTGTTCTAGGACTCTCCAGTACATAGGTATGCCCTATCACAATATATATATATATATATATATATATATATATATATATATATATATCTATATATCTATATGTATATATATATGTATACATTCTAATTGTATAATGTGTACTCCTAACTGTTCTAAAAATAGAATATAACTTATACTGTCAAGGCGGCTATGAAAATAATATCTTTAATATCCAACACAAAAGAAACTAGATGGTGTCAAAATATCATGTCATAAAGAAGAATACGTTCAGTATGCGGTTACATTTTACGATTGGACATGTAACAAACGCGCCCACAGCGTGTCGTAATAATTCTTCTTTTTAGTTATATAATTCGCATAAAAATTGCCAGTTTCTCTCTTGCACAACGGGGCGATCAACTATTATGTACTAAACCTACGTACATACATGTACACGTCGCATACACATAAATTTGTGTGTAATAAATACATACGCGAAATTGGTGAGGTGGAATTTTTAAATATCGCCATCAGTCAATGTCTCGTTAGGTACGAATGAACGAACGACCGAAATTTAATAACGCTGAGAGCAAAAAAATAGCACTTCATCGGATTCAATGACTTTAATATTGTTATTAGAGCGTTGAAATCACGATCAGGACAGTTACAATTAGTACAGATGCTATTAAATACTTACAGTTGCTTCTCTTTCGCTTAATTAATAATCGCAAGTAATAATAATGATGCGTTCCCATTGCGTTTGTTTCAAGCCGAAAGTTAATTAGCAATTAGTCGTTCTGGCAGTACCATGTTGAGGTTGACTTATTTAAACATTTTTATTTGAGAAAAATGCAAAGGATTCCTTTATATACGTGTACGAAAAAAATGTTTTTCTACTTCAAAACAATTGAAGGGTTTCGTGCAAAAGTCCCTAAGTGGCATTTCGGCGTTTATATAATCTCTACGCCATCTGTTGTAGAATAACCTGTACATTCATTTGCAATGTTTTAGATTTGTTTAATGGTCTCTAAGTACGAGGGATGTTTTTAAAGTTCTGGGAATTGTGCTCTAATTAAATTACGTAGAACTTGTAGACAATGCTATTGGCGATACACATCTTGACTTGTTTATGCAGCTATCCAGTGCAATATCGTTCAGTCTGATTCAGGTCTTTGACCGATATAGAGGCATTTTCGTAGTACGGTTTGTACAATCATGGAAGATACGGCCAAATCTCAAAGAGGAATAATTTTCTTTGTGTGGAAAAAGGGTGTGAATACTTCAGAAATTATTAAATGTCTGCAAGGAGTGTTTGGTGAGTCTGCAGAATCGAAAAGTACTTCATATCGGTGGATCGAACGTTTTAAAAGTCGCAGAACATCATTAAAAGACGATCCACGCAGTGATTGCCTGATCATGTCGGTAAATGAAAGAAACGTTACTGCCGTGGAGAACCTACTGAAAGAGGACAGACGAATGGCTATTTCTCAAATTAGTGTACGCCTAGGATAGGTACAGGACAAGTTCGTGAGGTCTTACATTATAGTTTGGGCGGAAGCTAGGTTTCAGCTCGCTGGGTGCCAAGGTTATTGGGACCGTAACAGAAACTCAATAGGTCTGACACTTGTCGTCAACTTTAAGAGCTGTAAGCCCGTTACAGTGATTAATTGTGGCAACGGATAATAATCACTGACAAAACCTGGATTCCTTATTTCGAAAGTCAATCCAAAGAATGATGTAAGCCCGAAGAAGAGCCACTTAAGCCGCATGCAGTTCTGTCTGTTGGAAAGGTAATGTTTACTGTATTCTGGGACTGTGAAGGGATTATTTTTATTGATTATCTGGCTAAAGGTACTACAATTAAGGCAGAATATTATTCGAACTTATTATCCGAACCACTGAGGCAGGCATTTATCAGAAAACGGTCTGGGTAGTTGCATAAGCGTACTTTATTGCAACAGAATAATGCAAGACCACATACCCCAAGAAAAACGAAGAACGTTTTCAACGGGAATTTCTTCTGTATTCACCTTATTCACCGAATCTCGCACCGACTGATTTTCATTTGCTTCCAGATTTTAAAAAACCTTCGTTTTGAGAGTTTAATTGACGTAAAACGTGCCATAAATAGGTGGATTTTTTTGAGGTTTTTTTTGAGGACAGCTTAAAAAAATTAATTTATCGTTGGAATAAATGTATTCAATTAAATGGCGATTATGTTGAAAAACTACATTGTAATATTGATGAAAATCGACAAAATACAAAAATTATAGCTAAATTCCCAGAATTTTTCTTCACTTCACTAGTTTTGTTAGAATTTTGTGCGAAAAGTATCGATGTTGTAAAAATTCCCCATGTTGTAAAAAAACCGTTACCATAAAAGAGAACTTCGTTGCAGTAGTATTTCATATTTTTTATAATTTTTGCTAGTAGGTCACGTTGTAATCTAGTATTTTCCACATTTTGTGCTTTTTTGCTTTATTATTTTCTTAAAAAATGAGTGTCATAGGATATAGTGCACATGTTAAGCTAACATAGCAAAAACTGTGTGTATAGTCAAAATAACATGATTATTTTCTGTGTGGCTGCCATCTGATAGTGAGGTTAGCCATTCCAAAACATTAGCTGAAGTTGCAGAGGACAACCTTAGAAGTGAAGAATCTAAAAAATATAAAAAGAGGAGAACGGATCCTTAGCAATGGGCAAGAGAACTGATTTCAGATGTATCCAGTGTAAATTTGGATCGTATGACCAAAATATTAACTGTACTAGATGACTCTAGAAAAATAAATTTTAATACCTTACAAACACAATGTTTGATAATAGTAGGTTTCTATATTTTCTTCTACATTACTTGGATGCAAAGTTGGATTTAACATCTTACTTTTCTAAATTTGTGGGAAAATAATGCATTTTTTTCTCTACTTCTGCTTAACGACATCAGCAAATTAAGCAGAGATCTTGCGGTATTGGTGATATCGTTGATGAAAAAAATGTTAATTTACAGCGTATATATGTAAATATTAAATTTAAAAATAATATAAGTAAATAAAAAATAAGTATGAACTAAGTTCTTACACAAAATAGTATATAAATTTCTCAACAGAGTTCTTACAAAACCACAATAGCAAAACAAGAAAAAACTTAACTTTGTCACATGTAAGCAAAATAAGAAATATAGTGAGGTTAAGCGGGTTATAAAATGGTGACGGTGGATAAAGTTGGTAACAAGATATGTTTGTGACGTCACGATATACACTAGCGCCATCTCAGTCATCTTCAAAAAAAGAAAGAGTAAGATGAAGTAATTCATGTTTCAAATAAAAGACAAAGATAGAAAATTTAATCAAAATAGTACACTTTTTGCTATGTAGTTAACCTTCTCGACTTATCTTTGGTGAAAAGTAAACTTTATTTTTCAACGTAATTCACATAATTCCCTAGACAAGTTGTCAAGAAACTAAATTCATGGATGCCCTCAAAATAGTCATTCATTGCGGCTATCATTTCTTTAGCTGCCTAGAATCTCTTTCCACTAACCCATCTTTTCACGTTTAGGAACACCAAGAAGTCACTCGCAGATTTGGAGAATATAGTGGATGAGGCAGCAATTCGTATTCTAATTTGATAAATTGGAAAATGGAACAAATCTTCCTTTTCTCTGAATAAAGCGGTCAGATTTTAAATGACCCCAAAGGAAAAAATCTAGGGTATTTAAATTTAGAAACCATGAAGGCCATTCAATAAATCCTCTACCTTTAATCCACCGATTTGGAAATGTTTCGTTTAAAAAACTTCTAACATTAAGAGCATAGTGATCTTGTTGGAACCAAACACTTACAGTTAATCGTCTATCTTCCTCAATATTAGAAACAACCTGATCACGTAAAAGATCTAAATATCTATGTCCAGTTAGTGTACCATGAATGAAAAAAGGACCAATAATACGGTTCTTGAAAATACCAGCCCAAACGTTTAATTTCTGCGGATGTTATGTATGCGTTTTAGCATCCAGTGACAGTTATCTATTTACCAATGTCGACAATTATGGCGATTAACAGTACCATTTAAACAAAACGTAGCCTCGACGGAAAACAGCAAATTGTATATAAAATATTTGTCAATTTTGTAAATCTCCATCAGTCTTTTGCAAAATTCAATTCTACGATCATAATCCCCTTTCAATAATTCTTGCACTAAATGTGGTATACGGATGATATTCTTTGTGCTTCAATATTCTGACTACTGTTCGGTAACTTATATCATAGTTTAGTGTAAGGGATGTAGCAGAAGTAAGTGGTAATTCTTTCAATGCTATAGCAATATCTTGAGCAATAACTTCATTAGTTGCGACTTTTGGTCGTCCGCTATTGGGTAAATTTTTAATATTTCCTATCAAATTATACCTTCGCATAATTTTACCAACGACAGTTCGTGATATTATATGCCGATTTTGATACAAATTGTTAAATAAATGGCATACGCCTTCATGAGTTTAAATACGTTTTTTTTTCAAATAATTGAACCATTATTAATATTTGGACGTCTACAAAGTTAATTCTGACAGTTTAAATTCAGTACTGAATTTTACTTCCATGCTTACTAAAAACATAAACGTAATTTTACAATAACGGGTGTACAGAAACATTCGAAGTCAAAGTGTCCTTGAAAATATGAAGTCATATCTGAGATAGATTGATTTTTGACAGACAACAGTTGACATTTAATAATTATTACAAATCAGATACTTAAGTAAAGATATACGATTTTTTGTTCAGAGCCCACTTGACTTCGAATGTTTCTGAACACCCGTTATTAGTTTTAATTAAATATCTTTTTCGTTGTTGAACAAAAGGGTACCAAACTAAACTCCAGCACAGAACTCTATTGAAATTCGTAAAAATATACAGGTGGTTCATTTAAAATAAAAAAGTTAAAATCGTTTCCGGCTAAACTGGAAGTCTAATTCAGATATGAATATTCTCACCGAATCCCCGATTTGCATTTAATTAACTGTCGACAGTCTTATTAACATTTAAGTAGCCATATCAAAGATATTCGAATGGATCCACACATTTGCCTGACCTATATATTGATTAAATTTGCTATGCTCGTATGTCTAGTTTTGAAAGCAGTAAAGTACTCACAAACCATTCCATGGGAAGAAGCGTAACTTTTCTTCAATTTCATTAAAAGCTTTTTAATGAAAAAAATAATGTTTAATCAACACACGATTTTTTTCTCCGTATTAACAAAAAAAAACAACAAAATAGTTTTTAGTTTAGCCTTAAAGGATTGTAAAAACTTATCTAACTGACAGATTTGGGCGAAATTTTGACAGTGGGCTGCTAAAACATCATTTAAATCAGCAATATACTATAAAGGTGAAAGTGATATCAATTTTGAAAATTCACTCAACCGTCATATCACCCTCGTATGCTACTGTATAAATTATCTTGAAGACAATATATCCTTTGTTATAAATACAAACACTACCCTTTTATACGGGATGATGTTGGAAAAGGGCTTTTAGTTATCTGTCGGTGTGTGTAGGCCTAATGTCTTAATGAAATATTCATATGACAATGCTTCATTACATCCAGGCAAGAGAACCCTCGATTGTGAAATACATAGATAGAATTGTGTTGAGAATTTAAGAATATGAAGGAAATACGTCCATGTGGATATATTTTCTATCAAAAATTGTAATAGTTTTGAGTGTTATGATGCAACAGTGTTATATTTTTTTAGAAAAAATGATAGTTGAATCACTTTAAGGAGCAGTATCACTTAATTATTATATTAAATGTTTATTAAATAAATACAGATTTAGCTTCAATTTTGGAATATTGATGGTAATTGATGCGATTCAATGTGGTGGAATTTGAAACGTGGATTCTCAGAATTTAGTCTTGACCTAGAAACTGCAAAATGGGGGGTATATGTAATGAATTGAGTATGATCTTAGTTTTTGACTATAATTTTTCAGCAGCAAAGGCAAAAAGGCGTTTCATGAAAGAATTTATCAGACTGATGCATAAGTTTGTAGCGTTTTCGGTTTCTAAGACGAACAAATTATTTTTCTTCTATAATAGACGTCAAAATGTCGTTTGATCTATTATTTTGAGTCGATAAAGTAGTATTTTCACAGCAAGGGTTTTCATATTTTATTTAAATTAAAAAATAACATGGTTTCGCGATTTGTATTTATGAAAACTTAAACTGTGCAATTAACGTTACGTGAAATGTATATTTTGGAACAATATAGTTTTTTGTTGTTGTTGTGATGACATAGATGTGTTGCTCCGATCTTCTGGGACTTCTTGCCCACTGAGTATGCGGTTGGACACCGCAATTTTATTAGCGACCGATTTTTCGTAGTCTCGACTAATGACGATGACTTCCATTCGCCTACCCGCTTGACGTCATTATTCGCCGCCAGAGTTTGCCACCACTGTAGCTGCAGACCGGTGGAAACAATGTTCGGTGTACGTTTCTCTTTATGGGAATCTTGTACAAAGTATTTATACCTTAGTATACTTTCTCTGTCTGTAGTTAATAAAAAGTTTCTTATTAGACACATTTTTCGGACGTAAAGCGATGTATTTTCTCACAATCTCCAATAAACTTATTCCATTTTCTTTATCCGCGAAACAAAATTATTGCTCTTGCTTCGTTTTCGCATCAAGAAATGAAACGATTATAACCGATTTTTTATCAACAAGATTAGAAGTTTCTAAATGAACATTTCGTCTGACTCACATGCTTCATACACACTCTTTACAGTAACAACCTGTAAATTCAGATGCAAATTATTTAAGCCAAATATTTTTTAAATCTCACCTTGATAAACAAATAGTCATCATCTGCAGCCTCTGTCAAAATTTAATAACATCTTCGGACTCAAAAATTTTTGACTTTTTTGGTTTGTCTCCCTAATTTTCCTCAAAAATGCATTTAACTTGCTATATCTGTGAATTAATCACCTATAGTTTTCATTAATCAACAATGTAACAAGTGTTCATTTGAAAAGTCAATCTAGGTTACTTTGAAATTTTGATAGAATAAGACACAAATATATTAGTAGGTGTTTGTTATTCCGTAAACGTAAATCCAAATGACATTTGATAATGTCAATCACAAATATCAGTTAGTGCATAAAATAATCGTGCGTCGATTCTGGTTTAAATAAATTGCTTCTCAGTTTTAAAATGGCTTTCACTTTAGAACATAAAATTTTTTTAGTCCAGGCTTATTTTCGAAGTGGTAATAAAATTAATGGTTTATGGGTTTATTCAGTTCAAGATTGCATGGTAGAATTTCAAGCTGAGTTTCCACATTTTGTAATAGATTATATAGAATTTAAGAATACTTTGGATAGAACTTTAAAACTCTTTTCTGAAATTGGTAGTCTCTTAAGAAAATCAGGCAGCGGAGCAGTTTAGAAACGCACACCTCATGTTGTCAATCGTGTTGAAGAAATAATGGAAAATGAACCACAAACATCTGTTCGACATTTGAGTCAACAAATAAACCTTTCTGTTGGTACAACTCACAAGTTATTAAAAAAGATATGCAACTTTATCCATACCGTGTCACAGCAGTACAAGAATTGTTAGAAATTGATTACCCACGTAGACTACAGTTTTGTAATTGGTTTGTAAATATGAACAATAATGGAGAACTTTCGCAAAGAGTCATCTTTACTGATGAAGCATGGTTTAATAAAACGGGATACCTAAATTCACAAAATACAAGAATTTGAAGTAGTGAAAATCCACATGTAATTAATGAAGAATCGCTACATCCAGAGAAAATTGGTGTTTGGGCAGCGATAAGCCAAAGGCGAATCATTGGACCAATATTTTTTCAGGGAACGCTAACTGCTCAAAGGTACCGTGCGGAAATTTTACAACCATTTGTCAATCAGTTGCATGATGATGAACTTCAAAATGCATATTTCCAACAGGACGGAGCACCTTGTCACTGTACTGCAGAATCTTTGGATTATTTAAGAGAATTTTTTGATGAGCGTATAATTATTCGAAATACTGAAATTGCCTGGCCTGCACGTTCATGCGATTTAACACCTTGCGACTTCTTTTTGTAGTTATCTAAAAAATAACATATTTCGAACACCTATATTGAATTTCAATGATATGCTACAGAGAATCGAACAGAAATGCATGGAAATTAATAACAATCCAGTAATGTTGCAGAATATCATCAGAAATTTTGAACGGAGGATTTTAAAGTGCATTGATCTTGAAGGACAACATTTTCAACATTTGTTATAGTTTTCAATAATTACCTATTATTTGTTATTTATTTGTATGTATGAAACTGTCAAAATATACGACTTCGTAGATTAAGTAGTAAATTTTAATTTACGACATACTTCAAAATGTTCTCAGTAAATCACATGCTACTAGATTGACTTTTCAAATGAACACTTGTTACTATCGCGGCAACAGAAAATTTGCCTCTTAAGATGATTTAGATTAAATCCGACTTTTCACTTGTCAGATATTATGTTATGTCAAAATAATTATTGATATATGTCATTATGCCCCATTTAATTACTATTGAGAAAATGTAAATAATTACATTGCTTGATGAGGGATGGTCATCGAGAAGTCTAAGTGCTAGATTTGGAGTGACTAAAAGCACTATTCTAAATATTAAAAATAAACCGTAGAAAGAACCAGAGGTTCTGGCCGTAAACCTGTTTCAAATCCAGTTGAAGACGAAAATATTATTTAATTTTTAAGAAACAATCCATTTAGTACAGTTGTAAATGCACGTAGTATAACGCAGTTTCCAGATTGTATCCGTACAGCAAGGAATAGAATCAGAAAGAACTCAAACTTAACAAATCGAGTGGCTGTCAAGAAACCATTTCTTACCGATATGAATAGGCAACAAAGGATTGGCGCGTTAGAATTATTGTTCGACGACTTAAATTTTTTGAAAAATGTAATTTTTTCGGTCGAAAAAGTATTTCAATCGTGCAGTAATGGTCACATACGTGTCTATAGGCCGCCAAATTCTAGATTTGTTGAAAGATATACGCAAAAAGCTTGTAGGAACGGTCGATTTAGTACAAATATTTGGGCTTGGATTAATGGAAGTGGGTCAGATGTTTACTGGAATATTGAAGGAAGATTCAATTCTGATAATTATACTACAATTTTAACAAATGTATTCTTGCCGTCTGTGGAAATTATGCTTCCCAATAGAAATATCATATTTCAATAAGATAATTGTCCAGTACATACATCTAGAATTACTGATCAATGGTTTAGGGAAAACAACATAGACGTCTATCATGGTATCCATCAAGCCCAGGTCTTAATTCTATTGAAAATGTATGTGGGTACATAATTAAAAAGATTAATGAAAACAATTTCAGGCCTCAAACTATTGAAGACTTAAATGATACAATGGAAGAAAATATTTATTCTTTGATAGCTTCCATGCCCAGGCGTTTACGCAAAGTATTAGATAGCAATGGATGTATAACAAAATATTAATTTAAATCATTTACGTTGTTTTACCTGTGTATTATATGTTTCATATTATTTTTATTTTAAGCAAATTGACATGTATGTACTTAAGTAGTTGACATATTTACAACACTCCAAGAAAACACAAAGAAACTAACACTTAATTGATCCGCCATTTGCATCAATTACTACCCTTAACCTTCAGGTACAGAGTCAATGAGACTTCTTAAAAAATTAGGTTTTTCAACAATGTTTACCTAGGTATTTTCAAAAGATTTCCATAATTGTTCCCTATTAGTAAATCTTATACGAGATCTATGAATTTGCTTTGTCATTTTCTTGATTTTCTCTCAAATATTCAAACAAATTGTAATCTATATCAGTTGATATTCTTTTAAGACCAGTTAGTTCCTCGTTTGCGACATATACTGCCTTCATTTTCTGATCTTTTTTAACTTGTAGTACTGTAGATTTGTTCAAATGAAATTCTCCTGCGACTTGTTTAATGGTGCAATTTTCTACATTTAATAAAATTTGTACTTTGTTTGCCGGAGTCAGTTTTCTTGCCATTTTGGATATCAAAAAGTGACAAATGTAATTTTGACGTTACAAGAATGAATTACAACAAAACAAAAATTCAAAAATTGTTTATACTAGATTTATGTAAGCTTAACAGTACATTTTAGCATGGAATAGTAGGGCCATAATGTTGATGGCTTGACTTGTTTTGATTTATTAGAAAAGTATGCCAGAAGCTCATTTTCACTCAGGTCCTTGATATTTTTCGCAATGATCCACTTCTGGAAACACTTATATTCTTCTTCATTTACAATTCGCGACTTCTGGGGCAATAATTTCAATACCGTCTTTTAAGCCTTATCTTCTACGTCTAGATTTTCAAAATCACTAATTTCTTCATCAATTTACTAGCTATATCGTTTAGAGCACATGCTTGTACAGTTTGAACGAAACAAATATTTTTTCGATCAATAAACAAACACTTAACCCATCACCATAGTAGTTCTTGTCTTTGAGATTTTAAACTCCGTTAATTAAATAAATTTTTAATGTATAAGAATTGATTTTTCTTTTGCAATATCTTCTATAAAAAAATAGAATTTTACACACCACGACAAAATTCCATTATCGACCGGCGAAAATTAATTCGTGATTTCATCACTTGTGAATTAACACTTTCCGCTAGTCAATAAAATACAATTTGATTGAGTAGCATACGGGAGAATGAATTCTCAATAATTGGTAACCCTTTCGCCATTATGAGTATATTGCTGATTTCGATTATGTTTTTGAAGACCAATGTCAAAATTTCGCCCAAATTTGTCAGATAGATAAGTTTTTATAACTGTTTAAAGTAAACTATTTTGTTGTTTTTTGTTAATACGGAGAAAAAAAATCGCTTGTTAATTAAACATTATTTTTACATGGAAACGCTATTAAAGAAACTGAAGAAAAGTTATCCCTCTTTCCATGGAATGGTTTGTAAGTGCTTCACTGCTTTCAAAACTACGAGCACAGCAAATTTGATCAATATATAACGAGTGTTCAGAAACATTCGAAGTCAAGTGGGCTCTGAAAAAATCGTATATCTTTACTTAAGTATTTATATACTAGTTTGATAACATATAAAATTGTATTAAGTAAATGTATCAATCTATCTCAGACATGACTTCATATTTTCAAGGACTACTCTGACTTCGAATGTTTCTGAACACCCGTTAGAAGAATATATCGCAGGTACCTAACCTTTAGTTCATACCTCGCTAGCTAAACTTTATTGTCATTTCTAGATCTTAGGTACTAATTGTCATTAATGGCGTGCTGCCTGATATTTGCTCATCTTGTTCCAACTTCTCCCAAGGGGGAGAATTTGAAACAAGAAGAGCAAATATCAATAAGGTAAAATTAAATTAATCCAGAAAGGTCTGAATTAATTTAATTTTACCTTTTTTCCTATTTTAATTTTTATTCTTTTCTTTATCCTTTCATCTGTTTTACTCTTATTTCATTAATTTTTTTAACTTCTTTTCTCGCCCTTTATTTCATATTATCTTCTTTTTCCGTCTGGTATGTCCAATAATGTTCCAGTTCAGTATCGAATCAGGTAAACATTAATCCACTCTAACCATGGTCATCCGTTGTTTATTCTTTCCTTCTGGCAAAAATGAGTTAGCAAGAAGCAGGGTATGATTATCACGAAGAAAGTTCTATGTAACCTTAACATGTTATTGATACGATTATTTTATCGACCACCCTCGTATACATTGTACTGCTTTACATTGAGATCATATTCGACTAATGGGAGGCGTGGAATACGCTTAGCTCGGTGATCGTGCGTGTTGGGATTTTAGTGGTGTTGGAACATTGAGATAGCGTCTTTTTGACGGCAATTCCGCTTGAGATATCGAAAAGGCTGTCCGTGTAATAGATTTAAGGCCACTTTTATATTTTGTGATGTATTGAGAAATATCGTGCAAGTTGTGAAGAATAACACCTTTTGGTGTGGATATCTGACATTAAGTTTACAGTCGAGTTCTTTTGAAGACAACTTTCAGTTGGTTTCACCCACGCAATCATCAATATAGGCCCGTATATATCTAAAAACGGGCACTAAAATTTCTTCAAACTGAGTCCGCTTAGGAGCTATGGCAAATCTAGAGCTGGTTTGATTTCTGGTGAATCCAGGTTTGACCGAAAATTATAAAGCGGTTGAACGCCTACATGGTCACATCCTCACCTGGAATTTAGTCGGGCGACATTGTGGGTTACAATTAATAACACAAGTCATTAATGTGGGTTTCCGATTTATATTTCGAATTTGCATAATATAGTTTAATTTTTGGTTTTTTATCTCGTCTTTAATGGTCAAATTTCACCGTCCAATTACATACCGTAATATTTGCCTTTTATATTTATTGGTAGTTTTTTTTGTCGATTTAAATAACTTATGACTTGCAGTTATTGTCATGTAATGTACATTTTAGCATGGAATATTAGGACCATAGTATTAATGTGTTGACTTATTTTGATTTATTAGAAAAATATGTACATTTTCACTTTGGTCCTTGATGTTTTTTGCAATTATCCACTTCTGGAAACACATATTTTTTTTCATTTACAATTCGGGACTATTGTCTGACTTTTGGGGCAATAATTTCAACACCGCCTTTTGAGCCTTACCTTCTACATCTAGGTTTTCAAACTCACTCATTGCTTCATCCATTTACTAGCTATTTTGTTTAGAGTAAATGCTTGTATAGTTTGAACGTAACAAATATTTTTTTAATCAATAAGCAAACATCATAGTAACTCATCACCATAGTAGATTTCAAACTTCGTTAATTAAATAAATTTTTAATGTATAAAAATTATTTTTTTTCTGTAATATCTGCTATAAAAAAAAATAATTTTACACACGACGATAAAATTTCATTATCGATTCACAGAAATTAATTCACTGGTAATTTCATCACTCGTGAATTAACATTTTCCGCTCGTCAATAAAATACAATTTTATCGCCTTATATAAAAAATATAACTATAAACTTATTTTATTTTCGTATTATTGTTTAATTGAATACTTTTTGAATTTGTGCTGAGATTGTATTAATTATTGACAAAAGACAATAGAAAGTGGAGTAGATAAAGATGCACATTTCCGACATATCCTTTCATTCGAGTTGGACAGAGAAGTTAATACGAGACTGTGGAGGCCGTTAGAACCGTTTACGGAGGAAATGCAATAGGAGAGAGTACAAAACGGAAATGATTTTCTCGATTAAAAAAGGCCATTTTTGCATAAACGATTCTTAATACTTAGAAAGACCATAGGTTTTTGATAAAGTTCGACTGAAAGCTTTAATTGATGGTGATCCACCCCAATTAACTCGGCTTTTAAAATTTTTTTTTTTGCATTTGGCCGAGAAAGGTAGTAAATTAAATCTTTTAGAGGCACTAGAAATTTTTAAAAGCCGAAACAACACAATAGATATTGTTTTGAATGACCAGTTGGATCTTATATATACACCTCTTTTCCAATGTTGTATATAATAGTTAAGTATATAGTAGTAATTTTAAATAACATCATAAACCACCCCCATATATTTTTGTGTCATTTATAAGATCGATGTAGGCCTGTAACTTTTGCAGTTTGATAATGACATAGTATGTCGAAACCGCGGTCACTATTATATGTGAATAAAGTGGTATAACAAAGTGATTGTTTTATTTTATTTTATTATTATAAATAACATACTTTATTAACTGATTAGCCAGGGTCGATACGGGAAACGCAAACGATACTGAGAAGTACGTACTGAATATTGAGAAACTGATGATAACATTACTGTTATAAGGATGTACTCTTTAATAATCTGTCAAGCAGTGGTCGATACACAGCACGCAAACTATTCTCTTTGATTACTTGTGAGCTTAAGGTGCATACAGAGCCTACGAACTATACTAAAAGCTCGTACCGAGCATTAAGAATCTGCTGACAAGATTGCGCTTATAGAAATAACATACTTTATTAACTCATTAGCCAGGGTCGATATGGGGCACGCAAACCATACTGAGAAGTACGTATTAAGTATTGAGAAACTGATGATATCATTACTATTATAAGGATTTACTCTTTAATAATCTGTAAAGCAGTGGTCGATACACAGCACGCAAACCATACTGAGAAGTATCCACTTAGTATTAAGAAGCTGCTTATATCATTACAGTCATCAGAATATTTTCTTTGATTATTTGTGAACTTAAGGTGCATTCAGAGCCTACGAACTATACTAAAAGCTCGAACCGAGTATTAAGAATCTGCTTACAAGATTGCGCCTATAGAAATAACATACTTTATTAACTAATTACCCAAGGCGGATATGAGATGACCTCTCAACCGAGTTCTTGGAGAATTGCTTTGGTAGCTATACAGGGCAATCCAAATTAAGTGTTCACCATTGATAACTTTGTTATTATTTAAGATACAAGATTGTTTAAATTAGCAAACTAGTAGTACTTTTAACGCTCTTTAAGATGAAAGAATTAAAAAAAAAAAGAGCAGCGCGTTTTCGAGTTTTCCCGAAAATATGTTTTTTTCAAATGGAAACCCCTGTATATTATATCATTTTCTGTTAGAAATTCAATTTTTAAACAAAAAATCTTATAAGAAATTTTTTACTGGGATTAAAAATACTTGAGTTATAGTGAATAAACAAAAACAGCTAAGTCAAGTGCATTTCTATGTTTCTATGATAACGACGTTAATTCTTTCTAGTAAACGTCAAATATTAGTACAGTTTTATTAGTCTTTCACTCATAAATTTCATTTTGCTAGTTATTAATTGGACAAAAAAATGATTTTTACCCATGCAGAAAAGGGTGATATGTTAGAATCTTATTTAGTGTGCAGAAAATCCTCTAAGAGGGCAAAAGAACACTACGCTGAATTATATCTACTCCGAACACAACCAAATGAGCAATTTTTTCTGAGACTGTACCGAAAATTTAGAGGCAATGAGAGTGTTTTTGCCAAAACAAGAACAAGGACTTTTATAATAAGCGAGGTCACGGAAATTCAAGTTCTTGCATATTTTGAGGCCAACCGTGAGAATTCCATACTAGATATTATCAAGTAATCTGATTTGAGTCACGGTACTGTGCATAGGATTCTGAAGAAACACAAATTCATTCCTTATAAGTACAAACCAGTTCAAGTTTTCTTGCCATGGGATCCAGAGAGAAGAATGTTTTTTTGCCACTGGTATCTTAACTTTTGTCGCCAAAATGTAAACAACTTTCGTTATATTTTATGGACCGATGAATCAAATTTCTCAAATTCTGGAATGTACAATACAAAAAATCATCATTACTGGTCAAAGAAAAATCTTCTTTTAGTACATCCAAGACGCCCGCAAGTCCGTTACAGTTTTAATGTTTGGTGCGGTTTAATTGGTTCAAGGATTATTGGTCCTTTCTTTTATGAGGGCACTCTAACTGGTGAAAGGTACATAGAATTTTTGACTGAAATTTTGAATAATTCCTTAGACGATATTGATCTCCTAAGTAGACAGAATCTGCATTTTCAGCAGGATGGCGCACCTGCGCACAACTACAGAGGTACTCATCAAATTTTAAATACTATTTTTAACAATTCATGGATAGGAACAAATGGTCCTATTCAGTGGCCTCCCCGATCGCCAGATTTAACACCGCTTGATTTTTTTTATGGGGTTATTTAAAGACAGAGATTTATAAGCAAAGGTACGAAAACGTAAACGCCCTAAAAATTGCAGTTAGTGAAAAGATAAACCAAATAGATGGTAGGACCATACTAAAAGCAGTTCGACAAGTTCTGAAACGTGTTCAAAAATGTATTGAACAACAAGGTGGTATTTTTGAACATCTTCTATGAAAAAATCAGTGATTTTTATTTTCTTTTAATGATATGTTTATGTATAAAATAAAGTTTATAAAAATTATTTAGCTGTTTTTGTTTATAGATTATAACTCAAGTGTTTTTAATCCCAGTAAAAAAGTTCTTTATAAGATTTTTTGTTTAAAAATTGAATTTCTAATAGAAAATGATATAATATACAGGGGTTTCCATTTGAAAAAAACATATTTTTCGGGAAAACTCGAAAACGCGCTGCTCATTTGTTTTTTTTAATTCTTCCATCTTAAAGAGCGTTAAAAGTACTACTAGTTTGCTAATTTAAACAATCTTGTATCTTTAATAATAACAAAGTTACCAATGGTGAACACTTAATTTGGATTGCCCTGTATACGCTACATTACAATAAATACAGTGCGTCCATAAAGTATGGACACAAACCCGTAGTAACATTAATGTTCATTATTTGACAAAATGCAAAGATATGTCGATTAATGTTTTTTATTAGCTATATTTAGATGCCACCATTTTGTTTTTTCCGTCGACCTTGAATAAGTTATGACGTCATCGATAATTTTTTTAAATGTCAACCCCATTTTTTTAATGGATTTTGAAAGCTTTTACAATTCTTTATTCGATGATGTAAAAATTTTGGTATGTTAGATTATAAAATTTTTGAGTAAATTGTGTTCTAATTCTAAGTTTTAATTTTTAATTTTTTTAAATGTCAACCCCATTTTTTTAATGGATTTTGAAAGCTTTTACAATTCTTTATTCGATGATGTAAAAATTTTGGTATGTTAGATTATAAAATTTTTGAGTAAATTGTGTTCTAATTCTAAGTTTTATTTTTGACATTTTCAGTATCAAATTTATAACAAATGCTCTAAATGTTTTCCTTTATTTTGTTGACAAAATCCTAAGCGATTATAAATTCCATTTCGCACATTCTGTAATATTTCGGGAGTGATTATTCTGGCTTCGTAGATTATGCGTTGTCGTCAAACGTCCAAATTTTCCGGTTGTGTCGCATAGACTTCTGATTTTAAGTAACCCCACAAGAAGAAGTTCAACGGGCTTAAATCCGGCGATCTAGCTGGCCATTCAATTGCCCCTCTACTTTCAATCCATCTGTTAGGAAATGTATTATTGAGGTATTGCCTTACTGGTAGCGTATAGTGCGGAGGAGCACCATCCTGCTGATACAAAATTCTACGATCTGGCAAATGTGGATCCTCATTCATTGGAAAAAGAACCGCTAAAACGGGTACCAATTCATTCCTAAAAAAATTCCAAAGTTTCTATCAAAGAAAAACGGTCCCACAATGCGATCCCCGATAACCCCTGCATTTGTTTTTGCGTATGTGTCTCTTGCATCCAATGAGGATTATCAGTCGACCAAAATCGGCAATTTTGTCTATTCACAGTGCCATTCAATGTGAAAGTAGCTTCGTCAGAAGACAAAATGTTGAAAAGAAATAGAGGGTCATTATCAGAAATTTGTATCAACCGTTCACAATATTCCAAACGCCGATCAAAATCGTCCTCAGACAACTCTTGAACTAAATTCATTTTATAGGGATGATACTTTGATTTATACAAAAGTTTCCCAATTCTACCCCTTGCTACGTCAAATTCTCGACTAAGTTGCCGTGTGCTTGTGTGAGGACGTTCATGAACTGTTAACAAAATATCAACTTGAGTGTATAGGGCCGTTGATAGACGTTCAGTTTTTGGTTTATCTCGAACGAATCCTTTTTTCAAAAAATTTTCTGTGGATTTTACATACAGTTCAAAAACTGATAGGGTCCAGCTCAGGATGCGTTTCATTAAACAACTCCGCAACTTCCCTAACATTTCGACGTCTATCTCGAAACTCAATCATCATGAGCACCTCAATGCGTTCCCGTTCAGATAAATGTATCTCAGAGAATTAATAATTAAAACACTTTACACCAACAATTAGGGTTAAATAAAAATGTTGTGATTTGGATTATTTACAATCTGTCAAAAAAATTACCTTGTTACTTTGGGAAAGACAGAATGTTGAAAAATTATTACTCAAAAATTTTCTAATGTAACATACCATAATTTTTACATCATGGACTAAAGAATTGTAAAAGTTTTCAAAATCCATAAAAAAAGGTGGTTGACATTTAAAAAAATTATCAATGACGTCATAACTTATTCAAGGTCGACGGACAAAACAAAATGGTAGCATCTAAATATAGCTAATAAAAAACATAAATAGACCTTTGCATTTTGTCAAATAATGCACAATAACGTTACTACGGGCTTGTGGCCATACTTTATGGACGCTTTGTATATTACAATACAATTTGATAACATTTATGCAGTTTGTTTTAACATTTCCGTAAATTCATTGAAAAGCAGCTACGTATGTCATTACTAATTCTGTGAAGTAAGTAATACCGATTACTGATATAATAAAGTCAATAAGATGAATACCGGCGTTGAACGTTAAACTTGTACTTATGTAAAGTAAAGTACTTAATCAAAGTAATCAAAGTAATCATACTAATCAAAGTAATCAAAGTAATCAAAGTAATCATAGTAATCAAAGTAATCAAAATAATCAAAGTAATCATAGTAATCAAAGTACTTAATCAAAGTAATCAAAGTAATCAAAGTAATCAAAGTAATCAAAGTAATCAAAGTAATCAAAGTAATCAAAGTAATCAAAGTAATCAAAGTAATCAAAGTAATCAAAGTAATCAAAGTAATCAAAGTAATCAAAGTAATCAAAGTAATCAAAGTAATCAAAGTAATCAAAGTAATCAAAGTAATCAAAGTAATCAAAGTAATCAAAGTAATCAAAGTACTCAAAGTACTCAAAGTAATCAAAGTAATGAAAGTAACTAATACATTCAACGATTACTTAAAGTTTGAGTAACGAATAGTAACGACTACTAAGAAGTACAGATAATTGCAGTGGCGGTAGCTGTATAAGGTCGCGAAGCCGCGCCATATTTTAAAAAGGATAATCAGTTGTGTAAAATTTTGTAGTGCTTTTGATTTAGCTCTTAGAGATCATGATGAAAGTGAATCCTCTGAGGGCCAAGGAATATTTAAAGAACTAATTAATTTCACTGCAGAGCTGGACAATATATTAAAAGAACATTTACGTATGCCAACCGTTTTTAAAGGGACTTCAAATACTATCCAGAATGAAATTCTAGACAGTATGTTACAAGTGTGTAGGGAAGAAATTTGTAAGCAAATTGAAAAGGCGGACTATTTATCAATTCAATGCGATGAAACCACTGATATCTCAAATTATTGTCAAATGGTTTTAATATTAAGATATTTTTGTGAAGGCTCCATTCGTGAATATTTTTGGGGTTTTATAAGTGTGAAAGATAAAACAGCTGATGGGTTAAAAACATGCATTTAAAATGAAATTGACCCCCTAGTTTTAAAAACTTCCCAAAAATTAATAGGTCAAACGTATGACGGCGCAAATGTTATGAGCGGTGTGAACAGAGGCGTTCAAGCTCAAATTATAATAAAATATCCCAATGCTCATTTTATTCATTGTTATGCCCGTCAATTAAACCTCATTATGCAGAAATTGGCATCACAAAATGCAAAATTACGCGTGTTTTTTAATAATCTGTGGGCTATACATGTTTTTTTTTTCAAACTCATCACATCGTTGTGATGTTTTGCAAGAGATAATAAATAAAAATAAAAGATTACCAAGGGCGGTTACAACTAGATGGAATTATAATATTCGCACAGTTAATTTTGTTCACAAAAATCTTGAAAAGCTTGTAGAAGTGTTCGAAGAAATTGAAACCAGATGTGAGAAAAGTGTTACTTCAAATGAAGCATCCGGTCTAAGAAGGGCATTGGAAGATCCCGAATTTATATTTTGGTTAAAATTCTTCCATAAAATTTTGCCACATGTTGACATACCGTATAAACAATTGCAATTAAAAAATAAAGACAGCGTACAGTTGCAAAAAGACTTACTAATTTTCGAGAAAAGTGTTTCTAACATTAGAAATCAAATTGATTCTCTTAAAAACATTGTTGAATCAGAATATCCAACATCTAAAAGAAGGCGAATGGATGATAATTTTCGAAGTGTTATTGCCAAAGAAGTTTGTGATATAGTCACAGTACAAATGAAGGAACGCTTTTCTTACCGGGGTCATTTACAAGCGGCAGACCTTTTTAACAAAGATAAATATTCAGAGTTTTCAAAAAATTTCCCTGTGACTGTTTTAAACGATGTATGTTCATTTTTTCCGATGTTGAGCAAATCAAGATTGAGAACTGAGTTGGAGGTAATTTACTCGAGAGAAGATTTAAAAGAAATTGTTGGAGCAATGAATCTTCTTTTATTTATTATGAAAAATAACCTTAGTGAAACATTTATCGAAACATCGACAATATTTAAAAATTATCGTGACGACTCCAATGACAACAGCCGAAACAGAACGCACTTTTTCGACGTTTAAACACATAAAAACATTTTATGATGTCCATAAATCGAAATCTAGTGCACGAAATAAATAATTTTGATGATAAAGTCATGGAAAAATTCATTTCCATGAAGGACCGCAGAGCGGATTTCATTTTTTAAAAATGACTTACCCACCCATTTTGTTTAGTTTAATCTGTCTAAATATGTTGTTCTTTCTTTTTCCTACTTATAAACCGTGGCTACCTACTTTGTGAAGTGATTTTTTATGACATTATAAAAACTATTCCAGCTCTTCGTTTTTGAAAACTTGAATTTTAAGGTAGGTGGTTTTTTGTTTAAAATGAGCCCTTTATTTTGGATTTTTTCCGTTTTGATTTACAATTATTATTGTTTTTGTCGTTGTTGTAGGTATTAATATTTTTTAATTCCTATGTATTTATTCAACTTAAATAAATGTTATAAATGGATACTTTTTCGCGCAATTTGCCTATATGTCATTTGGTATTTGATTTCTGGTGCGCCCCTCCAAACTCAAACCCCACGACACGCCACTGGATAATTAACATGTCTAATGCCATATATGTCATTAATGCGTGTTCGAATTTACTTCTAAATTAAAATACTTACTAAATTAAATCAATGTGTTCAGAAAATAATAACTGACTTTCAAAAAGAACGCCTAGATTAATGAACACCGTTAATTAAATGATTCAGTTTGTTATTAACGGTATGTTATTAACAAGTTGTGTCACTACAGCATGGGTGTTTAGATTTATTAAATTTAAAAGACAAAACACAAGCGATTTTTTGTCGCATTAATATCACTGCCATGTAATAATTAATTTAAATGTCTATTTTTTTATAGTTCGTCGACATTTCAAATAATTGCATTTTACTATTTCATATTGCATTGTTGATTATTCTTTTTTTGTTTTTTCTTTCCTGATGGAACAGATGCAGCAATTAACGGAATAATGTTAGAATGAGCTTCCGTTAACTTATTGATGACCTCTGACGTGTCGGTAGGTTTCGACGTTAAATAATAGATCGCCATTGTAAATGCGGCTACAAAACCCTTATATTAACATTGAATCGAACGATAAAAATGGTAAAATTGAAAGAAAGTTTCATTTGAAATATTAATGTGTCCAGCAGGTGGACAATACAACAATGTGTACATATATATAGATGGATTGCTTTTTTTCAATTGAATTGTTGATGGTAGCAATTAAAGTGTTTCTGTATTAAATCGATAAAATAACTATTATGTATTTATAATCAGTGTAATCACAGTTCGAGATTTACACGAAAGAATACACTCAGACTTATTTTTTAATTATTTGCCACGTTGTGCCCTGAAAATAATACAAATTCTTAATCTATAAATGTGAAAGTATATAAATATTTATTAATTTAATCGTTTGCCTTACTTAACTTTCAAAATGAAAGTAATCTAAGTTATAAATCATTATTATTATTACTATTATTAATTAAACAAATAGCATTCAATGACGGCTACACATATACTTCATTTTGAACTTACTGCAAATGAGAATTAATGACTATTAAATATCATTTCCACATGCAAATGTCGCCGAATATATTACGTTAATTACTACAATTTGACAAACTAAGTTGGTACCAGTATGCAGAACGTAACAGGTCGCAACGTCAACCTTATAGTTAGGATAATTAATAATTCGTGAAACGCCATATGTATCCTTGGAACGTGTGAATACATTTTGCTCTTATTGGAGCTCGTCAACACACGGTATCCTGGAGACAGACATGACTTGTCACTTCTATACTTAGTGTATATATAGTTAACATTTTGAACTTACTGCAAATGAGAATTAATAACTATTAAAACTCATTTTCATATAGAAGTGAAAAGTCATGTGTATCTCCAGGATACCATGTGTTGACGAGCTCCACTAAGAGCAGTGGCTTTTCGCGAATTTTTAAATATTCATACAACCTGGAAGGTTGACGTAGCGACATGTTGCGTTCTGCATACTGGTACAAACTTAGTTTGTCAAATTGCAGTAATTAACACAACACATTAGGTGACATTTGCATGTGGTAATAATATTTAATGCTCATTAATTTTCGTGTGTAGTAAGAAAAACAAGATTCCACTTTTTCCAATCACATAAAGAAAATGAATGTGAACTGTGTGGAACTTAATTGTGAGTCTGTTTAAGGTGACAAGCAAAAGTTTACGTGATTTTATAACATATCCAAAAACTCTAGAACGAAAAGGTAAAAGAAAAACTACTGAAAAAGTATCGTTTGTTATAACATCTTCAGCTTGGAAAAAAGTTTGTAATGACAAAGAAGAAGCAAAAAGACACAAGCTGAATTGGAAAAAGAAATGTGAAAAGTAAAAAGACTTCTAAGAAGAGAAGCAAAAGAAAAGGAAACTCAAGAAAAAACAAACAATGCATAAAAATGAAACTTGACAAAACAGATTTCGGGAAAAGCAAATGTAAGATTGAAAAAGATGATAGAGGCAAACTGACGCGGCGAAAGGGAACTTATTTGTTGATAAAAATAGAAATGCAGTTAATATTATAACAAACATGGTGATTAAAAATTCAACAACAACAAATGAAAATAACTCAATAGAGTATTGTTTTCAAAAACCCAAAAATTTATAGTGGCTCATGTTTTATTTGCTTTAAAAACATTACTGGCAATTTTGGTTCTAAATGGACACTGTGTCAGACAAAATATCATTTGAAGTGCCTTTTAATTAAAGATATTCAAAAAAGTAAATATTCTCATGTTCAGTACTTTGGCTTCGAAAAAAAGAAATTTCTTAGTATCTAGTTTATTTGTAGCAAAATCAATTATTTTATTTAAAAATTGTTTAATCATAAATACCTACCTAATATGTTAGGTTATACACAATCGTCCAATAACTATAAAAAATCTGGGCAATAACCGAATTCATCTGGCCAATAATTATAAAAATATCAAAAATTCATAATTGTTCGTTTTTTAAATGAATGTGCTATTAAGCACTATGTTGGCTTAGAGTAATTCTTCCTCTGTAATTATTATTCGTATTTATCAAATTACACTTAACAATAAATAAATGCTACTATTAAATGTACAAACACTTGCGCCTTAAGTGGCCAATAACAGTCTGGGTTACTCTACATATTTAGGAATCGTGAAGCTATTATACATATTTAATATTTAACAATGGGTGTGGTGATTAAATATCGTGAATGCGTTCACTGAACACCAATAACTGGACACGAGAGGCCGATGACTCATCGCCCACGAGCGTAGTATTGAAAATTTGTATTTTTAATTGTATTTATATTATCGGAAAACAATGTTAATTTTAACTAGCAATACTTTGTCAAGGGTCTCTTCTGTAAAATTTATTCCCTTTGAATGAAATACATCCTTGTAGATGGAAAACGTCCTTTCTACATCGCAACTAGTTATAGGTGCGTACTGGAAATATTCTTTTATTTCAGCGTATCTAGCAGTTAGATTTTGAGGCATTGCCATTTGCATTAATAGTCACATCTAGTGTGGTTAATCCATCATTTAATTATTTAATTTGAGATTTTGATTTTCAAAATAAGTAATTAATTTTGGCAAATTTCCAAAGTGTTCCTGAAGAAAGTACAACTGATGTTTTAAATTTTGAATTTGTATTAGTTCCTTGCTCTCAGATATACAACTTCGAGCATCGCCATTTAAACATGTAACGAAATTATGTAAACTATCGAAATTCTCTGCACAAAATCTAGTAGCTTCGAACCATGTTCCCCATCTAGTTATTACTGGAGAGGGAGGCAGTGGCAAAGATGATATATTCACAAATTCTGTAGAGAACATGTGCTACATAAATAATATGCAGTATATTATGGATATGTTTCCTTAAATAGTCTGCATGTTTTTAACATATACGCAGCACTGTCACTGATAATTAAAAGTATTTTTTCTTTGTACCTCTCGTTCGAATGAAGCACTTTGTCCATATTCTGGTAATTGGTTTTAGCTACCGTTTCCGCAATAGTTGCTATTACATATTGTCGTGTTTTTTTCCCCATAGAAAAAAGAAGAATTATATTGAACATTATTTGTATAACAATGATTTATTATGTATATTTAAATATTTATTATGTTTGAATTTATCTTTAGGTCCAGGACTGTATAAAAATATATTAGACCGATGGACTCGGCAAAATTATGTACTATTGTGTTCGATGTATGAAATTTTCGGGATATTTTATTCAGAGATACCAGGCCTTGCAAACCATGTGGTCAGAGTAAAAAAACTTCAATTTTATTCTGCTGTTTTTGAGTAAAGTCGGGTTATTTGATTTTTTTTTGTGCTTTAAATTTGTGCATTCAATTTAATTACGATTTTTACGAGTGATTGTGAACTCGTTTTTGATATATTAATTTGAATAATGGTATCTCTCGCGTGGTTAGTGTTAAATGTGTTTAGATCGATGTAAGTACGTAACACAGTTGATTTATGTAATTGCTACTACGATGATTTGCTGATGATTGTAATTTTAGTGTATAATTTGCATAATTTTTGATATAAAAATACTATATGAATATTCAAGAAAATTGTCATGTTTTTGGCAATGGAGTTTTTTTTAAGTCAAGATGTTCTAGATCGTTTTGTATTCATGTTGGTTTTTTGCCGGGTTTGATTTTTGTCATGTTTTATTGCGCATGACCATAAAGCTGTCACGCGTACCCAATAACTTGGTGGTTGTTGACATTTGATTTGTTGGGGTTACAGTTAGAGGTCAAACTTGACAAATTTCTTAATTATTTATTAATTATATGTTTGCTCGAGAGTCACAGGGGGTTCTTCTCTTTGTGCGTGTCATTATCATAAAGAGTGTTTCCTCCTACCTACTGTTAATTTTGCTTTAGCTCCCTATACACTCGGTAAAGGGATTTTTTTTTCTTTTTATATATATTTTTTAATAAATGTAAGTTATGAAAGTGTGAATTTTATTTAATGCTATATTGTTTTCTTTACACGTATCTTGCTTGTTCGAGAGCAAGACCTGAGATTAGAAGAGCCCAGCTTGGAGATTGAGCGACTGAGTTTATCCGGACATTCGTTGTGAACTGCACCCATAAGCTAGGCACAGTTCATAGCAATATGCATTATATGGAATAGTTGGATGTAATACACCAGCTACAACATTTGAAAAATGGCTTCTAATGCGTTCTATTGCTTTTGTGTAGCACTTAGAAACATAATATTTGAGTAAGGTGGATTCATCAGGCACATTTCGACCAGTATATTTTTGGAGAAATGTTTTGAAGGTGGGATTGTTAAGTTTATTTAATGGCATATTTGCCGCCATTAAAGTTTCACAGAGTTCTTCGTTAAAATTGATAGATTCCAACGGGTCTAATTTCTGTGTATATGTTTGCGATGCTAAGTGACGTTTTACGTGTGATTTCTTGGAATTTTTTAACGATATTTTACTTTGCAATAAATTTCGGAATCACTGGCAATTGACATACATTTAGTTTGACCCTTAATCCAACTCGCCATTGTTTCACGATGCCAATCTCGACGTTGTTCCAAATCATATCTGAAAAAGTAACTTAAACAATGTTCTAGATCTAAATAAATGAAAATTAAAAATGTATGCGTAAGTTATTGAAACTTAACGAAATTCACTGGACACTGGACAAGTATGTAATTAAAATGTAAAAGAATGAAAAAAAGAAACCATCTCATCGTACTTTATTCATCCTACGAAATATAAACTAATAAATAAAATAAATTATAAGAACTCCTCACGTTTCTATCTACGCCCATGAAGAAAGGAATTTAACTGTATTAATGAAGTAATTGCGTCACAATTCAACGACAAAAAACATATGTGCGGTTAACCGAATGTCTAGTGCTATTTAATAACTGCGTGTTATAGAGTATTTATATGGTCCATCGTAATTTCGGCCTGATGCGTTCGATCTCTACTGACAACTCTAGGCAATACACAAACGGTCTAATATATAAAGTAGATAATAAATATGTTTTCAAATGTAAAGAGTTCTTAGGACCTAAAGAAAACGTTTATATTTTGAATATGGTAATAAAAGTATGTTATACAGTGGTTTAAACTTGAAAATGAATTATTGAATATTCGTAAAATTTGGGAATGTTATACATACTTTAATTCTTTTATGCTAAATTTAATTGATTCAAACATATACATATACCTACAATATAACAAATTTCGTTTTATGACGAAACATATTTTATGACGAAATAGGGATTTTATCGAAAAATAAAATATATTTTGTGCCCTAGAATAAATATTTCATTGAAAAGTCACTCTCCCGTCAAATCGCTCTCGTAATTTTAATTCAGAAAATGGTAGAAACATAGAAAAATTGAATTAAATGTATGTAATTCTGTCACTTGAATTTTATAAAAAAAATACTAGAATATTGTTGAATTAAATTTTTCGAATTATTCCATCCTTTAATAATCGCTAATCTTTAAATATCTTCTTGTCTTACTGGCTACATTTTAAATGAATGTATGTATTTATCTATTAGTCTTTCTTTAGTAAAGATTCTGCGTTGAAATGTTTTATTGACATGCTTAACATTTTTGAGTGAGTGACACTGGATGCATTAACGACAGAAGAATGAACCGATGTGGGTACAGGAGAACATACAGCGGAATAACGTTGGGAAAGTTATTTTGTCACAGTGGTACAAAACAATATGCGAGCAGAGAAAAATATGAGCACCGCCGCGGAGCGAGTTACTAAGGTTGTTGACCGTCAGCGCATAGCAACAGCGCCGTACTTCACATCAAATACAGCAATTGAACTGAATTATACACCTTTGTGTGTGACCAATGCAAGTTCACTTACACATTCTCGTGATGGAATACTACAATACATATATTCCCATTTAAGTAAATTATCGTTAAACCATAAACATACGTGTAGACATATACATACATTTGTATGTATGTTCGTACGAATTTACAATATGCGGGCGTATGTAATAGAAAGCCCCTTTAAAATCTCTGTAATTGTATGTATTTAATGGAGACGTTCAATTTATATGTCTTTATTTTCAAGTAGCTAACTTACAATAAATTTTCCATTTGCTTTTAATAGTTTTTATGAATATAAAATCATTTAAGGAAAATGTGATATAGACATATCAAGAAAGACCAAAACTACTAACATAGCTACATATATTTAATGATAACCATAATACTTTTATTTCTAACATAATATCTAACATAATTTGATAGGTAGGGGAGGGACAGTAGAGTGGCCATCCAGATCGCCAGATTATCTACTCTCGATTATTTGTTGTGGAGATACTTAAAAAGTAAAGTATACATGATTCGACCAGCGAATTTAAAAGCACGAATACGCCAAGAAATTAGAAACATTACTGCAGATGTCATCGACAACATTCAAAAAGACTTTCTTAATCGCCTTGGCTATTGTCTGATTGTTAACGGTGCTCAATTCGAACATTTAATTTAGATTATTATGTTTGTATTTTTAATATTTACGATAATATTACGAACTGGCCAAAGAAGGTATTAATAGGAACTTCATAGGACCAGAACCTGTATTTGGAATCGCTAAGGATTCCGCTAAAAGGGAGATCTGGTTATAGCTAGAAAAAGAACATGAAAATGAATGAAGGTTAACGGAAGGTCAACTCCATACCAAAACACTACTAAGGGAGTTGGACGGAAAGTTTTCAGCCAACCTAATTCGTAGTAACAAAAAATAAATTAAAATAATTACCGGGTTAATAACCGGACATTGTCCTTTAAGGAAGCATTTGTACAGCATGGGCTTGGTTAGCGAGCCCTTGTGTAGGAGATGTGAAAAACAGAAGGAAACTAGCCTTCATGTAATATGCACGTGTGAGGAACTGAAGCAACGCAGACAGATATATTTCGGGAGAGATCTATTGGATACTTCGAGTGTACTCAAACTTAACCTGAGGAGGATAGTGGCTTTTATCGAGGACACAAGATTAACAGAGTGGAACTGAGAGATCTTTTGGGGATAGTACAAAGAGCAGTGTGCTCAAGTGCCTTGCCGTTCTGGCGTCCAACCCAAAACAGAAGAAGAAGACATTACTTCAAAATTTCCTTATGCAAATATCATCAAAAATTACCTTGTCGTATGTAAAAAAAAATCTGTCTTTTCTAATTCTGTAATAAAAAATGGGTATTAATATTACCAAAAAAAATATGACGTCATATCGGTTTTTGGAGATTGTTTCACAAAATTCCAATTGATTATTTTCGTCATGTGAAAATATTTCTTGAGTAGAACATAATTACCGCCATTTGTATCCATGTCTTCTCAAAGCTCTCTATATTGTCCGCTTGCTGTTTAACTCCACTTTCTTCCGATACCTGTTTTGCACTAAATACATTTGTTGCAGCTGCAGCACAAATCGCAGTTTTTCTACCTTGCCGCTCTTCGTTGATATACCTATTTCTAGGTTCTTCGTCTTGTAAATGTACACACTTTCGGAAATTTGTTACACATCCACAAGTCTCAAACTTATGAATAATATTTACTACAGTATGTTCAGTAGGAATTGGACGATTTTTAAACGCAAAGGCAAATTGTCCAACGATTTCTCGTAAAGTACTATCTGCACAATACCACTTTATTATTTGAATCTTTTCTTCGGTGGTGTAAATATACATCTTCAATCGTAATATTTAGAGATTTGTATTTAGAGATAACTTACGCCTTATCTTAGGACACTAACGTCTAATGTCATTAATTATCGCCGTTAGCACAATGACAAATGTCATGGTAATTAATGACATTAGACGTTAATGTAACAAGTTGGCATCAATGTTGTATCAATGCATTGCCTATATTAATACTCCCATACGGAATTAAAATTTGTAGCTTACGGTATAAATAACGTATGATCAAAAGGTCTTTGGATCGCTATTGCCGTGGAATTTGCGAGATATTTATGAAATTATTTATTTCAATTAGTTTCGATATTTACTTGACAACTTTCAAGTCAGCTGTTATAAAATATACATAAAATGCAACTAATTACTATAACCTAAAATTTATTTTATTTGTGACTTATGTGTACTTCAAAGTAAAGAAGTACAGAAGTAAATAATTGTATAGATGTTTTTTACATTTCATGGCTATCGCGATCCAAAGACCTTTTGATCATACGTTACTGTAAATATACGAAGGTGGGATGACAAGTGGTGCGAATCGAAGCCTGTAGATGTCGTTAGTAAAATTGCCCACGGGAATTATCTTCTGTCACGTGTCTATATAAACGGCAATAAATATTTTTTTGGTCACACAATTAGTTTGGTTTTGGAAGTATTAGCAGTTAGTGAATAGAGTTTCGCGAAAATGAAGAATAGCGAATATTGTGCTGTGATTAATCGGCATAATGATGCCATGATCAAGACGTTGGGTTATGATATTTTATCGTGTGCGACCATTTGCCGAAGCCCATAATTTTAATTATAACTTTGTGGCTATCAATAAAATTTTAAACACAAAAATTAAATTTACTTGAACCCATGGAAATGTTGAAATATAAAAATACAGACCTTTTACTCAATAATCATATGAATTTCGGCAATTCTCCTTTATTACGCCTATTTTACAACTGATTATTTATTTTAATTTTCCCGTTTTTATGTTTGTACTCGCCCTTTGTGTAATAAAGTTTACATCTTGAATATAAAGTGCCTATTATTGAACCATCTGTCTGAGTATAATTATTTTTTCGTTATAATAATTCATTTTAATTTAAATTTGTCAACATCCTTTGGATTTAATTTGCAATACAACTCCATCCGACGAAGGCACTGTATGTGGAAACAATTGTAATGGGATTTTACCTCAACGAAGTGGAAATTAAGTTTTTTCATTTTTATTTCATTATAATAAGTAACATAACTGCAGCCTAAATAAGATGTAGACACTATCTCATCAAGGAATAATTACAAACACCATTAATACTAATTTTCTTTAAATTCCTACATATTACCCTCCTGTTCTAGTATGTAAAAAAAAGTAAATGGAACACATAAATAAAACAATAAGAGCCAGTATCCACACAAATACCCCTTTAGTTAATAACTATAAAAGATAAGACTCAGATGACCATTGTCGTTCATTTAGAAAATGTCATTCGCCTCAGATGTGCAAGAAAAGAAACTTGTACACAAGCAACTAAAACACATACAATAAAAAAAAGGAAAGAAAGTAAGACATAATTTCAACCAGTTGTAAATTCAACAGATAAACCGCAGTGTAACAGCGTTTTATTTTATTTTTGAATAAATAATTCAAAAAAGTAATTAGTAAAACCTCCGAAGAAATAGAAAATTAGGATGGCAATTTATCAACAAAATGCTCTCAAAGAAAAAAAAGGAAACAATCGATTTATCTTTTTAATTAAATATATTACTTCTTTATGAATTTTTAATAAAAATTAATTCACCCAGCACAATATAGAATGAATTTGAGCAGTTTGTATTCTTTCTGGATATTGTTTTAAAGCTACATGCGGTCAAGTAAACCTACTACTACTACTACTAAATCTACTAATCATACGATGTTTTTATTCTTATTTTCCAGTAATAATAATAATAATAATAATAATTTATTTAACCCAACAGACTAACCCCAATAGGACAATAAAACTATGTGACTATGTGACAATACAACAATACATATATAAATAAATTAATGAATTCCATAAAAACATAAAAAGATCGCTAAATAAATCATATGTGTTTCTTAACAAATGCACCAATGGAGTCCTACACAATATATTGGTCATGGAAAGTACATGGGGAGTGTCTCGCAGTAATGCGTGGTACCGATAAATTTACGATCCTATTATTCAGGAGATTTGCCACCAGTAATGCGCTCTTCCTTTGTCTTCGCACCGTTAGTAATTCCAATCCATGCCTCACAATCAAATTTCCGTAGTCTATATTTCGTTCTGGATGGGATCTATCTTCCAGCCTGTAACTCAAGTACTTCAAAAAAAAATTACGCTGGAGGCATTCAATTTGATTCACATGTAGGTCATAGATTGGGTACCAAACGGTAGACACATATTCCAACTTACTAACGAGATATGCGAAATATAGAGATTTAAGGGTACCAACATTAGTGAAATTTCGGGATATTCTAATAATAAAACCCAGAGACCTAACAGCAGATCTTGTGATGTTTGAGAGTTCATCGTTTAAGGTCAAGTTACTGTCGAATGTAAGACCAAGATCCCTTGTAGAGCTTTGTTTCTTTATAATAGTATTATCAACGTAATAAAAACAGTTTGTATAACTTATTTTCCTTGTGAAATTTACAATACAGCATTTGGAAATTATTTGGAATATTTAAATTAAATTTATCCATGCGAGATCAACTGTGGATAGTATCCAAGTTATTTTGCAAAAACTCCACATCAACTATGTTTGTAAAGGTGTGATATATTTTATGGTAATCTGCATAAGGCAATACATTGCAGCCAAGTGATGCTATTAAGTAGTTAATAAATATATTAAACATAACGGCCCCAAGATGGAACCTTGAGGAACTCCAGAAATCGGGTAAAAAAAATCTTGATTTATAGCCATCGTATGTAACATAATTTGCTTTATCTGTCAAATATGACTTCATAAACCTGAGTAGATAATCGTTTAACCTAAAAGATGACAATTTTTGTAAGAGTAAAATACGACGGTATCAAATGCACGACTGAAGTCCGTATAAATAATATCTAATTGACTAGCATCGTCTAAAGTTTCTGCTATATCTTGTGTTATGCAGCACAAGTTTGTTAGAGTGGAGTGATTTTTCACAAATCCTGTGAAGGAGATATAAAGGGCAAACATTTGAACGAGATAATTTTGTGCAGGCCAGATTCAAAGATTTTCGCAAAAACAGAAATAATAGCTCAGAATCGAGACGGATCATTAATAATTTTTTCTTCTATGCCTTGTGTATAACATGTATAGCTTCTAGAAATTTCCGTTTTAGTAATTCTTCGAATTCTCTGAATCTCTGATTTGTAATAATAACAGTAGATATCCACTTCTTATGATAGTGACGCTTCACCAGAAGATATTTCTGTATGTTCTTAGTATACCACGGAGGGTAAGTTTTATTTTAGGAATATCTTTACACAGGAACACAAAGGTTTAATAAAACAGAATAGTGTGTTATAAAAGGCAACAAGACAACATCAATATAACTTATCTAGGAAAGACCAGTCAGTTTTGAGTAGCTCAGAATACAGTTTTATAAAATTAGCCTTTTTAAAGTTATATCAAATATTATTATTTGACAGATATGGACGTGTGCGAGATGCGACATACATAACATAATATCTTCACTAATAGTAATATCTTTACACTTTCAAGGGATTTAATAAAAAGCAAAGTTAGTAAATTTAGGGAACAAAATGTTAAAGAGTAAGCTACACCATTATTAGAAATGCAATATAATATTAAGAAAGATAATTGTAATAATGAATAGAAATAAAAATAATCATTCCAGTAAACTTAAAAAAGAGAAAAAAAATATGCTAAATGTATAATAAAATAATAAGGTTAAGTGGATAAGCAAACTAATAGCGATAACGTGTTTAAAGGTCAACGGAAAAAATAACGCAGTCAACTTCCGATTTTTAGAGGATGTAAACCGGCATAGACTACGCTTATATCGATGAGTTCAAGTCGCTTGAAATTTAATCGCATTGAAATTTCCGAGAGAAACACTAATTCAAGTGGATTGAAATATTCTTTTAAATCAGTTTCAAAGCTAGGATTGATTGAGTCAGGCCGCTAAGAGTCTGGGAGATAAACGGTCTAACTAAATTAATTATATAACAAAACAATTTGATACACATGAAAGGGTAAAACGTCACCACTTTTTGTATAAAGCAAAAACATTTTTAATAATATAAAAATATTAAAAATCGGGTGTAACGAGCACAATCGAAGCTCATATTTGTGTGAAAATTGCTATCCAGACATGTAGACATATCTTTCGTTTTGCTTGCTACCTACGCGAGAAGCAGGCGCAGCGATGGCGTCTGAACATGGTCGAAAACTAACAAAACCGTAGTCGTATCGCACAATGTCTGGGAGCTTCTATTTACTGTGTTTGCCCTTAGTCAGTGGAGATGGGTATGGGTGATTATAATAACAGATAGAAGGTAGCACAACTCAGTTTTGCTTACGGAAGCTCAGTCCGAAAACTGAGAAAAGGGATTGCGCGTTATTTGGCGCATGCGCATACAGACTAGTAAAAACACACGCTATATACTTACTAAGTATTAATATTAAAATGCTGCACAGGATACCTGAAAAGAAATCTCCAAAGGGGACAAACTAAAGGCAAATCAAAAAATACCTACAATCAATTAACTCGTATATTCATGGCAGAAAAAATTAATGTGTAGTTTTATACAAATGCAATATATTAAAATCTTAACTAACATAGGAATATTGAATTATTTACTTTTCTCGTATATATATTGTTATGATACAAATAGCTCAGTTTTTCCACCTGTCTGTAAATGAAAAAGTAAGAATTAATACAAGAATTACACTCAATGGTATAGCACATTTGGTGGACATAACTTGTAAAATTAGTGTTGAAATGTTAATAAATTAATATTACGATAACTTTGTATATTTCACATTAATGTATATTTATTTCAAAATTTAGTTTTCATATTTTTAATTTTCATTTTCATCATTCAAGTCAATTACGCGAAATTAAAAAAATATAGTTAATTTATTTACATTTGAATTTTATATCGATACTAATTGAACACGCCCACTTTTCAAATTATAAGATAAACCCGCGAACAGGTTATTTTGGTATTGAATATTGTACATAACCTAACATTGAAAAGCCAGTCATATCTATTTGTAAATTAATATTTTAATTTTGTTTTTCGACCCAAATTAATATTTTATCTACATTTTGAGTATTGTAAAGAATTATAAAAGTATAAATCAAGTCAATTTTTTAATTTCTAATAAGGCTTTGGAAAGAAATAATTGATAGAGAGCGTGGGTGCAGAATTTTTACCCACAAGTTGCCTAGAATGTGATACTCCGGCGTTTAAATTAATTAAATTTTAAAATACCAGTGTTAGAAGAATAAAATTATATAGAAAAGGCGTAGTAAATACTGGCGCGACTTTTGAAATACTTTTTGCAAGTATAATATCCGACACCGGCAAGAAATACACCAAAGCATCTTTTGGCCGCCGAGTGTCGTACGATTTCTACACACAAGAACAAGCTTCTACGTACCTGCATCGTATAACCCAAGAGTACATATCTTGATCCCGCACCGTTGAACATCCTGAATAACCGAAACCTCCTTAATACCTGCACGCTCCCTGCAAGACACAGGTTAATTTAATTCAATTCTTTTTGATAAGAAGTCTTATTAATAATTATTTCTTAACTAATCAGATTCACTAAATTCAATACATCTTGATTTGACTTTTAAATATATTACTATCTTGCTTAAATTGGTGAAAAGAATAATATTGATTAAGAATTGTAGTACTTACCATTAAATATGTTTGTTTCTTTATTTATATCATAGCATATTTTACTATTTCATTTCACTAGTTACTTAACCACAATTTCTCGCGTGCAAATTATTTTAATTCCATGTTTTGCCGTTAGGCAAGTTGCTTATTCATTGTATACAGATACCTTGCATTCAATAAATATTTTATAACGGGTGTTCAGAAACATTCGAAGTCAAAGTAGTCCTTGAAAATATGAAGTTATATCTGATATAGATTGATACATTTACTTAATACAATTTTATAGGTTATCATTAGAGAACGGACGCAATTTCCATAAAACGCAATCGGCAATTGGAATTGTGTATAACGTCGTTCAGTACATCCCGGCGTAATTCAATGAAGTATTTGTTTGACTTACTCGGACACCTGGTCTCGCCGCGATAACAATGAACAAGCCAGCTATTGTATTCCGAGAATATAGTGCTTTTTAAAGTGTTTTCATGAGCGTAGATAGAAGTGGGGTTTTTATAATGTATGTATTTTATTTATTAGTTTATATTTCGTAAGATAAATAAAGTGCTTTGAGTAAGTGTCTTGTTTTCATAGTTTTAACTGTTAATTACATCGTAATTTTTGTGATAATCCTGTTTAATATCGTTTGATTGAATCTATTTCTACCAATTATTTCGACGTAAGAGTGTGCATTGAATTTCGTTCAGTTTCAATAACTTACGCACACATTTTTAGTTTTCATTTATTTAGATCTAGAGCAATGTTTAAGTTACTTTTTCAGATATGATATGGAAGAATGTCGAGAACGGCATTGTAAAACAATGGCGAGTTGGATTGACGGTCATACTGATTGTATGTCCATTGTCAGTGATTCCGAAATTTATTACAAAATCCGTAAAATATCGTCAAAAATTCGTCACTTAGGATCGCAAACACATCTGAACTCTGTAAAACTTTTATAGCGGCTAATATTCCATTAAATAAACTTAGCAATCCCACTTTAAAAATATTTCTTCAAAAATATACCGATCGAAATGTTCCTGATGAATCAACTTTGCGCAAATATTATATTTCTAGGTGCTATACGAGAACAGTAGAACGCATTAGAAGCCATCTTTTAAATCAATACATATGGATAAGCGCCGACGAAACGGTGGATATGTTAGGACGCTGTGTGGTAAATGTCGTAGCTGGTGTACTACATCCAACTATTCCCTATAACACATATGTAATAGCAACAAGTGTTATAAATAGAGTTGATGAAACAGTTGCTGAAACCATTAAGGAGAATATGCAAAAAATGCTTCATTCGGACGCCACGTACAAAGAAAAAATAATTTTATTTTTCACTGATAGTGCTGCGTATATGTTAAAAACAGGCAGACTATTGAAGAAAACATATCCTAATATGCTGCATATTACTTGTGTAGCACATGCTCTCCACAGAATCTGTGAATATATCAGAGACACTTTTCCGGAAGTTGATAGACTTGTATCAGCTTTTAAAAAAGTTTTCAGAAAAGCACCATTGAGAGTAGCTCTTTTCAGCGAAAAATGTCCATCTCTGTCACTGCCTCCAACTCCAATAATAACTAGATGGGGAACATGGCTGGAAGCTAAGTAGTTATGCTGAGAATTTCGATAGTCTAAAACATTTCGTAACACTGCTAAAGGAGGATGCTAGAAGTATTGGTGAGTGCAAGGAGCTCACACAAATCCCAAATTTAAAAAATCAGTTGTACTTTCTTCACGAACATTTTGGAAATTTGCCAAAACTAATCACTTATTTTGAAAATCGAAATCTTAAATTAAACGACGGATTAACCACATTAGATGTGGCTGTTAATAATTTGAAAAGTATTCCAAGTGACTTCGGATGTGGCCTTCGGCAAAAGTTTGAAGCAATTCTTAATAGAAATCCAGATTTAATTACATTGCAGCAATTATGTATGGAGACAATTCCACAAAATCTAACGGCTAAATATAAAGAAATAAAAGAATATTTCCAGTATGCACCTATAACCAGTTGCGATGTAGAAAGGACGTTTTCTATTTATAAGGATGCACTTAATTCAAAGAGAACAAAATTGACAGAAGAAAACCTTGAGAAACTATTGCTAGTCACTATTAATACTCCTTTACTCAACTTGAACGACAAAATGAACAAATAAAAATGTTCCAATTATAGAAATAAAATTAGAAACTTTAAAAATACAACTTTTCAACAAATACATATGTATTTCGTAATTTTATAGATCACCACCCGTTTGTTTTCCAATTATATTAATAAAATTTAAAACTTTATAAATACAACTTTTCAACAAATAAATATGTATTTCGTAATTTTATAGATCACCACCCGTTCGTTTTCCAATTATATAAATAAAATTTAATATTTTAGAAATACAGCCTTTCGCCAGTACTGCACTGGGTGGTAAGCGTGTCCGTTCTCTAGGTATCATACACGCAAATGTCAGTTTATGTCGAAATATATTACTTTAATATGCCATATTAATTAGTATAAACTAGTCAAATAATGATTTTAGAAGGTAACAGTAATTAATTTGCAAATTTTAAATTAAGTATTCTGATATTTTAGAGAATTCTTGCTAAACAATAGCACCTCTTCATGCGATAACTGGAAAATTAATATGCTATTCATTCTTGTGTAATAAAGCTCATCTAATCTGTAGTAACATGTCAAAAGTCAATGCAGAATTAAGAGGAAATAACTTTACAAGTAAAGGTTTTATTCATCTTATAGTGACAATAGTATCTAGATATCGTACTAGTTTAATATATTAACATTCAACAATTTATTGTAAGAAATGGCTTAAAATAAATTTGAAACAAATAAATTGTTTGTAGCGTCCTTAGATTACAACCTTATAATAAATATCATAAATTGTAGTTGTATAAATTACCAACAATAATGACCATAATTATAAAAGATGTTGAAAATGTCCACCACCTTCTTCCAAGCATTTTACGCACCTCCTCCGAATGCTATTAAATATATTTTGCAGTATGGGACTATTTCTAATTTCACTAATTTTATTTATAATTCTGTCTTGGAGATCTATATAATCTTGCACTGGTACTTGATAAATCGATTTTTTTTAAAAAGACCATAAATAGTAATCGGTGTAAGATCACAAGATCTTGGAGGAAATTCATGATCGCTGTTCGAACTAATTAAACGATTTCCAAACACTTCTTGTAACATATTCATTGTTTCCCCCGCTGTGTGAGCTCTAGCGCCATCTTGTTGAAAGTATCTCAAAGCTAGTTCATCATCGCGAAGTTGATTAAAGAAAGGCAATAGTATTTCCTGTCGATATATTTCTGCAGTCAAGGTACCATTAAAAAAAATTGGACCAATAATCCTTCTTCTACTTATAGCGCACCAAACACCAACTTTCTGAGGATGTAAAGGAGCTTCAACATAAAAATTATTGGGCTTTGTATCACTCCACATTCTCATGTTTTGCTAGTTAACATATCCACTAACATGAAACCATGCTTCGTCTGAAAAGAAAGTTTTGTCTAGGACATAATCATTAAAATTATTTGTAAACCATTCGCAAAATACTACTCGTCGCGGATAATCAATATCGAGGATTTCTTGCAAACAAGTTATACGATATGGGAATAACTGTAAATCTTCTTTTAAAACTTTATGGCAAGAACCAACTGACAACCCGGGTTGTTGAGCAAGAGTTCTTACTGAAGTTTTAGAGGCATCAGTCATTATTTCTCTAACATTCCCAATCACTTCTTCTGTCCGGACAACCTGTCGACAAACTGGTAGTGTGGGACTTGGCGTCCCACACTACCAGTTTGTCGAAAAACAAGAACAATTCTGATTAGTGTACACTGAAAAGTATTATAATCAAAAGCAAGCTTGGGAAATTCATCTCGAAATTCTTCCAAACACGCTTGAATTGAATACTTCCACTGGCCATCGATCTTTTGACCATTTCGAAAATATGCTTCAACCATGAATGCTTTGTGTACGTTAATAAATACCATTTTCAAAATTAAAAAATATAAATTAGTATCTTCGATATTAGATTCTGACAATTTTTGACAGACAACAGTTGACATTTAATAATTATTACAAATCAGATACTTAAGTAAAGATATACGATTTTTTGTTCAGAGCCCACTTGACTTCGAATGTTTCTGAACACCCGTTACTTATTATTTTAAAGAAGCTCTTTTATTTATCATTGCGTAGCTAGAGATAACTTTGTAATACTATTAATTAATTTTCCATCAATTTTATAGGAGTATAAACCACCGACGATGATCCTAAGTAAGATTCAACTTGATTTAATATATTAGTCATGCTCTACCGACCCCTAGCCGTAATCATAGATACTAAGTACTATCAGCTGATAATCTAACTTTACCTGTTTATTAAATAAGGCGCCCAACACATCTTACAGCTAAAGTACGTTTTATTCACGACTTAGCTACTGAATATTCACTTAATATTTCATTCTATTATTATCAGCTCATCAGACATTTATCAATAGTCGCCCGAACGTGGTGGCATTTCCTTACTTCGGAAGAGCTAGTCATTTATCAATATATATGTTCATAGTGTATATCAAAAGGAAAAATAATTTATAACAATACGAAAAACCATAGACTACAGCAAAATTATGTTAAAACTAGTTCGAAAAATATTAAATTCGCAACAAGTCATAAAGAAATAAATCCGGTATAAGAATAAATTTAAATTACAATAGTTTTGCTTTTAAATAAACGCAGCTGTTCCTAAGGTACTCCAGAATTAACCTCACAATTTACTACAAACAGAATGTAAGAGGTAATAAATATTTTACAAGATACCAAAAATAATTTTATTTTAAATTCAAAAGTTATTATATCCAAAATACATCGACATATATCGTACAATATGCAGTTGGACATGAAGAAAAATATTTAATTTCACAGGCGGCAATAAAAAGTTGTCAGCAAAATAAATGTGTTGCAGAAAAAGATCTATGTACGAATATGACACAAAATTTAGAATTCAATTTCAATTAACGAAAGGTTAATTTTATGTTTAAATGCTGATGAAATATATGAATCTACAAAAATGATTTTTAAGTTGAAATTTAAAAAGATAGGTTGAAGTTACAATAAGTCGAGCTCTAAAATGTTACGTTAAATTAATTACGTCAGGATAGAAAACAAAATATCAAATGAAATTATACTATACAAATTAATATTAGTCATACGAATTACTTGGTTCCCTAAATACGTCTTGTCCTTAATTTAACCCCGTGATAGTGCCAGATGTTATAGCATGGCGTGCCTAGATGCAGTCTTCAACAGAGAGCTTACTTTTCCGAAGATCGTATTGGAACGCCGTTCTACACACAGTTTGGTTTAATTTATTTTCCCCAAACTTCTAAAGTCGCTTCAAACAAAATTGGCATTCTAATAATTTGACTCACTTTTTACTCACTTTTTCGACTTGATCCGTTTTATGCGATATAACGATATGTCGAAAAGCCGTGACTATAGCTTTCTTTACTGAAGATTTGCTTTACTTTACAAGACTTAATACCACGAAGGTCGGAGCTCGAATCCCGCAATCACCTGCTGACATAGAAAACGATAGGGGGTGATACAGTTACCAAATTTTAATCACAGATAGCGATATACGTACCAGTTGAACGTATTTAAATGATTTACAAACAAATTAAGATACCGGGACTTGACAATAAATAAGGGAAAACTAAAAATGGAAATTAAAGCGTAACATGCTATAGACTAGTTAGTACATGATGCTGAGATAGACAAAATTCCTTACTACATACAATGATCACAAAATCACAAAAGATAGGACAGAAGAACGTTCGGCGCCCTTCATTGACTAATGTCAACATCACGAACACCAAACGAGCCATCGCCGTCTTTTTGGCAAGTGTGAGTGTTGGCACGTGGTTTTCATCGGACGATCACAGCCGCAACCAATGGAAAATGTATTAATATGTCTCCACTATAAATCGGATAGCTCCGACAGCGTACATAACAAAACAATTTGAAACATACTGGAATCGGTAAAAGCTCACCATTTTTTGTATAAAATTAACACATTTTTTAGTAATATACAAATATTATAAAAAATCGCGTATGGAGAACAATACAAGTTGATATTTAGGTAAAAATTGCTATCCAGTCACATATTTCGTCTTGTTATAGTCCCATCAGTGCATGATGCTGATATTGACAAAGTTCGCAACAATAATTCATTACTTGCCAAGTTTTACGCTTGTCATGGAGACAACGTTGGCTGGTTTAGCGTTCGTGACGTCGATATTAGCGCTGAATATTATTCTATGCTTTCTTTTGTGACTTGATTTTTATGAAGTAATTGAAGCCGTGAATTTTCTCTATTTTAGCATCATGTACTAACGAGTCTATAGCAAGACGAAACACGTGCCTGTAACTCTGCGTTTCTCATATAAATGTGACAAACTTTCCACAGCCTAATTTGAATAATATTTCAATATTATTAAACATTTTTTTTATAGAAAAAATGGTAAGATTTAACCTATTCAAGTATGTTTCAAATTGTTTCGTTACATAATTTGTCCTGTAAATAGCTTGAATTGTTGAACAATAAGGAGATTGTGTTATTAAAATTTCAATGAAATATATACATATTCTTTAAAATCTAGTAAAAACACAGTATTTTTGTTATTGTTTTTATTTTGTTATAATTTGCAATTCATTGTTTTTAATCAATTGTTATTACATAATAACATATTACTTGTTTACATTGAGAGGTTCCTTAACTATTTTTAGAATATAAGTTTGCCATAAATTACGGTTGCCGAAATGTATATAATTACGTTATTACAGAGCTAGAAAATAAACAAATTTCGGACAATGTTTTTTTGTGATATTAGTAATCTGTATTTATTAATAGATACATTAAATACAAATTATGGACTTCAGAAATTATAAGAGTTATTAAGTTGCCAAAGTAAACCAAAGAAATTAATCATAATTTTCTGTATTTCGAAATAGTATAATCTCTACTAATTTTATATATAGGGGTAAATACTATTGTTGCGCGTTTCAACGTTTTATTTTGCTTAAGATGTGATATAATCTGCAACCTTAATTATAGTAAATAAACATCCATAATTAAAACATCTTTGAGGTAAAAGGGGTTATGGAGTTAAAGGCTATTTACCGAAACAATTATAAGGTGTGGGCCAAAATTGAGTTTATTAACCATGAGAAAAATCAGTCATATTTTAGATTGATTATACTTACTAATTCATGTTATTCTGCTAGGTGTCATTATATTGATGAAAATATTTTCCTATTTAGTATTTAATAGTTATTTACGAGACAAGTGTTAAAAGTGCGATTTTATTTTGCGAGTAAAAGTTTTGCGACGCGAGTGGTAGCGTGTCGCCATTTACGGACAAAATAAAATAGCATTTTTAGCACCTGTATCGTACACTATTTTTTCCACAAACACAATTTTTGTTACAAAATTATAAAAAGTGTAATGAAAATACACTGATCAAAACCACGTCAAATTAAGTTGCAGATGAGTTCATGTTTTAGACTTTATTTTAATAATTGTCATTCTAAGTACTGCAAGGCGGAGAATAAATATCTAGAATTGCACAAACCGTACATTAAATATTATTGTCCGCGTCAAAACGATTATAACGATTTTGATATTAATTTAGTTTTGTAAGTCAGTCTTTTGTCAATATTAGCATAGGCCTTTCACGATACGAAGACGTGCACGTCACTGATGACGTTTCCATAGTGTAGCAAGATGTGCATCTTTGTTATGTAATGAATAATGATTTCCTAATATAGGTTATATATATATATATATATATATATATATATATTGTACCAGTGTTGAGCACTGTTAATGAAATAACGTTCGGTGTCAAATTAAGAAAACAACTGAGTTCGAAGACTAAATCAAAATTATAATAATTAGTATGAATAACCCTTTATAGGCTAGCTCAGTTGAAGGGTGACAAATTAAATAAGTCAAGGAAACTACTAAAAATCTCAGGGTCGAATATTGCAAATAAAAATAATAAAGTAAAACGATTTAAGCAAGTTCAATATATATATTCAATTTATAAAATGGAGATAAATACAATTAACGTAAAGTACGTATATTGGGAAGCCTAACCCTAATAACCGACACAAAAATCGAGATATCAAAATGACATAAAATTCAAGTTACGTTAAAATGAATTTGTAGTAAAATAGGTAAAACTAAGAGAAACTAATGGCTAGAAATAACGTGAGTGTAAATGGACTGTCTTAAGTTTTGGTGGAAAGTTATATCTTTGGAAAATTTAAATAACTTAAATAAATGACAGAGTACCTTTGAAATTATAGGTTGATCTGACAAGAAAAACAATCTTAGGTATCTTCTAACTGTAGTAATTCTAGAAGATATCCATCCTATTACAGACGAGGTGTGTTACGCCAAGCGGGACAAGTCCGATTAGTCGATATTTTAAGTTGAAAAACTGCTAGAATTCCCTTAGAGCGAAGTAACTGCAACGTAAAGTTCGATTCTGAATTCAGGTCAAATTAAAAGGGTGTATATCATTCAAAAACAACCCAAAAAATGCTTGAACTTCTTTATGGTATTTGTAGGGAACCTGGAACTCGTTACATATGGTAGAACTTCAGGTTTGGTTAATGTACTAAGTGATTATAAATGATATTCTTCCTAGTGACGAAAAGGAGCAGGATGGAATCACTTTTAAATGCAAACTCGAAGAATAAACTATAAAAACATCACATTTATCAATTTTTTGACTTAATGCTATAAAAAAAACTATTTATATCCGTCGTGTTTTTCTGTCGTCTAGGTGAATATTAAAAATAGCTAAATCATCTTTCCTTGGAAAATTATACATAGTATTCGGAAAGTCAAATTGAAATAATTTTGACAAATAAATGAAAAGATCTAGAAAAAGTAACTTCATTGTAAAACTAAAGTTAAAATGTTAATTAAATCCACTCACGTATCCCTTATTATGTTCGTAAAGGAAAAGAACAAAGTAAATATCGATATAAATGTAAACAAGTAAAAGAAAGAATCATAATCAGTTTTTTTTTTGTAAAGAAAAAAACTCAAAACCTTGCGAAATAGAAAAGAAAGGTAATCAATAATAAACGAGACTTAAAAATAGACAAATAACAACATACATGAATTAAATGATATCATAAATTAAAAAAAAACTAATTATGATTTAACATCAAATATACAAACTTAACAATAAGGTAATAATTTTCCAAACATGTAATTTCAGATATAACTTTCCTGTACAAGAGAGCCGATAAAATAAAAAAAAACAACACAGGCATAATTGAAGCTGTAATTGTACTACAACAATATATATATATATATATATATATATATATATATATATATATATAAAATATAATATTTTGGTGACCTTGGTATGATAAGGTAAACTTAATAAGTCGGCGATTAAAGGTCTGGTTCATTACTTCAAAGTATATATATTTAAAACAACCCTACATGTTTCGGCAATGATGCCTTTGTCAAGGGAATAAAAAATAATCGCCGACTTATTAAGTTTACCTTATATATATATATATTGTTACAGGGCAGAGAGATGCTGTTAATTATAAAAGAAATAGTAAAGAAAAGTAATAGTAATAAATGTGAGCGAGAAGTGATAAGTTAAATAAATTTTAAAAATAATAATTGGGCGCCGTATTAAATGTAATACACTTCTCAATGTACGCAATCTCTGTTTTTGCTTGCCAACTAGACTCAGGATGCATGAAATCTGTGTATAAATGTTTAAATAAATGTTATATCTCAGGCTCGTCGTGACTAAAAGTAGTTGCTTCCTTATTAGTAATTTAAATAAACGATAATCAAAAGAAATAACTTCTACAACTGTATCTACATCAATAAAAGATCTATATCAATATAAACAAAATATATTTATCGTATTAAAAGAAGAAAACTGTAACATCAAGTACAAATATACAAGTTTAATTGGAATGTGAACTATATGTCTATAATAACAAGGTGATAAATCGACAAGGTTATGTGTGTTGTTATTTTATAATAAATGTGTACTAAAATTATATAAACAATCTCTAATACGTAGGTAAGTACCTTTTAATTATGTGTACAGAGTAAAATAAGTATATTATTTAAGAAAGTTATATTTTTGAAATGATATGTGGTAAAAGGTGAAAAATTCGAGAATCTTTATTTATTTATGTGATTGAATTTTTAAAGAAATAAATTAACGACAATATTTATTAGTTTAGTTGATATAGTTAACCTGTGGTTCTGCTTGTAGGTTCTAAGCGGCTATGTTGTCGAGTATTACTGATGTGAGTTACCCCGAACGCTCTCCGATGTTGGCGGCTGGTGCGAGAAGTTTTGATGACGCTCTCGATGTTTTCTTCGGACTCGGAATAAGTTTGCTAGAGTCTCTCTATGACCTGGTATTGCTGTTGGACTTGAGGTATTTGATGGATCTAACACTCCTCCAATTAAAGAATGACCTGTAGTTCTTCTTAGATAGATATTTTGGGTAATTTTGTGTACTTGATAACGAAATCGATCGCTGAACGCTTTATTAGGCGTTTATTCGCAGAAATTCGGTTATTAGACAAAATCTCGCTTGTACTTTACTACCAGACTTTCTCAGGTGATCTAATTTCACTTTAGCACTGTTTGAATATTTTAAAATTGATAAAATTAAGTAATTTCTAATACGTTTGTGAATTTTGCATAAGATGATGCCGATAGCGACTGTTTTTAAATCAAAGCCTATTTATTAAATCTCTAAATAGTCTCGAAGTTTTTCCTTTAAAACTAATTTCTAAGGCATATTTTAACTGTATATAATATATTATCTAGATTTAAAAATTATTTAAAAAATTCTAACCTAATTTTTATGTCAATCTTAATATTACTTTTCGTAAATTGCGCACGATAAATATTTACATTTCGGAAGATGTCGATTAGTGGGCGTGTCTTACTAGCGTCGATATAATGTATTGATGTATATGAATTTAAATATTGTTACTTTCGCGCTAAGATTTGAATATTGAATTGAAAATAATATAAATGAAATTAAAGAAAGAAAAAGAAATATACTAATTTAAAATTGTACTATTATCGTAATATAAATTCGTATACATTTCGACACTACTAAAACTTGCTAATTCCGTTTCATAACCTTGTTTACATAAATATTTGTGATGTTGAGTAACCTATTTTTCCCATTTCAGTTGCTGCTCTAAGGGTACGTCTTGTATCACAACATTATATATATATATATATATATATATATATATATATATATATATATATATATATATGAGTATATATATCAAATAATTGACATGGCATGGAAGATATTTAAGTTATGTTGAAGTCATAATTCATAATAAAATATATACAAATTAAGTGGATGCATACACATATTAGTTAATACATTTATTGTTTATACTACTCTTTATTTATTAAATATAACCTTTGCATACTGGTACAAACTTAGTTTGTCGGATTGTAGTTACGAACGCATTAAATAAGTCGACATTTACATGTAAGAATGTGATTTAATATTCATTAATTCTCACTTGCAGTAAATTCCAAATGTTAACTATATATACAGAAAGTATAGAAATGAAAAAGCAATGTCCGTCATCGAGGGAATACCGTACATTGAAAAGTTCCAACTAGAACGAAACGTCGTCTGTACGTTTCCTCCCGTTGATTGACTTGTTTTTTCAGTATTTCTTAATTCTTAATTAACCTAATCACCAGGAAGTTCGTTGTCGCGAAAGGGTGTGTTCTGCATACTGGTACAAACTTAGTTTGTCGGATTGTAGTTACGAACGCATTAAATAAGTCGACATTTACATGTAAGAATGTGATTTAATATTCATTAATTCTCACTTGCAGTAAATTCCAAATGATAACCTTTGCGTTTAATAAAGAAAACTCTTTTTTTGACAATTTTATTAAATAGAAAGAAATGCAATTTATTTATACACAAATAATACAATATGGAATACATTTCAGCAATATAATAGTAAACAGACATGGAGAAGGATATTAATGATCATTAATTGTTTTAACAAAGTTAAAAACCCAAGAGTGTAATGAACTATATTAATCGTCACTTTCATTTCCAACATTAATAAAAAATTCAGGAGTATATACGTCTGATAAAAACTTTACACGTTTTAATACGATGTGTGGTAACTTCATCAATGGCCTTTTTTTTTCTTTTTTGTAGTGAAATCCTATGTTTTGTAACACTTTCCATAGGGATGTGCAACCTCCCATAAAAATTTCTGTTTCACAAAATACTACTCTCAAAGATTTTGGCGTTATTACAATCTTCGCATGTTAACTTATATAGGTACACCAGAGTTTGATTCTTTGTCTATTTTATCTTTGTTGTTTTTTATAATGTTCTGTATAGTATTGTCTGTTTAAGGAGGACAAATTAGAGTTCATCTAGGTAAATATAAACATAATGAATATATTGTTACATAAGTTCCCAGTTTGATATTAGAAAATAAGGAAATATAGCTGAATCGCTTCCTATTATAATAAGTAATAGTATTTTGAATAAAGAATATGGTAGTATATCCCAAAAGGAAGGGTGATGGAGTAGGAGCAGTAACTGAGAGAAATGCTAAGGTAAGAACAGAATCCATTCTTCAGCAGAAAGAACTTCACCTTATTAAAAAAAAAGGAAAATGGAAGAACAGGCAAAGGTAAAGTTCAAAACAGAAAGAGTGGAACTATTAATAGAGCCAGTAAGACCGGATCTTCAGAAACCTGCAGATAAAGCGGCTTTATTTTAGCTTGAGCAATTGAGAGAGACAGTAAATATATTTAATTTTTCTTAAAATATATTTAGTAACACTTTATTAATTTGTAATTTTGTAGGCGCGATCTGAATATCAGTAATAGGATATTATATTTTAAGTGAATTTGAATTTTATTAATTTTAGTTGTGATGATTTATTTCTATTTGTAGCAGGTGGTTAAAGTATTTTTTATTTAATTTTAATATCTCTTGGTGAATGGATACTTACTTTTTTGCTTATGTATAAGTTGCAGCTAGCGTACATTCAAATTTTGTGCTTTTAGCAGAAATGTAGCTTGATTAAGGTTTCGGAATTATAATATTTTTCTTGATGGAATTACTTTAGTGGCAAATACACCTTGTTATGTATATGTGTTTTTAATGTATTTTAAATAAATGATACAAATTAAATATTAAATTTTTTATTCATAAAAAAGACTACAAAAGGAATATATACCATAGAAATTGTTTTAGTAGGGAGAAACTCCATGTGTTCAGTAAGAGCACTCTCTTTCAGAGATGTCTGAACAGAATAAGTGTAAAACCCTGTTTTATTAGCGTAATATACAGAAGCAATATGGCAAAATCTTATACCTAGACTTACATCAGATTACATTAATTAATAGAATTACATACTCATTTCCTATTAATTGTATAAAATATTGTTGAATGAAGTTCTTATGTGTATTGTGTTCATTGAATTGATCAGAATCTATAATGTAGAAATTGAATTCATTTTCAACTATTAATATTCTGTGAGTATCACAATACTTGTTTGTAACACTGGAGTTAGAAGGTAATGTCTACACTTATAACAATTGTCTCCTAGAAATAATCCTGGAATATCCACCTTTTTCAATGAACAACACTCCAATGAACTCCTAAATGAAATAAGTGTGAGTGAAATATTTTCATTCCTCATCCGATCTTCATTCGGGATTTCATCCTGATCGACGATAAGGTGAACCATGTTATTTAAAAATGCCAAAACACTCATAACATATTCACAAGATTATAAAATTCCCTTTGTAATAATAAAGAAATAATATTAAAAATGTAACACTAATACCTAATTAATATGTATATATATTATATATATTTTATTAAATTAATTTTTAATTAAATTTTGAATCATGTTTCCATGGTTACGAAAACAATTCTTTGCTATGATCGGTCACAAAATTCATGTATATATTTTGCTTAAAAAAGGTACCTAAAATGCATGATTACCCAAATAAGTATTAAAATTTACTAAAGAAAACACTCGGTATATTTGTTTCACAAAATATATTTATTAAATCTCTAACACGTGTTTCGACTTTACAGTCATTGTCAAAGAGTTTGTAAACTGACCTAAAAATACACTTCTACCAATATTTATGAGTTTTTAAAGACTTTATTACGGCATCAATAGTAGGGGTATTGCAAAAATCCAGCTGTGTATTTGTGACATGTCTATTAAGATTTATAGCTTTTTTAATTTCTAATATTTCGAGAAAGTCAAGTCTTTTTCCTTTATTACAAGTATGTAAAAGTTTAAAATTATTGGTATTGAACAAATGTGTATTTTCGATGCAATGTTCCGCGAATCCCGTATTCATATTACCATAAAGAATAGCACTTTTATGCTCTTTAATACGTTCTTTTATTGAGCGTCCTGATTGGCCAATGTATATCGCATCACAATTTTCAATATTTTTCAATACCCCTACTATTGATGCCGTAATAAAGTCTTTAAAAACTCATAAATAGTGGTAGAAGTGTATTTTTAGGTCAGTTTACAAACTCTTTGACAATGACTGTAAAGTCGAAACACGTGTTAGAGATTTAATAAATATATTTTGTGAAACAAATATACCGAGTGTTTTCTTTAGTAAATTTTATTCATTATGTTTCACCAAGAGCCAACCGTGGATTCTATACATTATAAAATAAGTATTAGTTTATTTGTGTTTTCTAAATTGTATTAAGAAATTACTTGACATTTTTGTTTGTTTTTCAAAAAAAGTATGATAAATATTAAGCAATATTGAAAGTTTTGACAAGTTTGACAAGTTAGATTATATTATACTAGATTTGAGCTAGATTTAGATACTAGATGTGAGCTTAACTGTACATTCTATTGAGTTGTATGGTATCGTCCTGTTTAAAATGTTTTTCTTTTTACTTTTCTTTTATACTGTTCTTCGGCACTTTTTGATATCAGCATCCAGCAATAATCAGCAAGCATTTCACTGTTACACTTGCCCTGATAACGTTTCTCAACAGAAATATCTTCATGAAATCTTTTTATAAGGTATAAGGAAATATTTATAAGGTTGAACTAATGACTTATGAAGTATATTCTTTTGTCCAGGAATATACCAAGCCCTGACTGGCCATGTAGTCGGAATTTCTTGGTCGACTGTCGCACTGACAAGGAAAACAGCAATTCTTTGTATACCCTAGTTGTAAATCGAGTAGAATTGCTAAAACTTTGAGGTCTGCGCTGATATAACATTTTGTAGTTAATTCTATCTTGAAATAAATTTACATTTTCATGCACTCCTTTTATGTGGATTGCGTGGTCAACGAGGATGAGTGGATAAACGTTGGATGAATGGATAAACGTTTGCTATGTCAAAAATGACAGCTTTCAAACTCAATTTCGAAACATCGATAAGCAGGTGCAATTCTTCGGGATGGCATTGGCGACCTAAAGCCAACATCAAATCGTTGATGTTACTGCAATATGAAAGATCCTCGTCGGTTGAAAAATACTGTGATAGTTCTTTTTGGCGATTACGCTACAAAGAAGTATGTGTGTGTCTGGAGCTAACAGTTTCCATCCTTGGACTCTAGATCCTGATATTTCTGCTTCAGTTTTTGACAAATTCAGGTCTTAATACTAACTGATTTATTAGATGCGGTCCGTCCTCTTCAGATGGCAATTATTCATCATCGGTGGTCGATAACTTAATATTTGCTTCTTCTAGTTCTGTAACATATCGTATTCTTCACTCGAAACACCTATGAGTCTTGGTACTGACAAGGCTTCTGACGTTTTTCTTATTTTCGTTGGAAATTTCAAAAGTTTCCGTGCAGCAAAGTATCAATGAGTCGAATGGCCCGTTTTTTCACGCCAAAGCGCTTTTCTTACCATGAGACCAGCTCCTCAGTGTAACAGCACAGCGTGCGCAGCAAATGCTGGCTTGTTCAGGTACTTGCCAGTAACACACTTTACAGTTTTAATCCTTTAATCGGGTTATTCTATTGTGGAAAGAACTATACTAAGGTAAGTTTTCTTAAATCGGTTTATTTTGGCGTAAAGAAGATGTGGTGGATTTTTGTAAAGACCTTTTACAAACATCTGTATATTTATTAAATATTGTATGCTTCCAATTTTTCAAGACCAGTCATTTTAAAGGCGGAATTCATTCAACACCAATTTAAATTATACGAATATATTAGAGTATTATTAATTAATAAAGTTTGTGGTCAAAAAGTTTCCAATTTGTTACCAATGAAGAACAAATGTTCCGACTGTACTATCGCAAGTGTATCAGGGTAACTACCCAGACAGTTTGAATTAGATTACAGCATGCTACATAAGGTGGTGTCATTTGACAAATACTGTTAACGAAAAGGACTATTTAGGAATTTGCAGTACAACATGTAAACAGCGGCATCGCAAATTATATTTGGGCGTTTAGACAAAGGCGTTGACTAGACGGGCTGAAATATAATTATCTACTTGTTAATTGATGTAGGGAGTAGATTTCGAAACAGGTGATTGATTCTTAATTCGATTACTACGCGCCCTGGTCCTTTAAACACGATCCCTAACTTAACAATCGGTAATGCTTTTACATTTTACCATTAACATAAATGATAATAACTTTTTTGTTAATATGTAGTGTTTCCACATATCAATTAAAGCGAGGATTGCTAAACAACAAAATAAAATTATGAATAAAAATCGAACGTAATAGCATATGAGGGTGATTTGGTAGGATAGTGAGTTTTCAATGAAAAACTTACACTGGGATAAAAAATATATTTTTTCGATTTTGCGTTCGTAATGAACCCGTTATGACACCCAAAATAATATCGATTCGATACGCTTTTTTCAGTTTTCAATGCTAGCGTTGTTCTAACACGGATGTAAATATCTTATTGCTTTTATTTTATTTTAAGAATTCAAGTACATTTGACAAAATAATATACGTAGAAAAAAAATGTTACACAAACTACGAATATTGAATACAAATGACAACAAGATATATTAGTTCCTGTGCCTCTCATTTTTAAATAAAATATGAAGTAATGTTAACAAAAATTAATAAATAATATTTCGCGGATAGCAAGATTTAAATTTGAAAATGTCAAGTATTAATGTGACCAACTGCATACTTTATATAAAAATAAAACTCTGTACTTTCTAAATCTCTGAATTAATTAATTTCAATTTCTTAATGTAAGAAATGCAAAATACAAAAAATACTATTAAAAAACTCGTTTCATAAGGCCTTTTGTCGCACTCGTTTTTAAGAAAACACTTGAACTCGTGCCACAAAATGGTGCCTTATGAAAACTTGTGTTTTAAAATACTATTTTCTATTATGCATTCGAAATGAACTCATTATGACACCCAAAACAGCGTATCGAAATGAAGCTCATTTCGATACGCTTTTTGTCATTTTTCAATGTTGGCGTTGTTCTAACACAAATAAATATCATTGCTGTCATTTGATTTTAAGAATTTAAGTACATTTGACAGATATGATATATGTTCGTACTCTACGCAAACAACGTATATTGTATACAATTGACAACAAGATATATTAGTTTCTATGTCACTCATGTTTATATTTTTAAATAAAATATCAAGAAAATTAATAAATAATATGTAATATAATATACTTCGCGGATAGCAAGATTTAAATTTGAAAATGTCAAGTATCAATATGACCAACTGCATGCTTTATATAAAAATTAAACTCTGAACTTCCAAATTAAATAATTCCAATTTATTAATGTAAAAAATGCAAAATAGAAAAAGTAGTATAAAAAACTCGTTTCATAAGGCCTTTTGCCGCACTCGCTCTTTAGAAAACTCGCCGCTATCGCGGCTCGTTTTCTAAACTAATCTCGTTCGGCAAAATGGTGCCTTATGAAACTTGTTTTTTAATATACTATTATCTATTATGCGTTCGTAATGAACTCATTATGAAACCCAAGAGAGTACGAAATGAGCTTCATTTCGATACGCTTTTTTAATTTTTCAATGTTGGCGTCGTTCGATTATATCTATCATTTGATTTTAAGAGATTAAATACATTTGACAGAAATGATATACTTACATAGAAAAGGAAAATGCTACACAAACAACATATACCGTATGTGTTAAATATCATTAGGCATAGAGAATCAACGTATGAGTACATACAATTTATACGTACATGAGAAAGCCAGTCCAACGCTAGCGAAGACCGCGACGACTGACGATTGTCTCCGATACCGATTGACTGGAAATTTTGCATTCAGTCTAGCTGTGGCAGTTACAGTTTGAAAGGGTACAATAAAATTAATGTATAATGGCTCTTTATACACCCACTGAAAAGCTTCAGTTAGTAAAATGGTTTTATGCTAGCAAGTCTGCAATGGAGTGCATGAATTTGTTTGCGCTGACTTTTGCAGACAGTTTTGTACCTTGCAGACAAACAATTTATAATATTACAAATAAATTTGAAACTTGTTTCTGTCTCAATAACTGTACGAAATGCAAACCAAGAGAGGTATCACCACAAAAAATTGAGGAAATTGAACGGCGGGATGTATTAATTTGTAGTATTGTGGAAATTGATAACACGAGATCTACTAGAAGTGCTGCCGAGGAATTGGGTATAAGTAACACAACTATTTCACGTATTTGGAAACGTAATGGTTTAAAATGTTTCAAATATTCGAAAACTCAAGAAATATTTCCCGAGGACAATTTCCGGAGAATGAAGTTTTGTCAAGACGTTATGGAAAAGATAAATCGAGATGAAAATTTCGTTAAAAATATTCTCTTCACCGATGAATCAACTTTTCCATTACACGGAAAGCACAATCCCTCTGTTCTTCGATATTGGGCTTCGGAAAATCAACACCGGCATTTTGCAAATCGCACTCAGTATCCTCAAAAACTAAACGTTTGGACAGGTATTTTAGGTGACCATTCTATAGGCCCCTATTTTATTGATGGTATATTAAATGCCGACAAGTATTTCGAATTACTGAAAAATCAAATACTTCCCGCCATTCTAAACATTGGAATAAATCAGGAAATCGTTTGGTTTCAACATGATGGCTGTCCAGCACATAATGCAGTGAGGGTAAAGGAATTTCTAGGAAATACTTTTCCTGACTGTCTTATTACGGGAAACATTAAATGGCCTCCAAATGATTTCTTTTTGTTGGGATATCTAAAAAATATTGTTTATACTCATGAAGCCGGTAGAGCAGAAAATCTAGTTGCCTTGAGAGAAAAAATAACTGAGGCTGCGAATTCATTAACTGCCGACATGTTAGCAAATGTAATAGCTAATTTCTACGACCGCCTAGGACAATGTCTTGCTGTGCAAGGAGGAATTTTTGAACCTCTTGTATAATTTATTATAATTTTTAGAATCCTTTTTTATTTACTTTATTAGGATTATTCTTTAATTTTATTAGAATTACGCTTTTGTTTGTACGACGCACCGCAGCTTAAAAATTTCCTGCATCTACTGAAAGAAATAAGAAAAGCAAATCCCTTGAAATTCGTAAATGTTATTTTAGAACGCATTACAAATACCTATGTCGATGGTCAAATGATTACTGCTAACTTGTATTTGCGAAACAATCGGAGACAATTGTTGCTGGCCGTCGCGGTCTTCGCCGGCATTGGATCGCCTTTTCCATATACATATACATCGTATGTACTCATACGTATTCCCTATGCCTAATGATATTTGACACATGCGGTATTGTACAACGTGTTTCAAAAAGAATTAGATCTAGTTATCCACGAATTTCTCCTATAAATGATATTGTCCAGCATTCTTGATATGCGGATATAGATTAAATGGTATGAAGGTTTTCTACCTGTCACTGTCAAAATTTATCATCGAGAGATATGGTGATGAAATTAATAACAAGTAAAATTAGATTATTAATTTATTTAATAAGAAAACTTTAAAGATGAGATATTAATCAAGCAACCAAGGTTAATACCTTATTTGCAGAAATTTTAATTATTATGGTCACCATTCTGTTCAATGCATAATGCAATACGACATTTCATGTTGTCGAAAATATTCTACAATACATTTGGTGTTATTTTATTACATTTAGTTGTAATTGTATTCATCAAGTCATTTAAGTTATCCATTCTGGTCTTATATACTTCATTTTTTAGCAATCAGAAAATAGAAAAATCTAACGGATTAAGATCTGGTGACCGCGCTGGCCAAACACCTCTGCTTATAACTCCATGAGGGAAGTAATATTTTAAAAGCTTTAAATTTACACGAACTGTATGCACAGTAACCCCATCTTGCTAAAAGTAACCCCCAATGAATTCGTTTTGTTGCACTTGAGTTAAAAATAGTGATAATAACTGTTCTTGGTATCCTTCGCTATTAATGTTATTCTGAAAAAATATTGGTCCGACGAGATACAGTCCAAATTTAACAGGATGTAAAGGAACTTCGATCGATGTGATTATTTGGATTGTTTATAGACCATGTTTTGTGATTTTGTTTATTTACAAACCCACTTAAATGAAACCATGCTTCATCAGTAAAAAGCCTAGATCAATAATTTTTTATTTAAATTTTCATTATTTACATTTTCTTGAAATTAATTAAGCCTACTAGGGTGATCTCTAAGTAAGATCTATTGAACAATCAATACTTTGTATGGATACGTGTGTAAACGACGCTTCAAAGTTCAATGAACGGTACTAGAGGATACCTCCGGTCGAGCAGATAAACGATGAACTGATGGATGGTTTTCTCAAACAAGGTTTTCTACGCGTTCAACAATATTTTGCTGTGTACGTGGTCTACCAGAACTTTTGCCATTTAACGCAGATCCTGTAGCCCCAAACTTCTCTACAACTAGACGAATGTAATTATGTACAGCAGTATTAACCACAACTCTATTAGGAAACTGCAAGTGAAACTGTCGCTTACATTCCGCGTAGGAATATTGCCATTCTCCGTTAAGAAATTGTGCACTTCGGAAATATGTTTCATTAATAAAATATTTCCTTGCAGCATGTACATTATTTAGTTGTATTGTTTATCAAGTAAAAAAAATATTTGTAAGAAAAAATTATATTGCTAGTCACAAAATGACAAATGTCAAAATGGCATTAGATAAATAGCTATAAATAAACGGCAATTGGCTTATAATAATTTGCAAGTACTAACTACTCAGTGCCGACTGAGATGAAGTTCTTTTTGGAATACGTTGTAAACTGGCGAACAAAAAATTGTCCGACTCATTTTGACGTTTGACAACATTTTAACAAAATTAACACGTTGTGAATAAGTTTTTAAGTTTTGAAGGTTAGAGAGATGCAAAATGTCAATGTAGGTATAACGGGTGTTCATTTGAAAAGTAAATCTAGTAGCATGTGATTTACTGAGAATATTTTGAAGTATGTCATAAATTAAAATTTACTACTTAACCTACGAAGTCGTATATTTTGACAGTTTCATACATACAAATAAATAACAAATGTGATTGACATTATCAAATGTCATTTGGATTTACGTTCACGGAACAACAAACACATACTAATATATATGCGTCTTATTCTATCAACATTTCAAAGTAACCTAGATTGACTTTTCAAATGAACACACGTTATTATCTGCCATATGGATCTAACGTGTGTTCATTTGAAAAGTCAATCTAGTAGCATGTGATTTACTGAGAACATTTTGAAGTATTTCGTAAATTAAAATTTACTACTTAACCTTACGAAGTCGTATATTTTGACAGATTGATACATACAAATAAATAACAAATGTGATTGACATTATCAAATGTCATTTGGATTTACGTTCACAGAACAACAAACACATACTAATATATATGCGTCTTATTCTATCAAAATTTCAAAGTAACCTAGATTGACTTTTCAAATGAACACACGTTATTATCTGCCATATGGATCTAACGTCTGTTCATTTGAAAAGTCAATCTAGTAGCATGTGATTTACTGAGAACATTTTGAAGTATGTCGTAAATTAAAATTTACTACTTAACCTACGAAGTCGTATATTTTGACAGTTTGATACATACAAATAAATAACAAATGTGATTGACATTATCAAATGTCATTTGGATTTACGTTCACAGAACAACAAACACATACTAATATATATGCGTCTTATTCTATCAAAATTTCAAAGTAACCTAGATTGACTTTTCAAATGAACACACGTTATTATCTGCAATATGGATCTAACGTCTGTTCATTTGAAAAGTCAATCTAGTAGCATGTGATTTACTGAGAACATTTTGAAGTATGTCGTAAATTAAAATTTACTACTTAACCTACGAAGTCGTATATTTTGACAGTTTCATACATACAAACACATATTAAAATTTACTACTTAACCTACGAAGTCGTATATTTTGACAGTTTCATACATACAAACACATATTAATATATTTGCGTCTTATTCTATCAAAATTTCAAAGAAACCTATATTGACTTTGCAAATGAACACTTGTTATTTAAATATTTTATTTATAACCTATTACCATTCATATGCTATTTTTGAGAGATCGATAACCCATTTTATAATGCAAAAAAAATGAGTAGGGCAGTTTTTTGTGCGCTAGTTTAGTATAAAAAACTCGTTTCATAAGGTCTTTTGTCACATTTGTTCTTTAGAGAACTCGTGCCTTACGAATCTTGTGTTTTAAGATACTATTTTCTACTCATATTTATGAAAATGATCATTTTTCCACCAGCTTCTCCACATGAAATTGAAAACTTTTCTACTATAGAGATGAAAATGGATTTATTTTTGACACTAATGCCAGTTAATCTCACCACCGAACATAGTTGAAGCGGCAAGCGAACGTCACTCCATCTGGCAGTCCAAAAATATTTTCACATAGAAACCTTACATTTACAATTATACTGAACTCCTCTCTATATCCATCGTAGAAAAAATAGCATTTACTACTCGAGATGAAGTACTGCTTTTTTCACGAATGAAACAGACATGCAATATGCCTATCTGTAACTGTACACATGGACAATACACCTCGTATTTTCAGCATTTACTTCTGCTTAAGACACGTGTTTCTGCCATCTATAGGCGTCGTCAGTCAAGCTAGTGAAGCAATGTGTCCAAATGATACAAATCTTTTTAAGAACAGATTTGTGTATATACATTTACGTTGAAATCGCCTACAAGATATAGCAAGTTTCGTCCTAAAAGGGGGCACTATTTAATAAGTGACATCTGACGGACGGAACAGACTATGCCGAAAAAAGAAACACGTATCTTAAGCAGAAATAAATGCTGAAAATACGAGGTGTATTGTCCATGTGTACAGTTACAGATATGCATATTGCATGTCTGTTTCATTTGTAACAAATGCGTAATACGTGCATAACGTATTGATATACTTAAACCTTTTTGTATATTTACCGCCATCTGGCTCGTGTTAATGATCTACACTTATACGTATTTTTTCGCTTATGTACTAGCATAGCTAGTCAAGCGAAAGGTCGCCTTTTTCGGCATAGTCTCTTTCGTCCGTCAGATGTCACTTATTAAATAGTGCCACCTTATAGGACGAAACTTGCTATATCTTATAGGCGATTTCAACGTAAATGTATATACAGATACAAATCTGTTCTTAAAAAGATTTGTATCACTTGTATACATTGCTTCACTAGCTTGACTGACGACGCCTATAGATGGCAGAAACACGTGTCTTAAGCAGAAGTAAATGCTGAAAATACGAAGTGTATTGTCCATGTGTACAGTTACAGATATGCATATTGCATGTCTGTTTCATTTGTAACAAATGCGTAATACGTGCAGAACGTATTGATATACTTAAACCTTTTTGTATACTGCTTTTTTCGTTTGTGAGAATAAAGATTACTTCTTTGGAATCCCAAAAAAATCGTTGCCTTAAATTTATTGGCCAGACAGTTTTTCTTTTTTGTTGAGCACGTTCATGAGAAGAAATATGGTGTTATTTCGTCCCTGAATTGTAGCGTTGTATTCAGGTTTCTTCTACGGGGATATATCGAAGAAAGGATTCTGTTGGATTTCATTTGGAATTTAGCCATGCAGTCATTTGAAATTGTAATACGACAACAATAACCGAATACGGCATTATCTTTGCGATTAGATTTTCATATTCAAATATTGATGCAAAACATGGTGTATCTTACTTTTTAGAATGACATGGACTGGATCATCTATGAAGAAGTTACCGCTGCGGGCTTTTGGCATATTTTGTGATTAAATGACTACTTTTGAAAGCAGTGAACTACCTACAAATAATTCCATGGGAAGGAATAGATTCATTATAATACTTATATTATTCTTATATATATATAGCTTATATAGCTTTTCTACAGTTTCGTTAATGACTCTGTGAAATAATGTTTAAGACATGAAATTCTTTTTTCTTCATGTTAAAACAGAAATAGAAAATATTTATTTTAAACGATTGTAAAAAACACAGATGTTGGCAAAATTTTGGCAATGGGTTTCTAAAACATGGCGGAAGTCAGCAATATACTCATTATGGTGAAAGTGTTGTTGAGATCTTCCTCTCCCATATATTTCTTTTACTTTCCTCTACCCTACTTAATAGTCAAGGTTTTGCTATCGTATACTACTGTCTGTCATATCACGGTTTTTATTAAGATGCATTTAAACGCGTCTAGAGGTATTTTTGTCAATGACCCTCCTCTCCTTTTACTCTTAATTAGCCTTACTTTTATTTATTGCACCCGCCTGCATTTTCTGTAATAGTTGATCCTAGGGGAACATACATTTTAAGTTGTTCTAATTTAATAATTTTTTCGTATCTATTTCTATCAAAAAATTCTACATTCTTTCGCATCTTTCTTATACTCATTCCATTTTCATTTTTTTACATCTTTTCGTTTACTTTTAGATTTATGTTTCCTGCCGGAATCACGGAGAAACTATACTCTGTTTTAACTTTTGCTCTGATAACACTAGTCAACACAGCTTGGTTTTCTTAAACACCAATACGTGTGGTTTATGTCTTTTGTCATGCTGATTATGAATTATTTAAAATCTGATAAAAAATCACGTCAGGATTTTGAGATATTTTCTTAAATACTTTTTTCAAAAAGCGCATTAAATTTGACAAAAGTTACTTTTATATAAGAAAGGTACTACTAAAAATATTTCTGTCGAACATTAAGTGGACATGTTTGACAACATAATTTGAAACATACTTGAGTGGGTACAACCCAACAATTTTGTATAATACAAAAGTATTTTTAATAATATAAAAAATATTATTAAAAATGGGGTGTGAAGAACACAATACAAGTGCTTTTATGTATTTTTGAGTCTTCTCCAGCAGGGGCGTATTGACAATCATGTAGAAATGTGAAATACGTATCTACGTCTTTGGAGAAGATACATTCAAAAATACATAAAAGCACTTGTATTGTGTTCTTCACACCCCATTTTTAATAATATTTTTTATATTATTAAAAATACTTTTGTATTGGACATGTTTGAACATGTCCCTGCATGTTTCCTACGTCAGAGCACTTAAACCACGCCTATGTTTGCTCTGGAACCAATCGAATTAAGAATTTGTAGTTATCCGTCTATATGGGTATATAAAGAGCTACACACGGCTCTTTCGACTCAATGTGAGTCGGTTTGTGATGGCTGAACGTCATTCTATTTCATAATGTCGCGTATGTGTATAAATAACACGGGTCAACACAAAATTTGACTTTGACATTAAAGCATAAAATTTCGATATTTTAGGTCGTAATTAGACGAAAAAAAATATATGACATGAAAAAGTTTGCTTTTGTATTTAGGAGACCGATTGAACGGTATTTTTCAAAATCTGTGGTTTTAATTTTTAATTGAGGATGACACCATTCAAATAAATATGTTTATTATTTTTATTAAGTTTTACTATCAAAATAACTTACAAAAAAGTGTAAAATAATTTAAAAGTGCACGCTTTTACTTTTTCTTTTATGTCCATAAGTACTTTCTCTCAATGAACCCCAAATATAGTCTCCCATCATGTTTTCATTGTATTGGCCTTGATAACGTCGTTCAAAGCTCATAATATCCTGATGAAAATGTTCTCCTTGCTCTTCTGAATACGCTCCCATGTTGTTTTTAAATTTATCTAAATGAGCATGCAGCATATGTACTTTTAATGACATCCTGCAGCCCATGGCCTTAAATTTTTTTAGCATATCCGCAACTAACTTTTCGTAGTTTTCAGCTTTGTTATTTCATAAAAATCCAAAAACTACTGCTTTAAAACTGTTCCAACTCGCTTTTTGAGTACAATTCAGCAACGTTGGAAATTTTTCATCGGCGAAAATCTGTCTAATTTGCGGACCAACAAAAACCCCAATTTTAACTTTTGCTTCTGATAACTTCGGAAAAAACTTTTTCAAGTATCCAAAAGCTTCTGAAGATTCATACAGTTTTTTAACAAATTGTTTCATAACCCTAACTTAATGTGCAGAGGTGGCATTAACACTTTTTCCGCTTCAACAATCGGCTCAAATGTTACGTTTTGTTTACCGACACAAAGTTCTGTTCTTATAGGCCATGACCGTTGAATATAGTGCTTAGCATCCGCTCTGCTATCCCATAAGCACAGATAACACGGATACTTTGTATATCTGCTCTGTAGTCCCATTAGAAATTCCACCATTTGAAAATCTCCAATCAGCTGCCAGTTATACTCGCGATACTTTACAGATTCAAGCAAGATTTTAACACTGTCATAATTTTCTTTAAGATGTACTGAGTGAGCGATTGGAAGAGATGGGAATTTATTTCCGTTGTGTAATAAAACAGCTTTTAATCTTTTTGTAGAGCTGTCAATGAATAAACGCCATTTGCTAGGAACACAGGGTATGCCAATTTCTTCGAACATACCTTTTATGTCATTGCAAAAACAAAGTCCATCTTCTTTTGTGAAAAACGTTAAGAATGTTTCATGCCTAGTCCGCTGATCCGTGATATTAACATCATCAAGCAAATTCCACTGTTTTAAGCGAGAGCCTAAAAGCTCTGCTTTATTATTTCGCAAATTTAAATTCTTATCAAGTCGTTAAAATCTTCTGTAGTAATAAGATGGTGTTTTGGTTGTTCTGGTGTAAGTGAAAACTCTTTATCGGAATTACTTTTATTAGAACTAAGAGATGAGCTACTTTTCCGCGATATTTTTTTCCGTGGCTCAGGTACTGGTCGTGTCAGGTCGTGTGCAATTGGAGCAGAAGAAGATTCAAGGTCAGGATATTCGATAGGTTTTGCATTTTTACCTCTACGTCCTTTACTCGGATTCACAATGCAAAAGTAGCAGTCATTGACGTGGTCTTTTGGTTGTCGCCAGATCCTTGGTATTGCAAATTTCATGGACCTCTTCTCACCTCGATACCAACCTAAAATGTAGAAATAAAAATTAATATGTCTGTTATATTTGATTCACCGCTTAATTAAAAATTGCTTACCTTCCAAACATCTTTTACAATAACTACAGGCAACATGTGGAGCCCATGGCTTGTCTTGATGCCGAACAGGACAGTCAAAATATGCTTCGTAGGCTTCACAGAGAACGTCAGATGTCTTTAGTTCGTATTTTACGTCTCGAACTTTAATAAATTGACCACATATATAACAAAATGCATCAGCATCATATTTACACTTTCGCGACGACATTTTAAGTTTTTCTAGACTTGTGCAAAACACCTGATCGTTGTTTATCACTCGAGTACCATCTAGCGGCATTATGTGAACGTAAAAACTCCACTCTGATCGCGCGGTATTTTTGAATGTATTAAAATTAATTAAAATTTATAAAAAAAATCAAAAATGACTATTATTACTAGAGCTGAGGATGTTTGCGGTACGGCAGGACCGTATGTAGTGCATCCCCACCAGCGTTAGCGGAGTCACTGCAAATACTGGACGATGTACACGCCCAGCTATGCGCAGTAAATGACAACAAAAATGTTAATGTAATAGAAAAGTTCGAGAGTGTGATAAACAATGATTTTGATTTTACCAGATTAAAACAAATTAGTAATGGTGCAAGTGTAGATTCGGTTTCTATCTATAAAGATTATTTTAATTGTGCGTGTGTTACATCTGTAGATGTCGAGCGGTCTTTCTCAAAATATAAAAAAATTTATTCATCACGGCGTACATCGCTCACCGCTACAAATATGGAAACGTATCTAATGCTACAAACTTACTGCAAGTCTTATCCACTTGGCGCTATGCTATAATAATCGTAAATAAGGTAAGTGTGTTATTTATATACAGTACACATAACTGACATACCTAAGTGATATAAATAGCGAATGCGTGTAAAGCAATAAAATCACGCATGCATCACCGATCGAAACAAGGTCATTATATTCGTGCGTTTAACTGAATACTATCCTGGCACACCGAAAACATCCCCAGCTCTAATTATTACTATAACTACCACAAAAGCAAACTTTATACCAAAAAAAGCTATTTTCTTTTCGTTTTTGTGCATAATTAACCGAAAAATCATAAAATAAACTTTAGGACAAAGAACAAAAATTTTTTTGTAGAGTCGTGTAATCCAAATATTTTCTGCTATGTATGTGGAAAATTCACTACCCACCAGCATAAGAGGAATATTATATGTTTAACAGAAAAGTTATATATTCACTATTTTGGCTTAACCATTGAAGGTAAGTCATGGGTTCCCAGCATTTGCTGCGCACAAATGATCTTTTTCGAGACCTGAATTTGTCAAAACTAAAGCAGAAATACTAGGCTCTAGACTCCATGGATGGAAACTGTTAGCTCCAGGCACACATATTTATAGTATATGTATTGTAATCGTCAAAAAGAACTATCGCAGTATTTTTCAACCGACGAGGGTCTTTTATACTGCAATAATGGCAACGATTTGATGTTGGCATTAAGTTTTTTTGTCGATGTTTCGAAATTGAGTCTAAAAGCTGTCACATAGTAAACGTTTATCCATCCTTCCTCGTTGGCCACGCAATCCGCTTAAAAGAAAAGTATGAAAATGTGACTTTTCTTCTAGACAGAGATTATTACAAAATGTACAAATGGTATATCAGCGCATACCTCAAAGTTTTAGCAATTCTACTCGTTTTATAAATAAAGCATACAAAGAATTGCTGGTTTCTTTGTGAATGGGACAATCGACCAAGAAATTCCTACTACATTGTTAAATATTGGCCAGTCATGGCTCAGCATATTCCTGGTCAAAAGAATATACTTCACAAGTCACTAGTTGAACCTGATAAAATACTTATACCGCCATTACACATAAAATTAGTTTTGATGAAAAATTTCGGAAATACACCTTAAACAAGAATTTCCCATAATCTCAGATACAAAACTTAAAGAGGGCATTTTTGTAGAACTGTTACAAGATAAAAAATTTGAAAGAACCTCAAGTGACTTAGAGCATGTTGCTTGGAATGCTTTTAAAAATGTGACTTACAATTTTCTAGTAAACAGAAAATCTAATAATTATATAACTACATATATATAGTTTTCTAGAACACATTCGTATTTCGCTCTATTAAAACTGTGGCAGTTCAAATGGTCCAATCGGACTATCGTAAACAATACCAACCTCCAAATTAACGCTTGTTCTATCTCGAATATGAGAGCGTCTTTTTAAATGAAAATGTTTTGCAGACCTTTCATGAAAATTATGATATTTAGGGACATCATCTCGTGTGACAGAAGTCTATCGTTCGATAAAGTATGAGATAGGTTTTGATTATTTTGTAACCATTTACAAAATATTAAACGAGCTTCAAAATAATTACCTAAAGCTTGAACTGTTTGTATGGATTAAGTGAGCACTTTTTATTATTCTCCAAACCTGATTTCTACATATTCCAATACGTGATGCAACTCTTCACACTCTTTTTATTTGAAAATAACATTATCGTTGTGATGCACTTGTGAATTACGATCGGAATAAGGATACATAAAGGAAGACAATTCCCATCAGTATCACAGTAATAAACTGAAAACTTACAAACAATAATTTGTTAATAATCATGGCAGCTAGACTAGTATTGCGGAAATCCATTGAACAGCAGGCTGCCGATATTATTAGGAATAACTCAGCAACCATATTAAGAACGCACTTATTCGCTTGTTAATGAACTTCTTAGAAGTTACCATAAATTGAACTGTAACATGAGTCTTAAAATACATCTTTTGCACTCGCTTCTGGATTTCTTTCCCTCAAACCTAGGTGACGTGAGTGACGAACAGCGTGAAAGGTTTATTCAAGACATTTCTGTTATTGAAAATCGTTATCAGGGCAAGTGAAACAGTGAAATGTTTACTGATTATTGTTGGCCATTGATATCAAAAAGTGCCGAAGAATAGAAGAATAATAATATATCATTTAGCTCCATATAATGTTCATACCTAATTAATATTATTTCATTTACTTTTTAATATTTTTTTCCAAAACCTTACGTGCCAGAATAAATTTGTTTGTATTACTATTGTTACAACTATAAATGAAACGATAATTGTACATAATTTCTTAAGAAAAATTTAAAAAGCTAAAATATGTTGACCAGTGTAATTTAACAAATGTTGACCTATAATAATGCAAGTATAACGTTTGGTTATAAAAAATAATACCTTAAAAGGCATTGCGAAAATTTTGTTCAAATTATTCTTGTGTAGAAAAATATTTGTGACTGAATGTTGAATGTGAATGTTGACCAGTGTAATTTAACAAATGTTGACCTATAATAATGCAAGTATAACGTTTGGTTATAAAAAATAATACCTTAAAAGGCATTGCGAAAATTTTGTTCAAATTATTCTTGTGTAGAAAAATATTTTTTATATTTTATATTTTCCACAAAATATATTGTACAATTTATTACGATTCGCACTTTATTTTCATTCTCATTAATAAATAAGAAAATCTACTAAATTCTAATTTAAAGTATAGCAGTTCTTGATATTTTATGTTAGTTTATGTTTAAAGCATTGTATTTTTTTCATAAATTCTTTCTACATAAATCAATTAGATAAAATTTGGTCGATTGTTAAAGCATTTTCCATTCAAAAGTGATTAGTAATGGAATGATAAAGCAAAGAATGTAAGTATGTAGAAACTTTTCAAATAAAACGTAATTGTTTGAATATCACTTAAACAGGAAAGCTTTTTCCCTTCTTTTGAAACACTGTGCAAATGCAAATAATGACCGAAATCAATTCTCTTATCTGTCCTTGTACGAGGATGCAGCACCATTCACGAGACGCAAGTCTTATCTGATGCGTCTCTACTCCCCGGAAATTTATCATCTGCTTTATGTTGTGTGTGCGGTAGTTATCGCGTCGATATCAAGATTACCACCCACATTAAAGATATTGATAAATAAGTATTGTCCCTGTAGCTTATAATCTTGGTACATCTATGCACGTATCATTAAATTCGCTAATTTCCTGTGCAAAATATGCGTCAAAATATTTGTATAAAGTTATCGGTATCTCTAGTTGAAAGAGAGTAGATTCTAGACTTCTTGTAGTTGCCTAACGGCTTATTTTATTTTTTGATAACTCATTTTCAAAATTATCTGTTGATCTGAAAATATTAAATTTTGATTGTTTAAATTTATTTTAATTTAATTCTATTTATTATTATTTTTAGAGTCAAGTGACCAAATATGGAATATAGTATTTTACGATAACAGATCACTCACGTCATAACCAGTAATATCAGGTACAAAAACCTAAGAAATTCTATTTACTATCGTAGTATAAATCATTTCTCTGACTTTTATAACATTTGTATTTTCAGTGATACCTATTCCGCATAGTGTTGTCACGCATGATAATCATATGATATCTACTTGTCATCTGTCAATGCACAAGTATATATTTTTAACAGCTGACATTTGTACCAGATTATCGAACCCTTATTAGACACAGTGTCATATTCTAGCGTTTTTATAAACATAAACATTGCCGTCTTTAAATTCAATAGCGGCATTCTATTTCTTACCTTTCCTAACAAAAAAAAATTCCCGTAATACACATAAAATGATGTCAGTTCTAAAAATCTCTTAATTATTTTTAGTATGATTTTTCAAATGCGTTTGTAAATTAATGTAACACACATCTTAATTTTTAATAATTCATTTAGCATCCAGGATCATATAGTTTTTATAACAGCGACAGCTTTTACTTATATAAACATACGGAGTGCGTGTAACTTCAGTAGCGGTACATATTTATTCACATACTGAATTCATAGACGGAACATTATACAATTTCTAGGGGTTCTTTAATTTTGGGGTTCGCGTCATATTTATTCAATAATATGGATAATATAATATTTTGGATGGATTCATATTCTATATAATTACATAGACAACACATCGCGACGCCAACCGTGCTGGTTGTCCGGACAAATGAAAAATGTGTGAAAGTCATATCCATTCGGAACGTGCAGATACCGGTATTTCATTGTTGTTACAAATCATCAGTACACATTATCCGGAAATAGATGTAACTTTCATTTCTGTACTGCGTGTATATATACAAACTGTGAAGAATTTCATGCGCATGAGAATTAATAACTATTAAATTCTCATATTACATGCAATTGTCGCTATAATTTGTTATAAAGTGTGTTTTTATAGAGGTATAGAACTTTGAAATGGAATAAAAGAAAGATGAATTTTTTAAATTGACATGAAATTTACTTTATTCGAAAGATAATCTTCTGGCATTATAATTTAAATATGACTTCTGGCATATGACCGCCACGGCTGGCTCGGACGTAGTCTAATCTGGAGGTCCAATTTTCGATGACTTTTTTCCAACATTTGTGGCCGTATATCGGCAATAACGCGGCGAATGCTGTCCTCCAAGTGGTCAATCGTTTCGGGCTTATCGGCGTAGACTAGCGACTTCACATATCCCCACAGAAAATAGTCTAGCGGCGTTAAATCGCACGATCTTGGAGGCCAATTCACGGGTCCGAAACGTGAAACTATGCGGTTACCAAACGTTTCCTTCAATAAATCAATTGTGGCACGAGCTGTGTGACATGTTGCGCCGTATTGTCGAAACCACAGCTCCTGTACATCATGTCAATTGATGAACGATAAAGTCAGTAATCATGGCTCTATAGCGGTCACCATTGACTGTAACGTCCTGACGGGTCTTCCTCTACGCTACGCTCTACAGCAGCAATGACTTCTTCTGTACGCACTGTACGACGTTTCTGTGGATGCGTATTATCATTTAGAGTAAACGTGGTGCGAAAACGTTCCATAGTTGATCGAATTAATTGCTCTGATGGACGATTATGTTGACCGTAAAATGGACGTAGTGCGCGATACGTATTTCGAACAGAACCATGATTTTCAAAATGAATTTGCACAATTTGGAAGCGTTGTTCAGGCGTCAGTCTATTCATGTTGAAATGCCAAACCAAACTAAATATAAATCACTTGACAGCTGACAAAATGGCCGCCAGTTAAAAAAGTGTTGCCTACTTAAAGTTTTATACCTCTATTAAAAACACCCGTTATTACTTTCTACGACTGACAAATTCACATTTGCCGCAGACTGCCGCAGAATGCAGACACAACACGTCGCGACGCCAACCGTCCTGGTTGTCTACACGTTCCGAATGTATATGACTTTCATACATTTTTCATATATGTTTATAGTAGATTCAATTAGTTGGCGATTTAAGGTCCGGTTTTACTTCAAAATGTATATATTTAAAACAATCTTACATGTTTCGGCATATGATGCCTTTTTCAAAGAATTTTTTTTGAAAAAGGCATCATATGCCGAAACATGTAGGATTGTTTTAAATATATACTACATTTTGAAGTAAAATCAGACCTTAATTCGCCAACTAATTGATCTACCATAATAATAATATATCATTTGATAAGTTCTTGGAATTTTCGGCTTTTATATTAAATATTTTCAAATGAGTATGTTATTTTGCGAAGTAAGTGTGAATGTAAACATTGCTGTCTAAAAATTACAACGCAAATTATACGAAATTTTATTTGAAAAATTTTCGTCCACGTTGGGACTTGAACCCAAGTCTACGGTTTGCCGGACCGTCGCTCTAACCAACTGAGCCACGAGGACCTTGGTGTCAAGTCTATTAAATGCCATATAACGCACCGATATTTATATTCAGATGTCAGTTTGAAAGTTTTAAATTGCTAATCTTTCATCCTTAGCTATTAATATATAGAGATAATTTCTATGCCGTTCATTTTAATATATCATTTGATAAATTCTTGGAATTTTCGGCTTTTATATTAAATATTTTAAATATTTTCAAATTAGTATGTTATTTTTTTTCAAATATTCACACTTACTTCGCAAAATAAAAGTTCATATTAATGTATGTCTTAATCTGCTTGGTTTTAAAGTTACGGGATATTTAATAGCAAATTAAAAGTTCATACAATAAAACGTACTAATACAACAATATTAACTGATGAAAATTGTTGGAAATGACCGCCTTCAACTACAATGCAAGCTTTTATCAAATTTATGTTTCGAATTGTCTCCAATACTGCAACAATACGATTTATTTGTTATAGTATAACTAACAAGATTTAATATAACTCCTGTTTCTGAAGGAAAAATATTTATTTGTCATTTCAATATTATTGTGTCAGTATTGTCAAAGTATTGCCAGTTTTCTAGATGAATTATTTAAATGCTGAGTTGTGAGATATGCATTTTATTTACGGTCTTACCAATGGTAATTTACGTGCAGCTAGACATCTTTATGAAGAAGTCCATATTTTTTGCCGATGAAGTTAAATGGAGAAGTATATTGCCGCTTTCTTGAAGAGGAGCTATTACTAGTCCTGTTGCAATTGAGATTACAAATGTATTTTAGACACGATGGTGCCCCAGCACATTTCAGTTTTGTTGTTCGTGAGTTTTTGGACAGTGCTTATCCAAATCGGTGGATAGGGCGAAGAGGTTGACAACCGTGATCTCCAGAATTAAATTCTCTAGCTTTTCTTCTCTGGGGTTACCTTATATCACTAGTTTATACGACACCCATTGAAAATGTTGAAAAAATCGTATTGTTGCAGCATTTGAGACAATTTGAAGCACCACTAGTATTCTTGAATGCACTCACCAATCAATGCAACGGAGGATAGAAGCTTGCATTGTAATTGAAGCGGTCATTTCCAACAATTTTTATAAGTTAGTTTTGATGTATTAGTACGTTTTATTGTAGGAACTTTTAATTTACTATTAAACATCCCGTAACTTTAAAACTAAGCCGTTTAAGACATACAATCATATGAACTTTTATGATCATAAGAACCCTAGGAATCAGTCCACAAAATTTGTCGCATATATTTAGAATCACCCTGTATATACATAAATGAAAGCTTGATATCAATTATTATATTTAGTTAAAATTATATATGTATTCTAACATTAAGTTCATTGCATATACACATCAATCCTACCATATTTACATATATTACTAGAATAATATCTTTTTGCAATTCCCCAAATTAATTCTATAGGGTTAAAAATACAATGATATGGAGGATGTCGAAGACCTGTGTGGCCATATTGCTCTGCTAATTCATCGGCTTCATAAATAGGTGACAGCTTATACCTTTAAATAAAAATTATTATCTATTTGACCTTATTCTAGTAATTATTTTATGTACTAACAGTCTAATCAACTCCAGTAACTGTATTTTAAAACTGTTTTGTCAAAGTTGATTCACCATTCCTGAATTTGGTATTTTGTTGAAGATGAAGTAAAAAATTTAGTATGATAGCTTGCATTATCCATAATAATAACTGAAGGGCTTCCTAAATTTTTAAGCAGTTGATTTTCGAAACCATTTTAGAAAATTTTCTTGATACATGTCACGGTGGTAATCCATGCTTTTACTATTTGTTGCACAGATTAATTTTGCTCCAGGAACGAAACTATTATTGCTACCAGCATGTACAACTATGTATCTACAGAACAAAAGTCAATGATATATTGCCCATGCCAATACTTTTTCAATAATTAATACCTTTGCCACCTACTTGATTTGCTTTTACAGATTTAATATTCTCATCTTGATCTGATTTTTGAGAGCTTCCATCTTGAAAACCCAGGTTTCATCAAGAAAAACAAATATTTTGCAATATTTTCCACAAAGAAGCGCAGTGAATATTTCTCGAAGTTCCCGAAGAACACTATTCAATGTACCCAAAGTAATATGTTGGTTTGCGATTGTTAAACAATAGGTAATATTTTTATAAGTTTAATAGAACAATACTTACTATCATACATATCATAAATTGAATTTCTAACTGCATATTGATTAAAAACGTGAATAGTAACAATCGGATTATTCTTAAAGCGAGAAAAGTCAAATGAGCAATAGTAATATGAAACGGTGACTGACGGATAACAAGTAGATATCATATGATTATCATGCGTGGCAACACTATGCGGAATAGGTAACACTGAAAATACAAAAATTTTATAAAATGTCGAGAAATTATTTATACTACGTTAGTAAATAGAATTTCTTAGGTTTTTGTACCTGATATTACTGGTTATGACGTGAGTGATCTGTTATCGTAAAATACTATATTCCATATTTGGTCACTTGACTCTAAAAATAATAATAATTTTTGATATATAATAATGATATATTAAAGGAACATGTAAAATGTGTGTTCTACGAACATTTAACGCAATATTTGGTAACACTCTATATAGCATTCCATTTAAGAAAGGTTTGACGTTTGTTTATTAACATATTTATTATTAAGAAAGCTTAGACTTTAAAAGTTTTATTCACGCAAGAAGCGGCAAATATATACCAATGCAAGGTATTATATAAAATATTTCAATCAATATCTTCTAATCTGTTATTTATTGTTTGAAGGTGTTGCATCTACAATAAATTTGTGCGTAAATACAGTGAGAATGTGTTAAAATTACGACAGGAGAAATATTTACATATTTCTTTGATTTTATTAGAGAACAAAACTTTTGTGTAAATGTGAAACAAATAAATTTAAAGGATTGATGGTGATAGTGTACATATTATAATTATCATAATATTTGTGTATCGTTTAGCTTAAAAAATATAGCATTTTACAAAATACAGTTATTTTAATAGTATCTATAATGAGAGAGCAATAAGGAAATCCATTCTCTTGCACATCATTTCACATAATTTGGATAAAAATTTTTATACATCTAAAAAAGGTATTTCAAAATATTTTCATTTTACAAAAGTAAGTACATATTAAAAAGGATAAAACAGCAATTTTGCACCAAAAGATAGGTAAAACGTAAGCATTTTTCCAGTTTCAGTATTTGGTTAAACATGTGTTCGTTCCTTCATTTCAAGTTATGACTGATTAATACTTACTTTTTTGCTTATGTATGGGATAAATTGCTACTATCGTACAATGATTTTTTTTGCTTTTAGCAGAGATATGGTTTGATTACAGTTCAGATTTCAATTTAATTGAGAAAAGAAAGAATAAATAAAAAGAGAAATTGTTTTCATGGGAACCTCCATGTGTTCAGTAAAAATTGTTGGAAATGACCGCCTTCAACTACAATGCAAGCTTTTATCAAATTTATGTTTCGAATTGTCTCCAATACTGCAACAATACGATTTATTTGTTATAGTATAACTAACAAGATTTAATATAACTCCTGTTTCTGAAGGAAAAATATTTATTTGTCATTTCAATATTATTGTGTCAGTATTGTCAAAGTATTGCCAGTTTTCTAGATGAATTATTTAAATGCTGAGTTGTGAGATATGCATTTTATTTACGGTCTTACCAATGGTAATTTACGTGCAGCTAGACATCTTTATGAAGAAGTCCATATTTTTTGCCGATGAAGTTAAATGGAGAAGTATATTGCCGCTTTCTTGAAGAGGAGCTATTACTAGTCCTGTTGCAATTGAGATTACAAATGTATTTTAGACACGATGGTGCCCCAGCACATTTCAGTTTTGTTGTTCGTGAGTTTTTGGACAGTGCTTATCCAAATCGGTGGATAGGGCGAAGAGGTTGACAACCGTGATCTCCAGAATTAAATTCTCTAGCTTTTCTTCTCTGGGGTTACCTTATATCACTAGTTTATACGACACCCATTGAAAATGTTGAAAAAATCGTATTGTTGCAGCATTTGAGACAATTTGAAGCACCACTAGTATTCTTGAATGCACTCACCAATCAATGCAACGGAGGATAGAAGCTTGCATTGTAATTGAAGCGGTCATTTCCAACAATTTTTATAAGTTAGTTTTGATGTATTAGATTAGAGAACAAAACTTTTGTGTAAATGTGAAACAAATAAATTTAAAGGATTGATGGTGATAGTGTACATATTATAATTATCATAATATTTGTGTATCGTTTAGCTTAAAAAATATAGCATTTTACAAAATACAGTTATTTTAATAGTATCTATAATGAGAGAGCAATAAGGAAATCCATTCTCTTGCACATCATTTCACATAATTTGGATAAAAATTTTTATACATCTAAAAAAGGTATTTCAAAATATTTTCATTTTACAAAAGTAAGTACATATTAAAAAGGATAAAACAGCAATTTTGCACCAAAAGATAGGTAAAACGTAAGCATTTTTCCAGTTTCAGTATTTGGTTAAACATGTGTTCGTTCCTTCATTTCAAGTTATGACTGATTAATACTTACTTTTTTGCTTATGTATGGGATAAATTGCTACTATCGTACAATGATTTTTTTTGCTTTTAGCAGAGATATGGTTTGATTACAGTTCAGATTTCAATTTAATTGAGAAAAGAAAGAATAAATAAAAAGAGAAATTGTTTTCATGGGAACCTCCATGTGTTCAGTAAAAACAATTTTTTTCGTAAATGTCTGAACACAATGAGTGTAAAACCCTCTTTTATTAGCATAATATACATTAAATCTTTTACCTACACTTACATAATAATTTCATTAAAAAAATTATATAATAATTTCCTACTTAGAAATTTCATTCATATTCCACAATTATCACAATATCTGGTGTTACTTAAGACCTAGGATGTCGAACAATTTCTGAAGACCTGAAAGAACAATCTTATGAATGTATATTGTAAACATTAATATAAAATTATATTTAGATTATAATTTATTCACTATATTAACCAAACTATACAGTTTCTAAGTATAAAAAAATTATATCTAACACACACACGAATCTAAATCAAGAACATCACTCACACATAACTAAATTTAACACCACAGTTCATTATGTTACATATTGTTCACGAATATATATATTGAAAACTACTCATCTTCAAGATCAGAACCTGAATCTAATGAAAATTCTGAGGATGACCCAGTATTTACAGTAAAAGTCAAATTTTCTAATACATTTTCAACAATATTATCTAAATCATACATTTTGTTTTCTTCTGTTATAACGTGATGAATGCTATTTTTTCATGCGTCAGCATCAACCATGTCTAATCCTTCTAATAATAAATTTCTTACTTCGTCCAATTTAAATGTCTTATTATTGGCCGCAACATGATGCTTGACTTGAGCCCATTTAAGTTCAATGGGGTTAAGATTACAGTGATATGGAGGTAAACGTAAAGCTGTACGGCCACTTTCTCTAGCTATTTCATCGACCACGTATGAAACTGGATGACAGGATGTGTAATTTTTTACAAGCTCAAACAATTCAATCTTTAGCATGGAATTATCAGCTAGAATTCCTTTGGTTAAAAGCCATTCAATGAGTGCCTCCTTTTTCCATGATAAAGTAGGTGACTTTTTTGTTTTAGTAGAATGATAAGGCATATTATCCATTACTATAACACTATTGGGCTCAAGAGAAGGTAATATATTTTGCATCCATGTGATGAACACCTCACTATTCACATCTTCATGGTAATCTGCAGTTTTCTTGGATTCAAATAATAACAAACCCCCATTTTCCCCACTTGAATCCTAGTTTCTTTAGGATTCTCCAAAGTGATGTTCATTTTAAAGGAGGTAAACTGGCATCCGCTTTAATAGGTTCACATATTTTTGTGCAAGTTGGTAACTCATTTTTAAAGAAAAATGATTGCACGTGCCTTCTAATTGTACTTTTTGATACTTCATCTAATTTATTGTAAGCATCTCGGCAACTTCGTTTTCTTAATGGAGACTGTGTAACTCCAGACATTTCAATTTCATTAATAATGTCAATATACCAATCCCTACTTCCCTTGAAGTTTGACGAACAGCAGCTGTTTTGGACATATTAACTTTGTTCTTAAAATACACATTGTAAGCCATCAGCCTCTGTCCACTTTTTACATATTTTCCTTTACGATTTTTTGATGGACCTGGTAAAGCGGCGTCATCCATGCTCTAAAACGATTGCGATTAAATAAATGAAATAAATAAATTAATGAGTGATAAAATATTTTTAGAAAATGATGTTTTCACTTTATAGTCTCTATAAAGAACTATCTTTAACAAATATTAATATTAAATAGCATAATAAACAACTAGTAAAACACCCAATTGACTAGCATTAACAGAAATACCGGTCAGTACTGACAGCAAAACGCTAATTTGACAGAACTAAATAAACATAATTTTGCCTGTATAAAGGCGGCCTCTATTTTAGCAAATCACAAGCTCTTATTTTAAGCCCTATCTTTCCCAACGGTTTATTCTTATTTGGAATCGACGATAATCTTTACTTGAAAAATCGTATCGAACGTACGTAACCATCGACAACTGAACGAAACTTAAAGCGACAAGATGGACAATAACAAAACTATTTTTTTTTGTTATTGACGTTCAACTTTAAGGTATCGTCCTTTATAATATAGTCCTTTACACAATGGCGTGACAAAAATTTTTTTAAATATTTTCGGGTATATATTCTATATAATTTAATATATCCATTTTTCATACGTTGTCTTTTTATTTCAAAGACACCTGATATATTATATTAAAATATAGCAATAGCAAAGCTTTGCGGGGTCAGCTAGCTTACTATGTATACCTAAGTGGAATATTAATTATGAGAAATGAAAATACACGCATTCCAAAATTCAACAGTTTAGGTATCCTAAAAATTATTTAGACTAGAGTAAAGAATCTTATTAACGGTACGCCTGTTTCCAGTTCCTTTGCTATACAACATAGATAAGAATTTCACAGCTGTTTAGGTTTTATAGTTGTTATTAAGGTGTTAATGCGGCCATTGACTCCAAATGCTGATAAAACTAAAAAATATTACTTCAATTTTAATTTACTTACTTTACTTTACTTACTTACGTTTTTTGGACAAAAAAAATTAACTAACTCATGGGTTTATAAGTTAACTCGTTAGGATTGTAAAATAGTCTAGATAAAGCGAACAGGTAGGACTTCTGAGCTCAGGATAAAGGAACATGAAAAATGTTTTAAGGATAAAAAACGCAGTTGACCAAGGGTCTTTTCACAGAATTCGTCACAAACTGGTGTTGGAAATGCCCAACGCCCTAGATTGAAGAGGAATTGACCAATTTGGATCACATTCACTCTACCATTGCAATATTGTCCTCGATTCTTGTATTTCTGTCGTGCTTACACGAAAACGTTTGAAATGAATATGTTGATTTGAATTTTATCCATTGCTTACTTAACATTAATTTTTAAAAATTTGGATTATGCTGTTCTTCATCTGAAATTTAATACTATAAATTAATTGATCAATTGTTTGTACAAGATTAATATTACGTACATAAAATAATATAACAATTTATAAGGTAATTAAAATTATTTTATATAAATGCAAAAAAATAATTAAATAGGTATTTCAATACAACATTGATTTTTCACTAATTTTTGTATTTATATATTTTTTATGATTTCATTTTCTATTTTATATCGATGGTGTATTAACATCAAGAAATGCAATAATTATGACTCGGTATCTGGTCTCATAATATAATATTTAACACGAAGGCGTATTTTTTGATTCCTAGTAAAGATAATCGCCAGTGAAATATGCACATTGGTTGTAAGGCTTACATGCAAATTTACTGCATTCAAGAAAAGTGTTTTTTTGTTTGCAATATACCAAACATATTTCTGTTTTTCTGCCATAGGATCAGTGGCGTAGTTAGAAACAGCGAGCCCTTCCGCAAACATGATCGGAGGGTCCTCTCTCTTGTTGTTTATTATAATTTAATTTGTTTTTGCGAAATACATTTAACCAGCGAATATCAGAATGTAAAAATATAAGACACATTACATCAACGAAATAAAAATTAATGAAATTAACTAATTAAAATGGTTGTAATATTACTTCTGTCCAAGAAGCATAATATAAAATAGCTGTACTAATTAATTAATAAAATTATTGAAATTATTTCAATAAACGTTAATTTCCACTGCTGAATAAATATGGATGAAATAAACTGTATATAGTCTATTTACGATTGCAATTCTAGACGATGCAGGTCATAAACATACGTCATTTATTGTTTCACACTACGTTGCCAAGTCCTGTTTATATTCTTCGACTGCTTTTTGGGATATTATTGATTAACTTAATTGTTTGACAATTATAACTCAGTTGGACGCAATTATTTGATATTAAGTACCTTTTTACGCATTCTAAAGAATATATAGACCTAATAATAAAATATTTAATAATGATAATTATTATAAAATACCTGAAAAATACGCAATAAAAACAATTGTGTATTATAAATGTACAATATATTTAATAGGTATATTTTTTAATTTGTTTTATAAGCAGTGAAGTTAATAATTACTAACTAAGTAATTTATTGTAATATGGAACAGAATCCAGGTTTCCGAATGATGTATTGACAGGAAAGATATTTCAGTTTTGAGGCTATTTTCCATTAATACTTTTGAACTCTATTTGTCTTTCAATAATTTGGTTTTAATGGTTTTAATTTAGTTTTCTTTTTAGAGCACAATTGCAATACCTATTTATCGGTGTGGGGGAAAATTACATCTCCAAACCAATTTTGTTTTTCTTCCGTAATTAATAATTATACCTAAATTGTTGATTTTAAATTATGTATATACAAGGATGGTCATCTTTCTTTTATTTTTCAACATGGTATCCATTAAAATTAACACAATTTTCCCATCGATATTCTGGCATTTCTAATGCTTCTCGAAAAAAAGATATTACATCATTATCTGCCGGAAATCATATACCACGCATGTGTTCTTTAAGTTTTGGAAACAGTCTGTAATCGCGGGGGCGCACAAAACTAGCGAATATGGTGGATATTCAACTAATTCGACGCCTGCTTGAGCTATTGCAGCTGTTGCAATGGCAGACTTGTGACTGGGTGCGTTATCCTGACGCAAGAGAACACCTTTGTGCAACTTCCCCCGACGTTTTTCTTTTATTAAGTCACGTAATTTGGGAATTAAATTGACATAATAAGCACCTGGCAAATTTGCAAATATCTTACAATCATTCTTCAACATAGTTCCATTAAGGTTAACACAATTTCCTCATTGATGTTCTAGCATTTCTGTTTCTCGAAAAAAATATTGTTCAACCTCTGCAAACCACTGGTTTACCGCACACATCACATCATTATCTGACGGAAATCGTTTACCACGTAGGTGTTGGAAATAGTCGGTTATCGCTGGGGGCCAAATCTGGAGAATATGGCAGATGTTTGTATTCGTTATCCTTTGCGCAACATCCTCCACCGTTTTTCTTTTATCAACTCACGTAATTTGGGAATTAAATTGGCATAATAAGAACCCGTAATTGTGGCCCCCTTCTACAGGAAGTCTACTAAAATTACGTCTTTGGCATCCCAAAATACGGATAACACAATCTTCCCTGCTGAAGGTTGTCTCTTAAATTCTTTCGGCGGTGGTGAACTTCTATGTGTTCACACCTTACTCTGTATTTTGGTCTCCACATCAAAATAATGGATCCAGGGGTCATTCATTGTCACTAATCTTGCAAGAAAATTTTCCTTGTCGTGTCTTGTCTGCGTTAAAAGACGACTGCAAATATCTTAGAGTTTGGTTGTGTACATCTGTTAACATTCGTAGTACCCATCTTGCAGACAATCTTTTCATGTTCAATTCGGCTGTATTTATATTATATACCACATGGTATGAAAGACTAGTATCTTCAACTATTTGCCTAATAATCACACATGGATCTTGCAGCACGAGATCATGGACCTTTCTAACGGTTTCTTGGGTAGTGACGGTTAGGAGCGCTCCACCTGCATGTTCGTCTATACACGACTGTCTACCACATTTAAGCTCATGACACCACCTTTTAACTATGTCATATGATACTGCAGATTCCACTAATGCATCCACCAAATCTTGATGAATTTGAGTTGGGGTCATCTCTTTCAAACGTAAGTATTTAATTGCCGCTCGTTGCTCGGCACGATCCATTTTGGTACTGATATGTGACTCTCTCGACTTCGGGCGTCTACTATAGGCACGCCTTAACAAGTTCGGACTTGTAAGTTTCTAGCGTCAGTTTGTACTCAGCAGGTTACAATGCGACGTCAAGATAAATAATTTGGTTTATAAATGGGTCAGGGGCAGAGCAAACGGATCAGCTCTCGTATATTGTTGTAGTTCAATGTTGTTGTTCTTTTTTTATCAATCTAGAAGCAAGAAAAATATCATTAGTTAATCTAAAATTCTTTATAAAATGTTAAATGTTTAATTGTAGAAACACATGTTTGACAGATCCAGTCAAATCATACAGAAAAACATCAAATAAGTTAAAATAATTACATATTTAAGTTCTGTACATACAACTATAATATTCAGAAAAATCGATTATTTAGATTTGCCACTTGAAATTTACAAATATTTAAAGTATAACTTATTATTAGTATTTACTAGTTATTTAGTAAATTAATTATGATTAAATTATAATGAAACAACCTTAAAAATGCTGTATCTTTCAAAATATTGTTCATGGGAAAGCGAATATTTATGCGTCCGCATTGTATAACAAGTGTTTATTTGAAAAGTCAATCTAGTAGCATGTGATTTACTGAGAACATTTTGAAGTATGTCGTAAATTAAAATTTACTACTTAACCTACGAAGTCGTATATTTTGAGAGTTTCATACATACAAATAAATAACAAATAATAGGTATTTATTGAAAACTATAACAAATGTTGAAAATGTTGTCCTTCAAGATCAATGCACTTTAAAATCCTCCGTTCAAAATTCCTGATGATATTCTGCAACATTACTGGATTGTTATTAATTTACATGCATTTCTGTTTGATTCTCTGTAGCATATCATTCAAATTCAATATAGGTGTTCGAAATATGTTATTTTTTAGATAAGGCCACAAAAAGAAGTCGCAAGGTGATAAATCGCATGAACGTGCAGGCCAGGCAATTTCAGTATTTCGTCTAATTATACGCTCATCAAAAAATTCTCTTAAATAATCCAAAGATTCTGTAGTACAGTGACAAGGTGCTCCGTCTTGTTGGAAATATACATTTTGAAGTTCATCATCATGCAACTGATTGACAAATGGTTGTAAAATTTCTGTACGGTACCTTTGAGCAGTTAACGTTCCCTGAAAAAATATTGGTCCAATGATTCGCCTTTGGCTTATCGCTGCCCAAACACCAATTTTCTCTGGATGTAGCGATTCTTCATTAATTACATGTGGATTTTCACTACTCCAAATTCTTGTATTTTGTGAATTTAGGTATCCCGTTTTATAAAACCATGCTTCATCAGTAAAGATGACTCTTTGCGAAAGTTCTCCATTATTGTTCATATTTACAAACCAATTACAAAACTGTAGTCTACGTGGGTAATCAATTTCTAACAATTCTTGTACTGCTGTGACACGGTATGGATAAAGTTGCATATATTTTTTTAATAACTTGTGAGTTGTACCAACAGAAAGGTTTATTTGTTGACTCAAATGTCGAACAGATGTTTGTAGTTCATTTTCCATTATTTCTTCAACACAATTGACAACTTGAGGTGTACGTTTCTTAACTGCTCCGCTGCTTGATATTCTTAAGAGACTACCAATTTCAGAAAAAAGTTTTAAAGTTCTATCCAAAGTATTCTTAAATTGTATATAATCTATTACAAAATGTGGACACTCAACTTGAAATGAACTGAATAAACCCATAAACCATCGATTTTATTACCACTTCGAAAATAAGCCTGGACTAAAAAAATTTTATGTTCTAAAGTGAAAGCCACTTTAAAACTGAGAAGCAATTTATTTAAACCAGAATCGACGCACGATTATTTTATGCACTAACTGATATTTGTGATTGACATTATCAAATGTCAATTGGATTTACGTTTACGGAACAACAAACACATACTAATATATTTGCGTCTTATTCTATCAAAATTTGGAAGTAACCTAGATTGACTTTTCAAATGAACACACGTTATAATATGGCATTAGAATAGTATATTACGTATCAAGAACGGTGAGGAACTTTGACCAGTCGAAGACAACTGTTTGGAAGAGGAGCGAAGCGACGACTTCAATTGTTGTCTGAAATCGGTACCTCCTTACCGTTCGTAATGCTTATGACTAAAGACCGGATTATATGCAAAATATGATTTTTTTAATTGCCGTAATTTATTCAGAAAACAGTAAATAAAATTGTGTGCTTCCACTAGCCGCTGAGAGGTGCTTCTTAAGCACAGCAAAGCATCAGTTAAAAGATTCTCAACAATGCATTGGAGTGCTCATTATGCTGCAGTGAAAGTGTTAGCTGAAAATTTTGTGTGAAAAATTGTGGCTGAAACACACAACCTTATGCCCCTCTGTGTGTAATTTCACGTTTCTTTCCTATCTTTTCTTTTGAAATGATGTACTAAGGGAAATAAATTGTGCTCAGATTGCATTGCAAAGTAAAGGCTTGAGTGTTGATTAATCAGCTATTAAAATAGAGAGAGGCACTTCGTCTTTATATTGAGGAAAAACGGAGTCACATTGTGAATTGGCCACCGATGCAGGTCTGACACTGAGAGCTGAACTTCAAAAGGATATGTTAAAATGTCTTGACCGATTCAGTATTGAACTCCGAACTAGATCAAAGTCCGTTCAAGATGTGGCTTCATTGTTTGAGGTTGCGCAAACAAATACTTTGCTCTTGGCAAACGTTGAAAAGTCGAAATTCGCTGTGTCAAAATTTACTTATTTTTATAATGATGTATCAGAAACAGAACTTCTCTTAGAGATACCAAGGTTGAAAGGACATTTAAAACCGGCCAATGTTACAGATTCTAATTCTGTGTCTGTAGATTTTTTGATTCATCGCGGAATGTGATTTTACAGAATCTCTTCCGAATCTAATGATTACAGTAAAGTTATTTAAGACAATTTACGTATCAGTTGCTTCTTTCAGCAAATTAAAATTAATTAAAAATGACTTTCGGGCTACAATGACCGACATGAGATTTAACAATCTTGACATATTAACGATAGAACACCAGTGGTTGCTCGTGAGTTATGCAAAAGGGTGGGCACAAAAAAACTTACCTATTTTTTGTACATAAAATAAATTCTCTTATTTTTCACGCTGGAAGAGACGTCTATGACTTTGTTTTCAAAATCCGGGATAGACTGAATGAACTTATTTTCTATTGATAGAACCGTCAATGCGTTCAGTTGATCTTCTCACATTGTGCTTCTCAGAAAAGTTTAATGCGTTTGAGGTTGGAAAAACATATTATCAGGATAAAATAAAACAAATTTTAATGAATTTCACTTTTTAATTGACACTGCAACGATCGTTTCAGTCCAACCTGAGCTTCATCAGACATATAACTAACTTATTTACAAATTTTTTAACACAAGTATACGGTAACAAACACATGTTTTATTTTAAAAATTTTGAAGGACTGGGTACTTTTTATTACTAAAATGTCTATTCACAAACTTTCACTTCGGTTTATACAATACTGTTCTTAAGTAAAAAAACTAGGGGTTTACATTATATTACAGGGAGGTAAAGAAATTCTATGCAAAAATACAATATGTGACTGTCTGAGTATCAAATAAATAAATTAAGTAAGGGTGAATTATTTGTTTCTAATTGATCATTTAATATCTTGTCGGTTTTCCTTAATTTATTGATTTCAAGTGACTCTAAAGTTTTTTGCCCTTATTTTCTACGTGTAATATTTTAAATTCTCTTTTAAAATTGTGGTTCGTTGAATTAATATGAGACGCATATGAAGAGTCGCTTTTATTATTTCTAAATGAAGAAAAACCTTAATTTAAACCTAAATTAAGCGTAAAAGACTCATATGTACTAATAAACAAAATCAAAGGCTTTACTTTAACGTCTAACAGAAAACTCATTTCCTTTGACGTTCAAAATTTATTCCCTAGTATCACTCCAGAAAAAAACGGTTATTTTAGTAAAAGATCTTCTCCATAAAAATAATGTAAATCCAATAATTATTAATGAAATTCTCATTGTCAGTAGAGTTTCTTAAATTTATAATAGGAATAATTTGCTGTTAGAATATTTCAATTGCCTTTTGCAGTTCAGCATTGTCAATCCCGCGCATTTGAGTCTGATTAAATAATATTTCAACATGTGGCATGATGAAATGAAATATTTTCAACCAGTAGAGAAATTCCGGGCAATTCAAATGTTTCAATAAACCACTTGCTTCACTAATAGTAACTGAATCCATCCCATCTTCGTCAATAATTTTGTCTAAACATTTCTTGAAAGAATCCTGGTGTTCAAATAATGTGTTCACAGTTCGACTTTTGAAAATCCCTGGTGTAGGAGCAGCGCGTGGTAATCTACGTTTGACTATTTCATCAAGAATTACCGTTCATTTTGGCGATTATTGCACTGTGCCGCTCGTTCAACAATTAATTTAAATTGATGCGCGTAACAATGAATATAATGTGCAAGCGGAAATATTCTTTTGATAATAGCTTAGATACCAATTGTCTTACCACTCATCACGGACGCCCCATCGTAACTTTGAGCGATTAGTTTATTGTTATCAAACCCAAAAGGAGAATTTAAAATAGTTTGCAATTCATTCAACAATGTTTTTGCTAACACATCAGTATCATGTCCACTCGGCTTAAAAAAGACCAAAAGCGTTCAAAAATTTGTCCATTAAACACGTATCGAATAATAACAACCATTTGCTGATTATTAGAGGTGTCTGTAGTTTCATCGACCTCCTAAGCAATGAAATTTGCAGATTTAATTTCTTTTAATATTTCCTGCTTGTAAATTTGCCACATTGCATCTAGCAATTCCTTCTGAATAGTTTTTGTGACGCCTTTAAACACTTGTGAACCTTTCATATGTATCGTAGGCACAGCGTCTAATTCAGCTGCAATGTTGATTAACCCTACATAAATACCTGGATTTTCCGATGTCAATGTCTCATTATGGCCTCATAGCGCCAATTCAAAAGCTCCGCAAAATTTTATACACGTAATTAACCGGCGCTAAATATGAGGATTTTTTTCCACATCTTCGTTGTACTTAATTTGATGTCGCAAATAAGCACTGTCTAAATGTTCACGTATCTCCACTTTGCCTAGAACACTAAAATCCACGCATGCATTCAAGTGAGAAACCGAAATTTCGTGATTTTTTGCCCAGTGTGCGATATGCTTTAAATCATTTAACCATTGTTTATTCCACGCAGGACACTAACCTCTTTCTTAAAAATTAAGCAGATAAAACAAAATAGTTTATTTGTTAGTGAACATCCGCAAATCCACTCATGTTTTTCATACATATTTTTATTGAATATTCTATTGTAAGTTCGAGTTTTACTTGTGGAAATGTAGTTTATTTGAAGAACAAGGATAGGCTTTCCTTTCTTCTTAATTAAAAGTTTTTCCTCAACTGTTAGCGAGTTTTTTAAAAGATTTTGCACACAGTTAACTTCCATCATTAATAATAAACGTCACTTCAAGCCTTTGAAATCATACACGTGCGTCACGCGCCGAAAACGATACAGTCACAATGCATACAAGACGTTAACTGGAGTCGAGCTATTTTGTGCCCCAAACCGACGGCATTAGCGCATATGGCGAAGATAAGCGGAGGCGGCCGAGCGGCCCCGGCACAAAGTTTTGAGCGTCTGTGGTGCGGAAGGAAACTTTGATACCATCGTTATAAAAATACGTAAAAATAATAAAATAAAATAATGTGCGCATTTCTTTTTGTGTTTATCTTGGTGTTTGGATGGGCACCTGCCCTTGTGCCCTTTAGTAAATGCCACCACTGTAGAATTCCACGCAATACAAAATATAAGTTTTGAAGACGTGATTTCCGAGTTTGCGTTATTAAAGCTAGAAAGAAGAGATTATATGCGTTTATACATAACTTGTATATGAGGGTATGTTAATTCTACTCTGATTTTTAATTTTATACATAAATGTTAAAGAATGTATAATAAAACAGTACTATTACTATCATAATATTGTAACTTAATTATTAATGACTCTCATTTGTATTCATTAAAAATCATACTTTACGTTTATCGGATTTTTAATAATTTTAACAGTTTTCATTCTTGGGGTGATACCTCAATATTCGCACCGGGTGCCACCCATGCTAGCTACGCCACTGTACCTAGGTACTACTGTACTTACAAGTGTAATTCTGAATGAATGTTAAGAGCCTATAAAATAGATCGGTTAATTGTTAAAACTAAAAGAGAAATAGGAAAAGAAAACATTGTATATTCTTTATATTACGCCATTACGGCAAACATAAACGAAAGTAAATTCATGACATAATGCTTACAAACTAAATACATACTCGTATATCATACATGGTACATGTATATAATAAATTCAAAAAAAAACGAACAAAAGAAAGTCTCGTCTGAGACGAAGATTATTGGAAATTCTTTTTATATTCATGTCGAGGATGCCACGCCCAGTCGGCACCGTACTATACTCTTTCAACTTCCCAAACAGTATGTACCCCAGATAGCTTTCATTCGTTCACACTCGGAGAGTTTATGGTTATGCTAAATTTAACCCGAATTATTTTTTATTATCGCACAAGCACACGCTCGCATAAACGAGCACAAAGTATACATGCACACCATATAGCATACGTACTGCTGGTTTCGGCCATATTCATTTACAATTTTAATTTAACATCGTTATTGTTGAGTTGTTTGTGCGGACTACATACATTTTGTATAAGGTGACCGGAGTCCCATTAACATATTTTTGAAATAGACATGAATTATGCAAAGAGATGATATAATCTCTTGTGTTCTTTTCATTTTGTGTACAGGAATGCATTGTGATACATTTCTATGCACGTGTTGTGTTGCTGCATATCATACGAATATACATAAATACATAGTTATGTTATGTTTTTATAAATTTAGCAAGAGGTATGTGCACTAAATAATGATTAGTGCAGAAGTTTGACATACAAATAGGGACAATAATGAGGACAGAAAACAAATGCCTTTTAATACAAACAAAAAAGACTTAAGAAATATGCTGATTGTTGTTTACACAGGCATTAGAGTTTTTAGGCATTAGTAACAATAATAAATTTAATATATTTATAGAACAAAATAATTTGAAACATACATGAGTGGGTAAAAACCACACCAATTTGTATAATACAAAAGTATTTTTAATAATATAAAATATTATTAAAAATGGGGTGTGAAGAACACAATACAAGTTATATATTTGTGAATGAATCTCTTCTCCAGAAACGCAGATACGTATTTCACCTTTCTACAGGATCGTCGGTACGCCCCTGCTGGAGAAGAGATAATTCAACCAAACATAACTACCTTGCTATCAACCAGAAATTATTAAGACAGAGCGTGAAAGAATATTCAGCGCTGTCTACATAATAACTGCCGAACTAAGCAACGTGTTTCTATTGTCGGGCGAACCGAATGCGTATATAACAAAATAATTTGAAACATACATGAGTCGCGCTTTCACGCAACGAAGCGACCGATACATCAAAATGACGTAGAATGACATGAAAAGAACGGCTATGATATTTTGGAAGACGTGCTGTTGCACACTTCGCCAATAAAGCCAATCATTCCCCGAAAATCGATCCCGTGCTAAGAGAGAAGTCGGTCGCACTTTCACGCAACGAAGCGACCGATACATCAAAATGACGTAGAATGACATGAAAAGAACGGCTATGATATTTTGGAAGACGTGCTGTTGCACACTTCGCCAATAAAGCCAATCATTCCCCGAAAATCGATTCCATGCTAAGAGAGAAGTTGGTCGCACTTTCACGCGACGAAGCGACCGATACATCAAAATGACGTAGAATGACATGAAAAGAACGGCTATGATATTTTGGACGACGTGCAGTTGCACACTTCGCCAATAAAGCCAATCATTCCCCGAAAATCGATCCCGTGCTAAGAGAGAAGTCGTTCGCACTTTCACGCAACGAAGCGACCGATACATCAAAATGACGTAGAATGACATGAAAAGAACGGCTAAACGTGTTTCTATAGACGGTAACAACCATATCTATAAAAAACTATATTATCGTGTCTTCACTACTTGTCGGGCGAACCGAATGCGTATATAACAAAATAATTTGAAACTTACATGAGTGGGTAAAAACCACACCAATTTGTATAATACAAAAGTATTTTTAATAATTTAAAATATTATTAAAACCCCATTTTTAATAATATTTTTTTTGAAAAAGCTCATGAACCTCCGACTTTTTAGCCACCAACTCCAATTTAGCAGAATAATCAAATATTGTAGAAACAACACAACACTGAGATATTTAATAGAATTCGATTAGACATCATTCTTCAATTATAGAAAAATTAATTTGCAATTTGATGTAATCAGAGTGTGTGCGGATGATGTAGATTTTAGGATCATCAACATACCCCAGAAATTGGCAGTTTAATTTATCTAAGAGATCGTTAATGAAGATGTTGAAAAGCAAGGGCCCTAGGTTTAAACCCCGTGGTACCCCTGAAGTTAATGGAAAAATTTTAGACGAGAATCCATTGGAAAACACGCAGCCAGAACGATTCTCGAGGTACGACGACATTAATCTAACCAGCGCAGGGCAAAAACCAACGAAGTCTAATTTCTTAAGGAGGATACAGTGGTCTATGGAATCAAAGGCTTTAGAGAAGTCTGTGTATATAATGTCAACTTGCTGGCGGTTGTCAGGAAGTGTCAGGTTGTGAGGAAAGGAATTGAGTAATGCTTACAAGATTTGTTGTCGTTGATCGCCCAGATATAAAACCATGTTGGTGACAGGATAAAAATGGTTTAATTTGCCTTTAAATTTTATAAAACAAAATTTGCTCAAGAACTTTGGCAAAGTTAGGTAATATATTTATTGGCCTATAATTTAGAATGCTAGACCTGTCGCTTTTCTTGAATACAGGTATGATTTTGCAGACCTTCAAGGTGGTTGGAAAAATAGATTTATTTATAATTAAATTATAAAGAACTGCTAATGGACTAGCCAACACAGACGCACAGTCACGCACTAAAAAACTGGGTATATCATCGTCACCAGCAGTTGCATCCGGTTTAAACTTGGCAGCTCCAAAAATCACATCTTCCTCCAAACGAGGAATAGTTACCGTACATAACTGACGACACGGTTTCACTTTGGCGAAAAAACTTGAAAAACTCTTCAACAAACCCGTTCAAAATGTGTTGGTTCATCCTCTTCATAAAACATATGTCCAGGAATTCTAGACGTTGAACGTTTGCTGTTGATAAACTTCCAGAATATCTTTGGGTTCTATGTGATGTCCATTTCAACTTGAGTTTGATAGGTATCATAAGCATGTTTTGTTTCTTGCTTCAGCCGCTGTCTTAATCTCTTAAACTCTTCATGGTAATTATGAAGTTTTATTAATTTCCACTTCATAAAATAGAACTCTTTCATACGAATCAATTCCTTTACATGACTGGTAAATCAAGAAGGATAATGCCTATTTGAAGTTCTCATTTTTGGGACAGAGCCATCCAGAATAGAATGAAGAGTTAGACAGAAGGCATTTACAGCCAAGTTGATATCGTTGAACTCCAAGAGTCAGACCAGTCACACATTGTCAACTCAGAATACAGTGTCGCAAAGTCGACAGATCGAAAGTTATATCGTGGGTTATCATTCGAGGGAAAAGTAACTGTAGTAGGTGTATTCGTCAAGTGAACGGTAATACACAAAGCAGGGTGTAGCGAACCCTCCAGAACCAAAGGTAACGTATCCCTTTCAATCTTCACCAGGCAATTCAGGTTAGTGAATGCCAGGTCGAGCAACCTGTTTTGTGAGTTAGTTAAACAATTAATCTGGCGCAGGTATAAATCTGTCAGTATTCTTTCTAATTTTGCCAAAGTATTCTATTATTTTGTATACAGGGTTACGCAAATGTATGAATCCATTAGAATATCTTTGATATGGCTACTACGATACTAATAAGACATTCCATAATTGTGTAAATTGTGTAAATGGAAATCGGGGATTCAATGGCAAATGGCTTCGAATGGAATTTAGCGTTTACTTCTTCACGCAAAGTCACCAGATCTTTGCTACACAGAGTGGGCATGCTCGCTTAAGCAGTAATGAACTATGAATATCCAGCTGTCAACTTAAACGCCCTAAGATGTATTCTTTCAAATTTGTGCGACAATCTTGATCAAGACCTGTTGACAATGTAATTTTGAGCATGCCCAGATAAGTTCAAGCAGTGATCGCAAACACAGGCAAAATTACATTGTATTGAAGGATTTCTAATGAAATTACTTATTTCTTTCAATGCAGAATTTTGTTTATTCAGTTTTATTGATAATTTTATTTGTTTGACTTTTCTTTGAATAACGTTTATTTGAATAGAATAATCCATAACTTTTTCATTATGTATTTATGTGTACTGAAAATGTGAAAAATATCTGTATCCCTAACTTTTTTTAACTTTTTAAATTTATTCTTCGTGAAAATATTCATATTAATAGCAATATACTCGTACATATATAGAAATCCAAATATTACATGGATACATTCAATCAATTTATGTAAATTTATAGATAATGATGTAGTTAGTAATTGTTATATTATGTAAAATGTAACTTGTTCTTATGTGGTTGTAAAGCAATTTCCTAACGTCGATGTTTACTTTTAAAGAACATTTAACTGAACATAAATATGTTAATAAGTCTAGTTTATTATTAGTACATATAATGAATTTCAAGGTTCTTTAAAACGGTCTATATAAATAGTTTTTGTTGTAGTATTTGAAACTGTACATCAATCTTGTATTAGGGTTAGTAAACTGTTCTTATCTTAACATGCAGCAGAGCCGTTTCTATTGAAATTCTGTCCATCTGAACTAATCAGTAAATGTAGCAGTAAGGAATCAATATTTTATTATATTTTAAAAGTGAATGGAATAACATGCTAGTGTCTGATATTACTTATTGAAGTCATTTTATGTTTAAGCAACCATACTGAAGTTTATCAAAAGATAAGTTAGTCTTGGAGAGTGATTGGCTTTGGTTAAAACAATTTAATGATTCGAAAATCATTACTATGTCATTATTTTATAATAAATGGATCTGATTCAAACAAAGGAATATAAAAATAATAATAATATTAAATGAAATATTTAAAAATAATTACAATAACACTGGACTGATGTAGGGTCAGGTGAGGTAATTGTAAAATCGGGGTAAATGTAAACGTCGTAACCAAGTAGCAGTTATGCAGAATTGTGACGTGTGGTATGGCTGATTCGATTCTGTGATATGTTTACTTTAATGCAATGTATAATTCCCGCCAGTTTTGCAACGTTTATTGAACGGTTAGCACATGTTTTGTAGAGCGGTAGAAAAAAAGTGAATTACAGTTCGGTAGTGTTTTTTATTTAAGTTGTTGGAATCTCGAAACACTTAAGGTAAGTGAACAAATTTTATACGGAGTTAACATTATCGTCAGTTATTGAAGAATCTGTTGTTAATGAAATAATTTCGTACATGTAGAAATATGTCTAACGCCATTTACATTTACCCCATGAAATTGACTGATTGGGTAAATGTAAACGACGTATTGGGGTAATTGTGAATTTATTCTTGTTAATATTGTTCCCGTTTTTTATTGCTATCAGCTCGAATTACATTGTTTGTAATATTTACAGATGCCTCGAAAATATGTAAGGAAGAGGAATGGACCACCTTATACTCAAAACGATTTACAAAAAGCTGTAGATGATGTTTTAAATAAAAATCATACGTATCAAGAAGCGGAAACCATTTATGGGGTACCCAAATCAGTAATTTTCCATAGAATAAATGGAAGAAAAGTGCCATTGGATAAAATGGGAGCAGGCAGATCTACTGTTTTGTCACAAAATGTTGAGTTAGAATTGGAAAATTGCATCAAAGCGAAAGCCCGAATGGGATATCCTTGCAATAAAGAAGACATCAAAACCATTGTGGCAGAGTACGTCAAATGCAACAATTTAAAAACACCATTTACTGAAGGGAAACCGGGAAATGAGTGGTATTATGGATTTATGAAGCGCCACCCGAGTCTCTCATTTAAGAAACCAGAACTGCTTCAAAAAGCACGACGAGATGCTCGAGATCCAGAAGTCATCTTTGAATTTTACGATGAACTGAAAAAACTTGTTACAGAAAGTAATTTGGACCAGAAACCACAATTAATATTTAACTGTGATGAAAGCGGTTTTTGCACTGATCCACAACGCCTGAGGGCTATCGGGGAGAAAGGAAAGGCTTTGGTTCGTATAAGTGGCGGATCCGGTAGGGAATCAATCACCGTTTTGGCAACTGTTTCGGCAAATGGTTCTTACATGCCACCTCTAATTGTCTTTAAAGGCGCTGCCGTACAGGCGCGTTGGACATCCACCGCAGCATATCCAGGAACTAGGTACACTACCTCCAGTAATGGTTGGATGGAAGAACCCCTTTTCTTCCAATGGTTTACTACATCATTTATTCCTCACATAGAAGCCGTAAGACAATCTAACAATATCCCTGATCAAGCAGCAATTTTAATGTTTGACGGTCATAACAGCCACATCAGCTACAGGGTTATAAAATCCGCGCTTGATAATAAAATTCATTTGATAAAATTTCCTAGTCATTTGACCGATAAAATCCAACCTTTGGATAAATGCGTATTTGGCCCAGTGAAAACAAATTGGGAAAAAAAACTAATCGCGTTTGGGAAGCAACAACTGTCAAGAAAAGATAGTGGACGGCTTTCTAAAAGCAAATTTGTTGAATTGTTGGGCCAAGTTTGGACAGAATCAATGAAACCCGAAAATATCATTAAAGGCTTCAGTTCGACAGGTACTTATCCTGTAGACTTCTCGAAATTCCCAGAACATGAATTTCATCCAGAAGCTCTTAAAAAGTATAAACTTAAGCAGCAACAGACAAACAATCAAGAAACTACCGCTATGGATATGAAGTTGAATACAACTTCTGTTACTGACGTAGGTACAGTGGAACCACTGCTATGCCCTGAAAGTACAAGTTATCTACGAAATGAAGAACCTGGAATTGTTTCTACATCCTCAACAATAAATGAAGTTGATCCTAGGATTCCTCGATGTACAAAACAACAATACATGACGCCCACAAAAATTATTGACATCTTCACTAATGTCATCACTAAATCTATTGAAATTGATTCCCAAACTACGCAAGTAAAACGAAGGATCGTTCCAAGGTTAAAGCCTGCGAAATACGGCGAAATTCTTACCACTGAAGACATACTAAAAAAACTGGAAGAAAATGAAACATTGAAAAAACAGAAAGAGGCAAATAAAGGATTGAAAAAAAGAAATAAAAAACAAAAAATAGCAATAAGTAAGGATAAGGAAAAAGAGTGGGAGCAAATCAATAAAGAAATGGATAAGTGCGAAGAATCTGACGATGAAAACTGGCAAGAATCACATATTGCCGACTCGATTCCAGAAATTTCTTACCAAAAACCTCACTGGGCAGACTTAAAAATCGGAAAATTTTTACTTGTTGACTTTATAGGGGGTAAACGTAAAACTGTGCACTACAAATATGTGTGTTCTGTGGAAAGCCTTGATGATGAAACCGGCGACATTACAGTTTTGGGCTATAGAAGACATGATAAATTTTCTACAGAGTTTGTGCCGAAAGAAAATGATGTGTCCACAGTTAGCGAAAACATGATTGAAGCCCTTTTACCCGACCCAGTTTTTTCCGAAAAAGATCGACACATTGTTTATATTTTCCCAGGTAGTGTCAATGTTTTTGAACAATAGACATTTTGTTTAATTTTTTCTTTATGTAATAGATAGGTATTTAGTTTACAATAAGTAATGTATTTGTACAATAAATGTTTTGTTCCTTTTACAGTACTTTAGCTTTAATTATATGGTAAGGTAGCTTTATTTTTCAGTGAGGGGTAATTGGAAACACCGAAAATTTCAGTTATTCTTCTATAAAGATTATTTTATTTATTTATTAAAGATGAAGTTTATTTACAAATCCACAAAATTTGAGCCCAAAGCCTCACACAGCCGTCACAATAATCATTTACCATTACCCCGCAGTGCTGAGGTAATTGTAAAATTTCTGGGGTAAATGTAAACTTCAGTTCACTTTCACCTCCTTATCCATTTTTACTGGATAGAAATAGAAAAGTGATTTCAAAAGACGTTAAAATACAGGACATTTCAAGAACTCAAGATCGTTTCCCGATTACATGAGCAAATTGAATATTTTTTGCAAACATGCAAAAATCATTTACAATTACCTCACCTGACCCTATATACGAGGTGCTACTCAGAAATTCCCTGAATGAAAAAAAAAAAAATAAATTGTTCTTGTAACTTATCCACTATTGTTATATTCGAAAAATGTAACTTGTTTTTGCGTGGTTGTAAAGTAATTTCCTAACGTCGATGTTTACTTTTAAAAAACATTTAACTGAACATAAATATGTTAATAAGACTAGTTTATTATTAGTATAATGAATTTCAAGATTCTTCAAAACGCTCTATATAAATAGTTTTTGTTATAGTATTTGAAACAGTACATCAATCTTGTATTAGGGTTAGTAAACTGTTCTTATCTTAACATGCAGCAGAGCCGTTTCTATTAAAATTCTGTCCTTCTGAACTATAGAGCGTTTCACGCCCATGATGAAGTACAGGCTTTATAGATAGCGTACATAGTTGCCTAGTCGCGAACTCATTCCTACCAACATACCTATATTGCTGTTAATCAGGCCTGTTGTCAATAGTATTGTATTGACATAACCTTAATTGTATTTATAATGAACAAAATTTTAAAATTATTATTCTTAGTTTGCATCTGTTTATAATATATTCGATGCCAAGAAAAAGTAAATAAGAGTGAAATATCATTCTAGTTAATGTATATGAAAAGTAAATCATTATATTAACAAACTACTTAAAATTGTATGTTTAAGTTATAATTTGGTTTAACCAACACACCATTTGTATACTCAAGGTTTGTGTTGAATTAAAACAATTATTTTATATATATTGGTTTCCTTTATTATAAAAAATAGTTTGATTTGTCTATTAGAATACAAGCAATAATCATAAAAAGTCTGTTTGTGTAGACCATAAGCATACAAAAAATACTGCAATATAGATATATTTAACCAATTACATAAAAATATCAACATCTTAAAAACCTAATTTTTTATTTCAATTAAAGTTGACTGCTGTAGTAACATTAATTATAGGTTTGTTCCGAGAAGAATCCCTATTATTTTTAGTGAATCGGAATTTAAATCTGTTTTACAGCCATCATCGTGTACTATAATACTGTCTACCAATTGGCTAAAAGAGATACAAACTGTCAGAGATTCGTTCTTGGAACAGACCTACAATCCACTGGATGTTGAAGCAGCATTCGAATAGTCGACAGGGTCAGTTAATAAATCGTCTTCCATATCATCAGTTGAACCTGAGTCTCCCACATGGATGATAAACTCCTCAACATCATCTTGCAATCCATCGACAATCCACATTTCTTCTTCATTTTTTTTTACATGCTGAATATAATTCTTCCAATTGTCAGCTGTCACATTACAATAGGCACTCGTAATTAATGGTGCCATATCTTTTACTTTGAACGTAGTGTTGTGCATCTTTATGTGATTTTTCACTTGGGCCCAAACCATCTCTATTGGATTCAGCTCACAATGGTAATGGTAAGGTGGTAAACGTAGAACTTCTCGGCCAGCATCTTTCGCCAATATATCAAGCTTATATTTGTCATATTGATATTTTACTTGTGATACACTAAACAACAAATCTCTTTTTAACATATTATCTTCAACGGATATATTTTTTTCAGTCAGCCAGTCAATTATATTTTCTTTTCTCCATGCATTTGTAGGTATCTTCTCAACCTTTCTGCTGTGGTACGATGCATTGTCTAGAACAATTACAGCATTTTCAGGAGTATTTGGCAATAAATGCTCAATGAACCACTTTTCAAACGTATCTGCATCCATCTCTTTATGTGCATCAGCTGTATTTTTCTTGCATATAAATGTTAATTCGACACCAGGAAGTAAGCCATTTTCATTGCCAGCATGTACTAATGCAAAGCAAGGACCAAGACCACTCGGAGATTTTAATCCTGTACTCAATCCTCGAACAAATGCTTCTCGAGTACTTTTTATTGTAGTATCTTGCCAGACTTTACTTACTGTGAGTCCTACATTAACCCACGACTCATCTGTGTAAACTATACACCTACCTGGAATAAGTATTATTATAGGTATGTATATGCTTTTATATAAAGAACAAAGAAACTTTACCTTCATTTCGAAATGTCTTGATATCTCGCAGATACTTGTGTCTCCATTTTATTATATCATCTCGTTCAATGAGTATGCTTTTCCGTTATACAGTTTTAAATTCAAAATCAAGTAGGGAGATCATTGTCATTGTTGATGGTAGCAAGAACTGTATTCACAGTGGGTGGTATGTTTTGCATGAAAAATCTATGAACTTGTTGTCGTACAAGTGCGTATACAAGTGTGTATATTTTCATCATAACGGTGTAGACGAGCATTTACTTGTACCCCTTTTCTCTTCTGCTTGTTTTCTTTTTGGACTCAACAACGGCCCTTTTTCTTGTTCCTTTCTCATGTTGTATATGCTGTGTACTGAACAATATAGTGCTTCACTTGCTTCAGCAGCAGCAGCAGTAACAGTCATAGGTTTTTTAAGAAAATGATTAAAAACATTTAGTATCATCTGCTTTTCTCTTCGACTAAAACATTCACCCCTTCGTGATTTTTTCTCTCCAGGCTCCATTACTGAAGTTTAGAATCTGTAACGGTAATGTTTTTATTTACGAGCACATTTCCTTCACATTCCAACTTACCACAAACTTTTGTAAACAACAACGGGAGAATATAATAAAGAGAGAGAGAATATAATATATAATAATAAGAATATAAGGTATATAATATAATAACACTATAACAATATAACAAGAACGAAGAACAACAAATAATATTTAATAAAAATACGGAAAGGAACAATTTGACACTTGACAAGATAACAAAGTGAACAAACTACTGTACTGTAGCAGTCGGGTTATCTGTACGAATTAAAAATCCCCAATAAAAATTAATATAAATTTTCGACATAGCGAGCGGTGGAAAAGGATAGCGCGATGCAATTTCTTAAAGAAAATAAAAGAGGGGAATGCTCCATAAGAGCCCATACTTCATCGTGGGCGTGAAACGCTCTATAGTCAGTAGATGTAGCAGTAAGGAATCAATATTTTATTATATTTTAAAAGTGAAGGGAATAACATGCTAGTGTCTGATATTACTTATAGAAGTCATTTTATGTTTAAGCAACAATACTGAGGTTCATCAAAAGATAACTTAGTTTTGGAGAGTGATTGGCTTTGGTTAAAACAATTTAATGATTCGAAAATCATTACTATATCATTATTTTATAATAAATGGATCTGATTCAAACAAAGGAATATAAAAATATTAATAATAATATTAAATGGAATATTTAAAAATAATTTAAATAACACTGGAATTTTTTAAAAATTTATTAGATTTCTCTCACGGTAAGACAACTTATCATTCTCGAAGAGACAAGATTACTGAATAAACGTGAATAAGCTGATGTATATACGAGGTGCTACTAATAAATTTCCTGAATGTGAAAAAAAAACACAATAAATTGTTCTTATAACTTATTCACTATCATCTCGTTCAAACTACTCTCCGTCCGAAAGCAGTGCTGGGAGTCTTTGCGTGTTAACGTGTTCTACATTGCCTGCGATTCGGTCTGGATCCCCTCAATCGTCTTAAACCGGTGTCCCTTGAGTTTCACAAGAGGCAAGATCTGGGGAGTAAGGTAGTGTGGTGGTACTGTCGTCTCGTCTAGGTTAGAAACTGACGCACAACATGTTAATGCATTGTCGTTGTGTAGGATTCACGAATTATTGCACCACTTGGGACGAATGTTTTCTCTTAGTCGCCGAAGAACATTGCAATAAAATCGCCCATTAACTGTTTCACTTGATGGAAGAATTTCTTTGTGTACGATCCCATCAGTGTCAAAGGAGCAAATCAACATCGACTTGACGTTGCTTCTAATTTGCCGTGCTTTCTTCCGTCGTGGTGACGATGGCATCTTCCACTGTAATGCTTCGCTTCGGCATCATACCCATGCATCCTTGATTCATCGCCAATAATGATTCTGGTACTGAAGTTCGCATCTCTTTCGGCAGTTTCTTTTAGCTCTGTGCCCACATGAACACGGTACCGTTTTTGTTCAGTGCTGGGTAACCTTAGCACAAACTTCGCAGCAATACGTCGCATGTTAAGTTCGCTGTGAATACGTTGACAAACGCCGTACGACAAACCAATAATGTTACAAATGTCATTGATTGTTCCCTTTCGCCTTGTAAAATACCAAGTTTTGCCACATTTTATGGTAAAATATGGTCTGAATGCTTTAATTCATCATGTTCCACGCCAATTAATTTGGGAATTTGCCGTTATAATGGATTGTAATCAATCGATCATAATACATTAGCATTTTGTGATCTAAGTTCAAAAACTGGTGCTAGGGTGAATTTTTAAGCGAAAATAGCAATCAGCGTATCAACATTTGTGCATTTTTGTTAGTCTGTCAACAACATCAATTGCTTTTGTCCCACATTGTTATTGGTTACGAAAAATTATGCCTTCATGTTAACATCAAGCACAGAAAATAATGGCTTAGAAATAACAAAAAGATAATTCTCCAAGCAAAAGCTGATTCTTATTCACTTATCTAGTTGGACAAAGTAGGCATTGACAACTGTGAACTGCTTCCGAGGAATGCAGCCACCACTGCTGAGATTTATTGTCCATAACTCCGTTCGCTTGGGACTGAACTTCAAGAAAAAAGATCGAGAAAACATGTGTTTTACTTTCTATCAAACTATCTTCGAGGAATCTGCTTTAACAACGATGTCGCGTTTCAAAATTGGTTTGATGACTTCTTCACTTCTAAGCCACCGGATTTCTTCAGACGTGGAATCAAAAAATTCTTGAATACTTTATGTTTTCTGTTTATTAAAAAATTAATCAATTTTGGGTTTAATAAAAACTCTACAAACCTATGCATCAACCCTATACCGGGTATTCTTGAAATAAAAAGACAACGTATAAAAAATGGAACGATGTAATTATATAGAATCAAACCCAAAATATTTATCCACAATTCCCTCTCATAAGCGAAAAAAATGACAAAGATATTTAAAAAAATTTTGTCACGCCCCTGTACGACCGGCTATATTATAAAAGTGTCGGAGACGACATCTGAAAGATGAAGAACAATAACAAAAGGGAAGTAGATATGATTTATATTTACGTCTTTGATTAAAGATAGATTGTTACCAAATAGAACGTTCAATTCTCGGGCACATTTTACATGTTCTTCTAATACATCGTCTTTAAAAATTCACAAGTATAAATTTTTAACAACTGACTAGATATCGAACCCTTACCATATAAAACTTATATGCAATGTTATCTTCTAGCCTTTTTATAAACATAAACATTTCATTCAATAGCGGTATTTTTTATAGACATTATGAATCCATTATAATCGTTACTTCTTATAACAAAAAAAAACATTCACGTAATACTCGTAATACACTTCTTTTTTGTTTTGAATAATTAACTTGAATGTATAAACAGTTTATTTTTATTGAGATTACTGACCTTTTTTAAAACATCGACAGCTGTTACGTACACATAAACATACGCTGTAGCGTATATGTATGTGTAAGTTCAATAGAGGGATTTGTTATTTATACACATCTGAATATTTTGAATTCATAGACGTCTCATAATACAATTTTCAGGGTGTTTCTAATTTTGGGGTTCGGGTTGTAATTGACTCACAATATTTTGGATTTATATTTTATATAATTACATCGTTCCATTTATCATACATTTTCTCTTTATTTCAAGGACAGTCTGTATATTTATAACAGCCATATTCAAGTGTATTTCTACATGGTTTAACCGTAGGTAAATAATATCGTTTAATAACTGTAGCTGATGTGGAAATACACAAAATATTTATCCAATTGAAAGATAATCGCAGACAATCTCTTTTAAAAGTCTCTCAATTACTCGAACAATAGCTTTCGTACACCATCGATTTTTTTTACTCGTAGGAAATTGTGTCATTGTTACCGACAATTTCTTTCAATGTATAAAATATATAGCTGGTTGTGTAGTGATATTGATTTATTATTTTGGGATCGACCTTGTTGCTGAAAGGACAAATGTGTTTGCTTTCTGTTAAAAAAATAAAATAAGTTGTAGGGAATCTCAAGATGATTAAAGCTTTGAAAATAACATGGTGACGATTGTAATTTTATACATATGTCACGATATATAAGGTTATTTCAATTTCTCTGAAATACATTTTACTTATTCAAACAATTATTTTTTGTTTGTAGTATAATAATGTTTACACACATACCCCATAATATATATATATATATATATATATATATATATATATATATATATTTATATATATATATATAAATTACATTATTTATATAAGCGATATGTCAAAATAAATAGATGTACATAAGCAACATGATCAATTAAAGAAAAACATCTGTATACGACAATACTTGATCTAAATATAAGGTAAACTAAAGTATTTAAACAAAAAAAAAACAGAAATAGAGAAAAGAAAGTTTTTAAAGAAATAATATTTAACTGCAGAGAAAAAAACATGTACCAACTTCCAAAATAGTTAATAGAAACAGAAAAAAGACGAATTTGTGGTCAAAAAGCGTGAAAACAGGCATTAGAAAAAAGAAGATAACATGTAAGAAATATTTGATTACAAAAAAGGGGTTTAATACTAAATAAGTACAGAAGACCTAAGAGAAGCTTATACAGGGTGATTTATGGGCTCGCCGACAAATTTTTCCATATGAAAGCACAAAAAAAACATTATTGGGACATATGTCCGATTTCAATAATTTAAGGAAATAATAGACTTTAAAGGTTTGATTGTAATTATTTAAATGTTCATTCATGGCTATTGTTATGATTTATTAATAACACAACAAAGCATAAATACACTTGCCAGTCTGTATCAGTCTATTGTCAGTATTATCATGTCGTGTTCAATTATATCTTAAAATGTACGGTTATAGCAATGAAGAGTATGCCGATATCATATTCGGCTATGGTTATTGTAATAGAAAGGCATGCGAATCGGTGCGAAAATATCAAGAAAGATTTCCACTTCATCATCTACTGCATCACTCAGTTTTTTGACAATCTTTCCGAAGATTAGGAGAAACAGGTAATCCTGCTTCAGCAAAACTATTAGACAACATGTAGTTAATGTTAAACAGGAAGAAGCTGTAATTGATGCTGTAATTAACAATCCTTCAATTAGTACTCGGAGAATAGCACACCATCTGAATGTAAGTCAAAATTTTGTATGGCGTAATTTGCACCTTACAAATTGGAGATGCTCAGCGACGGCTAGCATTTTGTAATTCATTATTGCAGCAACATTCCCAAAATAATGACTTCATTTCACATGTTCTGTGGTCCGATGAAGCGTGCTTTACACGAGACGGAATTAACAATTACCATAACGATCATATCTGGACATTACAAAATCCATATGCGATTAGACAATGTAATTTTCAACAAAGATTCAAAATCAACGTATGGGGTGGAATTTTCAACGACAGCTTATTACCTGTGCATGTGCTGGAAGAACGTTTGAACGCACATACTTACAGAATTTTTCTAAACATCTTCGAGTTCCTTGAAGATACACCTCTTAACGTTATTACAACTATGTGCTACCAGCACGACGGTGCTTCACCTCATGTCGGACAGGTAGTCATTGAGTGGTTAAACCAACACTTTAGAATCAGGTGGATTGGTAATAATCGTCTAATTGCATGGCCACCGCGATCACTCGACTTAAATTCTTTACACATGAAACAAATTGTTTATCAAGAGGAAGTTAATACACGACCGCAGTTGTTTCAGAGAACACAAAATGCTGCTACTCAAATTAGAAATCAACCAAACCTTTTCGTTCAAGTGAAAAACTCTTTAGTACGTCGTTGCGAAGCATGCATTGAAGCGGGAAGAGCACAATTTGAGCATTTATTATAATTATACGTTCACATAATTTTGAGTTTTGACAAATTTACGTAAATATTTAAGAGATTTTGAAAAATTAAAATAATTTCAATCAAACTTTTGAGATCTTTTATTTCCTTAAATAATTGAAATCGGACATAAGTGCCAATAATTTTTTTTTTTGGTTAAAATTACATTCGCTTTCATATAGCAAAGTTTATCGGTGAGCTCATAATTCACCCTGTATAAGCTAAAACGAGGAAAAAATCTCTAGACGAAGACAACAGCCGATATGGTTAAAGTGTTTCCCGGAGAACCCCTACAAGAACTTAGGCCGTAATGAATCTAATAATAAAGTGACTTATATTTAATATTGAGAATAAAACACTTGACTGTATTTCACTAATTTTATTAGAATAACTCTAACATATTGCTGTGAGCTTTGACTTGGTATAAGTGAAGTATGTGATTGACATGTGGGCAGTCACTCACATATTTCTCTTTAGATTCTTAATATTGTATGCGTATCTCAGGGTTCTATTTAACTAGAAAGTAAATATAAATAAATAATATAATAAGATGTTATCTGTTAAAAATTCTTTATGGTATTTATACAAGTCATTTATTCTAAATCTTAAGATATCTTATTAATTAAACCAAAAATTTAATTGTTCAGAAAGTTTTGTGAGAATTATTTAAATACATACACATAGTCTTTCTTGAGATTTTATTAAATCTTAAAAAATACCACCCTCAGGTATTTCACTAACCTAGGGGGCATTTATCATCCAAACATTAAGCTAGGACTCAAGCCACCTGGATTATTTTTCGAATATGTTTCTAGAAATGTATGCTATTTGACGTTTGTGTAGTGGTCCATACTGTATATAGTTTTGTTTAATCCGTAATAATGAATCTTTGATTACGAATTCAATTACGCAGATATTATAAGATAGTTTGTGGAAATCGATTCTTCCTACGCGCTCACTTAGATATCTTGCAATATGAAACAGACATGTAAATAATTTACATATCTGTAACTGTACACATGGACAATACACCTCGTATTTTCAGCATTTACTCCTGCTTAATACATATGTTTCTGCCATCTAGGCGTCATCAGTCAAGCTAGTGAAGCAATGTATACAAATTAATACAAATCTGTTAAACAACTGATTTGTATCTGTATTTATATTTTACTAAAATCGCCCACAAAGATAAAGCAAGATTCGTCCTATAAGGTGACACTATTTAATAAGTGACATCTTACGGACGAAAGCGACTATGTCGGAAGGCGACCTTTCGTTCGAACAGCTATGCTGTTACAGGAAACGAAAAAATACGTATGTCGGTGTAGTCCATTAACAACGAGCCAGATGGCGGTAAATATACAAAAAGGTTGTGTTTATGTATGACAATACGTTATGCACGTATAAAGCATTTGTTACAATATGAAACAGACATGTAAATAATTTACAGCATAGATGTTCGAACGAAAGGTCGCCTTCCGACATAGTCTCTTTCGTCCGTAAGATGTCACCTATTAAATAGTGTCACCTTATAGGACGAAACTTGCTTTATCTTTGTGGGCGATTTCAGTAAAATATAAATACAGATACAAATCAGTTGTTTAACAGATTTGTATCAATTTGTATACATTGCTTCACTAGCTTGACTGATGACGCCTAGATGGCAGAAACATATGTATTAAGCAGACGTAAATGCTGAAAATACGAGGTGTATTGTCCATGTGTACAGTTACAGATATGTAAATTATTTACATGTCTGTTTCATATTGTAACAAATGCTTTATACGTGCATAACGTATTGTCATACATAAACACAACCTTTTTGTTTAGATATATTGCATAAATGAACATAGTGGTGTATTTACTGTTAATTAACTTCAAATAAAATTGTGCTTTGTTTTACTTACATTAGTCTTGCTCCCGTTCTTCGTAATACTTTGCTGCAATAGATTTTCAATGCAATTATAAATTACAAATATGTAATTGTACAAAGAAAATAATTAATACTTTCTTAATAGAAATATATTAATCAAACCCTTGCGAGTTTTAGAATACGAAAGGATCAAGTAATGAAATAAGAATCAATGCTGTTGACGCCGTTTTACCCTTATATAAACTTAGTACTTTTTACATTTCTTGTAAAACCTTAGCTTTTCTCGTTAACTTTCTACATTTAATTCCAATTTTTCTTTATTTTCGAACATTACTTCCATTTCAACCCTCGTTTAAATTATCCTACTACATGGAAATTCATTTCTCCTTGTATCTGTTAACCTCTTTTTTCTATATTCTTCCTTCTTTTGTCGTAATTAATGATTTTCAAATTTAATTCGCGAGGCTAATTTCTTTTCCTTAAGATTTTTTCCACGAAAAATAGGCTATGACCTAATTTTGCTTACGTCTACATGCAAAATACTTTTATTTGTCAGTGACAATGCTGCATATATGTTAAAAACAGGCAGACTATTAAAGGAAACATATCCTCATATGTTCCAGATTACTTGTGTAGCACATGTACTCCACAGAATCTGTGAATATATGCGAGACACTTTTCCGGAAGTTGATAGATTTGTATCCGTTTTTAAAAGAGTTTTGAGAAAAGCACCATTGAGAGTAGCTCTTTACAGGGAAAAATTTCCATCTTTGTCACTGCCTCCTTCTCCAGTAATAACTAGATGGGGAACATGTTTGGAAGCTACTAGTTTTTATGCAGAGCATTTCGATAGTTTACAAAATTTCGTTAGATGTTTAAATGATGCTCGAAATATTTCTGAGTTCAGAGAATTAATACAAATTCCAAATTTAAAAAATCAGTTGTTCTTTCTTCAGGAACTAGTTGGAAATTTACCAAAACTAATCACTTATTTTGAAAATAAAAATCTTACATTAAATGATGGATGAACCACATTAGATGTGGCTATTAATAATTTGAAAAATATTCCAGGTGACTTCGGATGTAGCTTTCGGCAAAAGTTAGACGCAGTTTTTAATAGAAATCCAGATTTAATAACATTGCGGCAATTGCGTATGGGGACAATGGCTAAAAAGCTAACCGCTAAATACGCTGAAATAAAAAAATATTTTCAGTATGCACCTAAAACCAGTTGCGATCTAGAAAGGCGGTTTTCTATCTACAAGCATGTATTTCATTCAAACAGAACAAATTTTACAGAAGTGTACCTTCTAGTTAATATTAACCCATTAGCTTCCCTGATCCCCAAATGGGGATCCGCGAATTTTATTTTTTAACATATTTTAAAATGTTATTATCTTTAGTGTAATGTATACCACCTGAACATGAATACTCTGTACTTTCTAGAAAAATTTTATATTTTAGTGTTGGTAACCCTGTAAGCATGTGTGCGCGTTATTTTATAACCTATACACAAAAGTTGATGGTCGAATATTTACATTATTTCTAATAATATTTTTTGTGCTTATTTGATTAATTTTGTGAATTCAAGTAATAATGCATTCCTTTAGTTGATATTAGAATAACAGGTGAGCAAATATAATATTTATTATAAAAAATATAGTACAAAACACCTTGATCCCCATTTGGGGATCATGGAATTTACTATGTAAAAAAATCATATGGAGAGCGTTATGTTAGTTTTATTCACAGTTGCTTTTTTTGTTTGTTTCCAATTCAGTATGGGTTCTAGAAAATTCCTTACTATCGCAGAACTTGAAGAAATATTGGAAGATGATGAATTGTTTGCTGATCTGGAACAAGAAGTCATTGAAATAGTCGAACTGCCGCCCGATAATATCGATGTTATATCAGATTGCGAAGAATTTTACAATAATATTTTAGAAGACACTGTTCCACAAGACGTTCCTGGACGACTAGAAATCCATTCCAGCGCTCTGAATGATGATCAAGATCAAGCATCTACAGTAAAATCAAATGGTAAATTCTTGGCAAAAACTTTTCCACAAGACTTTCCTGGACAACTAGAAATCCATTCCAGCGCTCTGAATGTTGATCAAAATCAAGCATCTATAGTAAAATCAAAAGGTAAATTCTTGCCAAAAACTGTTCCACAAGACGTTCCTGGACAACTAGAAATCCATTCCAGCGCTCTGAATGTTGATCAAAATCAAGCATCTATAGTAAAATCAAAAGGTAAATTCTTACCAAAAAGTGAGTGGAAAAAGCAGGACATAAATTTGACTAATACATCATTTGAAAGCAACAATGTATCTGAATTTAAATCACAGATTATTCAAAACTTGAGAGGTAAATCACCGGTTCAGATATTTGAAGAACTTTTCGACGAAGATTTACTAAACCATATAGCTATCCAAAGTGTAAATTACGCTAGACAAAACAACAGACATAACTTTGAACTTTCCACAAATTGTCTTAAATAGTTTATTGGAATTTTTTTGCTATCAGGGTACCATTCGTTGCCCGAAGAGCAGTTATATTGGTCGGAGGATGAAGATATAAATCTTACATGCGTTAGAAACTGCATGCCTAAGCACAGGTTTTTGGAAATAAAAAAAAAACTGCATTTTAACGACAATAGTCTCATATCCACCAGCGATAAACAAGACAAACTATTTAAAATCAGTCCTTTGATAAACAAATTGAACACAAATTTCAAAAAGTTCGGTATATTTGCATAAAAACTTTCAATAGATGAGCAAATGGTGCGTTACTATGGCCACCATTACCTGAAACAGTTTATTAGGGGAAAACCAATAAGATTTGGATTCAAACAATGGGCTATGTGCTGCTCTAAATCTGGCTATTGTTTTCATATGGATATTTATGAAGGAAAGAGCCAAGAAGTACAACTTGTAAGTGGTGTTGGAGCTTCTGTGATAATGAAGATGACCTCTTTTTTTGCAATATCCGTCAGAATATGAAATATTTTTCGATAACTTTTTCACCAGCTTTGATTTATTGTTGAAGTTGAGAGAACTAAATATAAAGGCGGCTGGAACAGTACGCTATAATAGAATGAACAAGTGTCCTTTGAAATCTGATAATATCATAAAAAAAGAGGAACACGGGGCATATGATTATCGTTATGATGAAAAAAATAAAATATTTGCGTTGATTTGGAATGACAATACCTGTGTTAAAATGCTATCGAATTACTTAGGATTGCAACCTATAGAAAAAGTGAAAAGATATGGTAAGAAAGAAAAAAAATAATGCCATGTCGATAGACCAAACATTGTCGGACAATACAATAAACATATGGGAGGGGTCGACAAGTTAGACTGGAATGTGCAATAGTATCGAATCAAATTTAGAGGTAAGAAATGGTATTTCCCTCTTTTCACAAATACGATTGACGTTGCGGTTGTTAATGCCCACGCTCTTTATACTGCAGTAAATGGAAGCATCCCATTATTAGATTTTAGACGCATTATTGCCAGAACTTATCTGAAGAAAGAATCATTATATTATCCGATCCTAAATTTGCCGGAAGACCAAGTTCTAGTAAGGTGAGGAAAAGCCGCGTGCCTGACGATGTTAGATTTGATCCCATTGGACATGTTTTGGAGCGAACGATTGATGGAAAACAAAGAAAATGTGCCATATGTGACACAAACGTTCGCAAACAGTGTAAAAATTGCAATTTACTCAACTTGAAGTACAAAATGAACAAATAAAAATGTATTTCGTATTTTATAGATCACCACCCGTTTGTTTTCCAATTATATAAATAAAATTAAAAACTCTTTAGAAATATAAATTTTCAATAATACGCCCGTGGGCGATGAGTCATCGGCCTCTTGTATCCGGTCCCTAATAATTATGTCGAAATAATTGTGCAGAATTGAACTATTAGAATCTATATAATGAAGTTCCTGATTCTCTCTTTGTACTTCTTTCAATAACTAAAAGGAAAGTTTCAAATAATAGTTCTTGTATTACGAAATTAATAATAAGTACCTATTTTCCAACATAAAATATTGCTTGTTATTTATTGCACAGGAAAAATTTATTTTTAATTTCTGTTTACCGGCTATACATCACAAGTAAACATCTGTTATGTCCGACCACGCTCAATTCCAATTTAAATCGGATCTTCCGCTATTTCCGGACACATTACGAATTGATTTGTCGCTGCAATAATTTGTGAATACAATTTCCGAGCGCGAATTTCTTTATCTCTTTTGGGTCAAAATTGACGGCATTACCTTCATATATCGCCAACTAAATATTGATTTTGCTTCAACCATTAGGGAACTGCGCTAAATTTGGAAAATTTAATTTAAATCTTACTGTAATTTATTTAACATGGCGCAATATAATTATCAAATGCATCTATGCAGATAACCAATTATACTTTGATGAGATGATGAAGAATTTTAAATTAGCTAAAAATCAATATTGGCTTAAATAAACAACACAGAACGTTATAATGTATATGCTTAATATATATGCAAATGAATGTTTGATTTTCTCAGTGAAATGCGATAAATAACACAGTACGCAGTTGTAATTATTGCTTTTGCAAGTCGCCAAAAGACATATTACTTATTTAGTAGCTCTAATTAAATGGAGCACAACACATTAATTTTGTAAAGCCGGATGTGCAGTGACGTTATTTAACTATTAACAGCGACGTTTAATTGCGAACACCATTGTACTATTGCTCTTTTGAACATATCATATAAAGTTAAACGAATATCATATTTAACAGCTTCACATCTCATACAATAAAGAAAAATTACACAGTCCAAAAGACTTATTTCGGGAACATCCGAGTTTAACGAAACTTTCACGTGACAATAGATAATGTACGAAGACAGAATGATATATAAGGTCTCCAACAGCGTCATTGTGTGGGTAGTGGGGATAGAAACAAGTTCTAACTTGCAAAATTTCATAGCATGCAAGGTTTTACCATCATTGAGTACCAGTGCCATTTACCATGAATTCGATTTTTGAGATGCGTACCAAGCAATCCAATGATATAATTTTTAATGCTGGTAGATTGCGCGCCCATCGAAATCTACAGACATTTGAAAGCTATTTATTAATGTTGGCCAGTGGGTTGCTACGCATAAAACATGCAATAAGATCGCGAAAACTGGTCTTTCTAACTTTTGCCAAAGCCAATAGCCCTCCTCAGACTTACCTTTCGTGGGCGGGTTGCTGTTAAACCGAAAGTCAGCCGACCAGTATCACGGACACAGCTCAGTGAAGACGGTCTTGCAATTCTTGACGAAACGTTGTTAACCTATCTGATCGATACTTAAGAAGGGCGATACCGCATTTTGTAGGCAGCTTGTATAAGTGAATATACGTTATGCGGAGGACATAGATGTGATAACGTAGCCACGTAGACCAGGTTGCATCCAAAGATGCTAAATATTATACTGGTAGCACTTAGGTAGCATTTTAAAAAAATAACAAAGAACAAATTAGATGCACATGCAAGGAAGAAAAATCGAGGAATACACAAAATAAATATTTTTGTTTGAGAATTACACTAAGTATTTATTAAGTTAACTTTTTTTAATGATTTCCATTTGATATTTATATGTAATAAGAAAGACAAGTACCAGTTTTGCAAACAATCTTTTGTAATTATTTAGTTATTTGTGTAAGGAAATGTTACACTGTATATTATTGTAACCCGAATGCAGCTATAATGATGTATGATATATGTAAAAAAATGCATCAACATGAACACGTATTTACCAGTAACACATATTATTTTCTCCAATATGAAACAAACATGTAAATAATTTACATATCTGTAACTATGCACATGGACAATACACTTCGTATTTTCAGCATTTACTTCTGCTTAATACATATGTTTCTGCAATCTAGGCGTCCTCAGTTAAGCTAGTGAAGCAATGTATACAAATTAATACAAACCTGTTATAAACAACTGGTTTGTATCTGTATTTAAATTTACTGAAATAGCCCGCATAGATCAAGCAAGTTCCGTCCTATAGAAAGACAACTATTTAATAATTGACATCTTACGGGCGAAAGAGACTTTGTCTGGAGGGCTACCTATCGTTCGAACAGCTAAGCTGCTACGGGAAACGATAAAATACGTATGTAGATGTAGTCCATTAACAACCAGTCAGATGGCGGTAAATATACAAAAAGGTTTTGTTTAAGTATGACAATACGTTAAGCACGTATAAAGCGTTTGTACAATATGAAACAAACATGTAAATAATTTACATATCTGTAACTATGCACATGGACAATACACCTCGTATTTTCAGCATTTGCTGAAATGGTAGATCTTGGTAGCTCTTAGACGGAACAGTATAAAGAAGAATCAATTTTACAACGCAATAAATATCTTAAATAATAGAAACAACCTAAGAAAAATAGTAGAAATTACAATGGCGGATGTAAGCAGTTTATTAGATTAGTTAATCTCTCCTTAATTGTAGAAAATGGTTTTCGTTAAGGATATATCTGATTATTTACTTAATATTACACCGGAAAAACATGTGAAAGTCTACCTATCGTGTAATTTTTTTTAAGTATATAAAATTTAATTAGGATTTTTAATTGGTTTTCCATATACTGGAGGTAATTTTACACTTGACTCCTTTTAAATGCGACGGATTTGAAGTGGCGACCTCAATATTGACTTGCGTAAAAAGGACAGCCATGCAAATATTAATTGATACCTTGATTATATTTGACCTTAATTAAAAAATATCACACAAGAATAACTCTGGTATCTAATACAATCATTGACAATATCTTTACTACTGTAGATGCCTATGACAGTGAAGTATTAACTTCTGCTGTCTCTGTCTGATCATCTAGCTAAAAGCCTTACATGGAATATAACAGGTGACTATAAATGATTGAATTTTTTTTGTTAACTAAGCAATACTTTTAGAACTTTATACTAAGATGCCTGATTCTTAAATTTTAAATCTGACAAAGTAAAAATTGAAAAAATAATTTTAACTATGTGTCATCCATATCTATACAAAATATTCTAACCAAAAAAGATATATATATAAAGGGAATGATCAGGCAACCCAATTTCTCAGAGTTTCCAAATTAAATTTTCGCTTCAGTCATTTATCATCACTTTTGTTATGATCTATACTGGCCGCCATAAGTAAATGAACACTCAGTAATCGTAGATATATTTTACTGAAATTTACAGAAAAGATTTTATTCGTATTAAGAAGCAATGAATATTTCAACAAGATACAATTGTAACAATTAATAATAAAACTAATAATGCGAAGGCCATCCTCTAGTTCTTACGCAATTAGGCATACTCGAAATAATCGCATCTATGGTAGCTTGCGGTATGCTGTCCCAAACTTATAAAATCCGTCGTCGGAAAATTTCTATACTGTTTGAGGTTGACTGTAAATGATTAATCCCTCGTCCTACCATATCCCATACGCGTTCTAATAGGGGATAAGTATGGCGACCGCGACGGCCATGGAAGCAGATCAATATTAGCATTATTCATAAACATCACAGTAACCCTTGCTGTATATGACCGCGCATTATCCTGTTGAAAAATGGAATTTACCAGCTCTTGCAGATATGGGATAACACTGGTCTCAACACATGATTTATACAACGATTCGCATCTAATGTTCCTTGAATAATTACTAAAGGAGATCTACTTCCATAGCAGATAGCGCCCCACACCATTACACCTTGAGTTAGAGCCGTATGTCGTTGTTGAAAAAAAAGCAAATTTCGTCTTTGTCCAGTACGTCTTCTGACCATTCTGCGACCATTATGAGACCATAAACAAATCGAGATTCGTCGCTAAAGACGACTCGATTACATTTCCATTCCATTGCAACCTATTATCAGCTCATTCTAGTCGTGCAGTTCGAAGACGTGGAGTTAGAGGTAAACAAAGAAAGGGACGGTACGATCTAAGTCCAAAAGATCGAATTCTTCGATACACAGATCGTTTGGATATCTGTTGATGAACAAAACCTCTCCACCTATCACCAATTTCTCTTGTTGAGGAAAAATAGTCTCTAAAATCCACAAGCCTAAGAGTACGATCTTCAGTACCGGTGGTGAGTCTGGAACGTCCACTCCATGGACGTCGTCGCTCCTCATTATTTTCTCTCCATCTTCGCCAACCAATTGTAGCAACACTGCGGCCCACACGATTAGCGACATCGCGAACTGATAATCCGGCTTCTCATAAGCCTACCATTCTACCACGTTCAAATTCCGTTAATTGATGAAAATTTGCGCGTCGTCGCATAGGAGGTATTTTTGTCCCATTACTTCCACACTTAAGTAAACAACCCCAAATAAATGTAAAAAAAAACTAACTATTGCTTATTATGATTTGTATGGTGATTATTCTTCTGTAAATTTCATTAAAATATATCTACGTTTACTGAGTGTTCATTTACTTATGGCGATCAGTATATTTTAGAAAATGTTGATGTCTGTTATTAGCAGATATCCTAAAACAAGGATAGTGTCATTTAACCATCAGCGTAAAAGATGGATAACTAATGAAATTGAAAATACTATTAAAATACAAAGGGGCCATTCAAAATAAAATTGATAAAGACAAGTATAAAACATATCGTAAACAAAAAAAAATATGTGTTCACGAATTACATTCAAACATCTAATAATCCAGTAAAAGCGTCATGGAAAATTGTTAACCAATTGCGAGGCGAGAGAAATCGAGTTTTAATATAAAGGATTTTAGTGATTTCTATGTGTCAAAAACAACCACTTAATAGATTCATGCTACAATATTCAAATTATCAAAATTACAGGAATTATAAAGTACAATGGACATCTCAGATTTTCTATCTTTTTTTGCAGGGACACTGAAGGTTGCAGATGTAATAAAAAATCTTAACTTAATTGAAATGTCCACAACTTTTCTGAAACGATGTGCTGATTGCCTGTCAGTGCTATTGGCATACATAATAAATAATTAATGTTACTTCTCAATTAAAGTCCATTCTTATAACTTATAAGAATGGACTTTAATTAACTAAACTAACTTTATACTAGTCTTATAAGTTATAAGACTAATATACGAAAGAGGGTATTAAAAATCACTTTAAAAGTTACAGGCCTCTTGTTATTACATCTAATATTTCAAAAAATTATGTATTCAGGGATGCAAAATTTTACTGACAAACACTATTTGTTAAATCATAAACAGAATGGATATATTATTGGTAGGTTTATCATATCAATCGTTTGAAGAAATAATTATAGGTTTGAACAATAAAGAATTGTCAAAGATATTCCAGTGTTCATCATGGTGTCCTTTTGAGGAAGTTGGAAATAATGGGTTTCCTCGGTATATAACAAAAAACTGATAGAATCATATTTACTATTATGATGATTTGGGAGACCGATATGAAAATGAATACGAACGACGTGAGCTAATGTCAACTGCGCTGTTGCACGGGAGTCTATATTGGGGCCATTGTTTCTCTTGCATTAAGTTAATTCTATTTATTTTTTACATGTATTTTCAACTCAAATTGCTATAGTTTTGTTCTCATATTTATTACTTTTTTAAACGTCATTGTGTAACACCCTTATTCATTTGATAGGGTCAAATCAATATAAAATAGTATTCTAACTCTTGGAGAGTTAAATGCTGTTTTAATTTATTGTCTTTTTATATGTTACTTTTCTTAGCAATAATTATGTATCTTTTTCTATAATATAATAAATTTAAAATATATAACAACATAATTTGAAACATTACTTGAGTAGGTAACACCTACCAATTTTGTATAATACAAAAGTATTTTTAATAATATATAATATTATTAAAAATGGGGTGTGAAGAACACAATACAAGTTCATATGTATTTTTGACTTGTATTGTGTTCTTCACATCCCATTTTTAATAATATTATATATTATTAAAAATACTTTTGTATTAAAATATATGTTATAACTATACATCTATTTTATTATTTTCTAAATTCCTCATAGTTTCCTCTTCTTCTTCTTTTTCTTCTGCTAATATTCTATTACCCTTATCTTACCTTTCCTTATATACTTACTGCTGTTCTTCATTTAGCATATTCTTTAAATATTTTTCCATGGTTCGAGGTTGGCATTGTCTTTTGCCGATTTGAGTTTTTATTCTTCTTCTCTTAATTTTTTGTTTACTCTTCTGAACTTTATTTTTTCCGAAGAATTATTTTAGTTAATCCAATATTTTGTCTATACACTCATTTCCTTTCTCCTATACAGGTGCCCTAACTAGAAAAAGACAACGTATGAAAAATGGAAAGATGCAATTATATAAAAAATGAATCTAAAAAATTACAACGCGAACCTCAAAATTAGAAACCCGCCAACAATTGTATTATATGTCACCTATGGATTCAGAGTGTCTGTAAAAAATACTTCTATTGAATTTACACGCAAACATTCACCGCAATGTTTATGTTTATAAAAACTCTAGAAGATAACATTGTTTAGACAGCCCTCAATGTTACAAAAACTTTACAAGATAAGCTTAAGGTTCAATGACCTCAATACGATTATGTATGAATATATCAGCTGTGAATAATTTATAAATTGTTAGTTATAGTGGGAACAACTATCTTTGTCTTTTTTTCTGACGTTTTTTGAAAGAATTTTCGGAAAATATTTTGGATTTATATTCTATATAATTCATCTTTCTATTTTTAATGCCTTGTCTTTTTCGTTTAAGGAACGCCCGGTATATCACATTTGTCAAATTACTCTTATTTTAATGTCCGTCCAATACTGTTCCCCTTTCGTAATTATTCATTTAATTTTCGCTGGATTCTTAGTCATACTATTTGTTTTATTTATTTTCCGACATTGTAGTTTCTACTACATTTTCATCGGTTTTTATTATCTTGTACTTTATTTTCTTCCATCTCATTTCAATTTCCTTTGTTATCAAAGCCATATTAGCAATAGCAAAAAGGTACGTACCTAGGAGCTTCCGTAGAGAATATATCCCGGGATGGAGCAATGAGACGGAACAGCTTCATCAGGAATTTCAGAACAGCGGGAACTCTGAGATAGCGGATGAACTCCTTAATTGTCTGGACACAGAACGTCGTAAAAAATGGGAAGAAACGACAGGTAATATGGGCTTCAAAAGATCTAGTAGGAAAGCTTGGAGTCTCTTGAAGAAATTAAGCAGCTCTAACACACCTGCTCGTGGTCCACTAGAAGTATCAGCTGACCAAATCGCTGCACGAATTGTAACACTGTCTAAGGTCCCAGGTACAAGATAATAGAACGCAGACATTAAGAAACAACTGACACTCCGCCGCCAAACAACAACAGCCCAATCCTGAATACTCCAGGCCATTCACGGTAGAGGAGATAGATAAAGCACTGAATGACACTAAATCCGGCAAAGCATCTGGATTTGACGCAATCCATTCCGAATTCCTCAAGAACTGTGGGAAACACACGAGGATGTCAATGTATAAATTCTACTCAGACATCCTATTGGCAGGACATATACCAACACAGCTCAAGAAATCTAAAATAATTGCTGTTCTGAAACCGAATAAGCCCAAGAAGCTTCCTGAAAGCTTTCGTTCGATAGATTTATTAAGCTCACGTTATAAGCTTCTGGAAAGATTGCTATTAAACTGACTTAGGACATTGCTATTGAATCATGTTCTCGTTGAACAGGCTGGTTTCAGACCCAACCGCAGTTGTGCTGACCAGGTGCTCGGCTTAACAACGCACGTTTACGCAGGGTTTCAGAAACGGCCGAAGACAACTGTTGTGTACGTTGATCTGACTGCGGCCTATGAAACAATCTGGAGAGAAAGCCTTCTCTACAAATTTCTCAATGTAGTACTATGCAGCCGAATAACATTTTTATTAATGAACATGCTTTAGACAGGCCCTTCTAAATAATAACATTAGAGAACAAGAGTAAAATGAGACATCTTAATAATGGATTGCCTCAAGGATCGGTATTTGTACCTGTCCTGTTTAATCAGTATATTTCTGACATGCAACACACAAAGTCAAAAAAGTATAGATATGCCGATGACCTGGCTCTTGCATGCCGGAGTAAAACCAAAAAGGGAACTAATAATATACTTTCAGAGGAACTGTCCATGCTGGGAAAATTCTTCGCCGACTGGAGACTAATCTCGAATATGAATAAAACGAAAGTGTCGTGATTTCACCTCAATAATAAACAAGCACGTCTAAAGCCGCAAGTGCATTTTAATAACAACTTGCTACGTTATAATCCTTGCCCAAAATATCTAGGAGTAACAATGGACCGAACACTCTCATATAAAAAACATCTAGAGAACACTGCAGCTAAAATAAACACTAGAAATAATATAATTGACAAGCTCTGCGGTACTGCTTGGGGTGCGAACGCATCCACCCTTAGAACGTCAGCTCCTAGCCTTGCTTACTCGGTAGCTGAATACTGCACCCTAGTCTGGTTAAACAGCTGCCACACAAATAAGGTCGATATCAAACTCAACGAGACCATGAGAATAATTAGTGGTTATTTAAAAAGTACGCCAATATCCTGGCTCCCGATTCTAAGCCATATTGCACCTCCTACCATCCGGAGAAAGGAAAGCCTGGTAAGAGAATATAATAAAGTAATATCGAATCCCCACCTTCCGGTACACAGTGCCGGCCTGTCGAGACTGAAGTCGAGATCTCTTCAGCTACTGCTAGCAGAACTTATAACCGAAGATTTCAACTCAAATGATAGATGTAGAGAGTATTGGGAAGCCTTTAAACCCGCTCAAGCGGCCCATATTATTAATCTTACCGTACCCTTACTAGGAATAGAGCTGCTTCTCCATGAATGGAAGACACTCAATGGAATAAAAACGTCGCACGGAATTTCTCGTGACTCATTCTATAAATGGGTACTGACTGATACACCAACTTACGAATGCAGAGAACGTCGCCAGACTATAGCTGAGTGCTCCCTTACAGCATATAGAGGTGAGATGAATGACTTCTTTGAAGCAACTGACTTTTAGATATATAATCAATGATAGCCATACGCTAAATTAATTCATTTGTATTTCTTAGATTTTGCTAGTTTTATGTAATTATCGCTTCATATTTATTATTTATCACTTCCTTCTATAAATTTTCTATATTCTACTTTCACGTATATTTTTTGGTTGAAATATTTAGATCCTTACACTGTTAGACAAACAAACATTAGTATTCTTCTTATTTACTTTCGAAGAAAGAACTATGTACCTTGATTACTGCAGAAAAATATTTAGTTTGTTGTTTTCGAATGTTAACTCATGATATAATTGTAAAAAACCCGAGCTTTTATACAGACAAGTTTAATTTTAAACAATTTTCCCAGAGTTTATAACGCGCGATATTTTCGAATGCAAAATATTCAATTTTTAATGTTTCCAGTTTGAAAATCTGCGGAAGTATTCAGTAATAAAAAAGTAATTTTTAAATCGAATTGATTCAAAAGATGATTTTAATAAAAACAGCCAATGTATGCATGTGGGTGTAGGTACGATATGTATTTTGTAATCCATCATTCCATAAATGTTTGTTTTTCCGAATATTTTTAATATTTAGTTCGTTTCATCCTGTTGGAAAATCCGGATTAAACGAGATTACATCTAGAAATATTTTTGAAAATATTTCACATCCTGTAGGAGTAAAGGGATATCGTATTTGTTACATGCGAAAGGGATGCTTCGGACGTGCTCACCATACCTCTGTTTAGTGCGAATTAGGCATCAGACGGGTAATCAGGCATCAAAATAAATAGGGTGCGCTGCTAGCGTGACGACAATATTATAGACATCGTTAGGATGTCTGCGTGACTGATGTTGAATATCGTTTTCACTTTATTATTATACATTTTTATAGATAAAATGTATATAGATTTAATGTCTATGTACAATAAAAAAAGATACAAATTCGGGTAGTATAGGGAAATAATATTCATGTTGTTATCCTGTACAAATTAAGTATTTATTGTATTTAAATCTGGTAGACATTTTAAACAACATAAAATTATTATTTTATGAATTCAAACATACATTTTTGTTGCATATAGTTTCTCAACCAACGTGTTTTTAAGGAAAAATTTATCAATGTTTATAACGATAATAATTGATTGAGGGTTGTTCGGCTCGTGGAACCAAATATATGCGATGACTCCGGTTTCTGACGGTGATGCTTCAACCCCGGTTACCAGAATTACGACCCCGATGATTGCTTCACCGCGCAGAGGCTGTAACTCTGTACACTTTATTTTTGAAATCTTTAGTGACTGTTTGTTAAATGAACAAATGTACTTTCATCTATAGTTATTTTCATATTTAGTGCTCAAAGCAATTTTTTTTGGGCTTAAGAATGCATTCGAAAGCTTAAAATACTGGCTTTGCGTACGTAATATAAACAACTTTTTTTCTACAATTGCACAGCTTTAAACAGCAAGTTTATTATTAAGAAATATTGAAAGGTAATAAATAAATTTGCAAATATAGACTACGTCGGTTCTTAGAATTTAGAAAAAGTTTTACAATTTGAACGTTTTTCGAATTTCGTACGATATCGGTACACTTAGGAAATTACAGAATACCAATTTTTACCTTTGTAGTCTTCTACTACAAAGATATAAGAATGTACGTCGTTGAGTTATCATGTACAAGTGTGTCAAACATACCGGCTAAAAAAAACAGTGAAATATATCAATTTACTCTATCAACTGCGTTTGCCGTACTAGGGTTACAAAACCATCTTTATTCCAATAATAATTAGAGACTTGAGAGATTAGCAGATTAGACAGGCGCAGAAGTACGTGATACTGGGATCGCTCCGAAGCTCCTGAAGCTAGTCACTCAACCACCTATGCTGCATACCTCCGTAATGATGATAATCGTATCTCTATTGTAACATAAAAAAAATTATAAATAGCAACATAATACAATGTATGCAAGAACATAGTTTTATAGGGTAATTATAAAGAACTTTGTATTTTACTTAATTTACTCTAATAATCAACTACTGTGTGCACGTTATACAAAAGGCAGTGGCGCTTCCACAAAAATTTACCTTCAACCTACGATCTTGAGGCAAGCTGGCCGGACACACCAGTGGTTTAGTATAAGCACAAAATAGGTAGAATATTTTATTAATAAATTATTATTATTTATAGTGTTGAGGATACATTCAATATTCTTTTGTAGTATTTTAATTTCAAACATTTTTTTTGTTAAATATAAGTAAATCTAGGATATAGAATTCAACCGTAACATTCCCAATTACAATTATAAACAATTATAAATATTCAACGTTGATTTTCAATTGCTGAAAAAAACAAGTCAATCAACGGGAAACGTACAGACGCGTTTCGTTCTAGTTAGAACTTTTCAATGCACGGCATTCCTCGAAGACGGACATTGCTTTTCGTTTCTATACTTTCTGTATATATAGTTAACATTTGGAACTTACTGCAAGTGAGAATTAATGAATATTAAATCTCATTCTTACATGTAAATGTCGACTTATGTGATGCGTTCATAACTACAATCCGACAAACTAAGTTTGTACCAGTATGCAGAACACACCCTTTCGCGACAACGAACTTCCTGGTAATTAGGTTAATTAAGAATTGCTGAAAAAAACAAGTCAATCAACGGGAAACGTACAGACGCGTTTCGTTCAAGTTGGAACTTTTCAATGCACGGCATTCCTCGAAGACGGACATTGCTTTTCGTTTCTATACTTTCTGTATATATAGTTAACATTTGGAACTTACTGCAAGTGAGAATTAATGAATATTAAATCTCATTCTTACATGTAAATGTCGACTTATGTGATGCGTTCATAACTACAATCCGACAAACTAAGTTTGTACCAGTATGCAGAACACACCCTTTCGCGACAACGAACTTCCTGGTAATTAGGTTAATTAAGAATTGCTGAAAAAAACAAGTCAATCAACGGGAAACGTACAGACGCGTTTCGTTCTAGTTGGAACTTTTCAATGCACGGCATTCCTCGAAGACGGACATTGCTTTTCGTTTCTATACTTTCTGTATATATAGTTAACATTTGGAACTTACTTTCAGCAATTCTTAATTAACCTAATTACCAGGAAGTTCGTTGTCGCGAAAGGGTGTGTTCTGCATACTGGTACAAACTTAGTTTGTCGGATTGTAGTTATGAACGCATCACATAAGTCGACATTTACATGTAAGAATGAGATTTAATATTCATTAATTCTCACTTGCAGTAAGTTCCAAATGTTAACTTTATATACAGAAAGTATAGAAACGAAAAGCAATGTCCGTCTTCGAGGAATGCCGTGCATTGAAAAGTTCCAACTAGAACGAAACGCGTCTGTACGTTTCCCGTTGATTGACTTGTTTTTTTCAGCAATTCTTAATTAACCTAATTACCAGGAAGTTCGTTGTCGCGAAAGGGTGTGTTCTGCATACTGGTGCAAACTTAGTTTGTCGGATTGTAGTTATGAACGCATCACATAAGTCGACATTTACATGTAAGAATGAGATTTAATATTCATTAATTCTCACTTGCAGTAAGTTCCAAATGTTGATTTTCAAGTTTAAATCACTGTATAACAAGAGTTTTATTATCATATTATCATATTTAAATTATAAAGCTTTCTCTAAATTCTAAGAAGTGCGACATCTTTTACATTTGCAAATTTATTACTTCATAATTTAGACCGTTTTTTTTTCTTATCTAGGGTTATCAGTGAACAAATTCAATAGACGATGTTTAATCTGATCCTCTATTGTTAAGCTCACGCTTCCTAAATATGTACAATACCAAACAATGGAATTTATCCGGAACTACGTACTTAGATTTACACCTACTAGTACTTAATTAACTATGATATTTTATTATTTATTTATTAGTAAGATTGGATCTTTAAAACCCAATCGTAATCCTTGATATTGTTGCCTGAAGGCACGGTATCGACGAATCGATCACCTAGAAAATTTCCCCGTTACGACGTCAATATACAACAATACAGGCACTTAATTATGTAAAAGTTTGCAGGGGTAATGGTGTATTTTTAGCAACTTGCAATACAGTCTTAACACAACAGTCTCATTGTTAACATCATAATAAACAACAACATTTGCAACCAGAGTATCATATTAACGTCAGGAGATACCAGTCTCAACAGCATTTTTATGAGATTATTGGTCGTTGCAGGTACAAAAATAAATATATACCGCCTCATTCTGAGCAAACCCAACGATCCGAATGTATAAATATTTCTCCCGCTCCGAATACAAATCCCCTGAACGCGTTTAGCCAATCACAAAACAATCTGTCGCGCAACCATTTGACAATTAATGTCACAAATTAGTGTCACCACTGTCACCCTATACGGAGTCTCTTAAGCGTTTGAATAGTGATCATGCCGCGTTATACACTAGAAGAGAAAGCCGAAATGATGAAATGGTACCACGCTGATAATTCTTATCAGTATGTGACTTATTTGCCAGAAGGTATCCCGACAGGCTCATCCCGAACAAAGCTACAATTTGTAGACTTAAAAAGAAAACAGACATTACTGGTTCTGTACAAAATTTAAAACCATTATTCCCAAATCGCAGAGTTCCTAATGATATGTCCATTTCAGTATGTAATTAATTATAATTTCTCATTATGAACAATTTATTTTATTATTTGTAAGAGTAAATTTTTCTTTACATTACTAGAATTTAATTTAGTTTTGATTTATTTCTGAAGTTTGTTTAGTTTACTATGAATAGTTTTTATGACCTTTATTATGAAAATTTAATTTATTAAATCTCTTGATGCCTTATTTGCAATTTTCTTAACCGCTTATTAATAATTTCATTACGCTTTGTGTGACCATCGTCAGTATAACGTATTGCAATTTACTCATTACCGTAACACAGAACTAAATAATTTATAGTCCTTTAATAGTAATTTGGTAATCAGATAATTTTTATTACGCGGCTCCATAATATGTAAGTATGTATGACATATGACATCGATGTTGAAGCGCCTACAGCATTCAGGGGATTTGTATTCGGAGCGGGAGAAATATTCATACATTCGGATTGTTGCGTTTGCTCGGAATGAGGCGGTATAGTGTAAATTAAATATATTTAGATGAAAATATATTATTTAACAACAATCAACAGTGTATACAACCTTACAACTTGTGCATGGTGAAGCAACCATCTGGCTCGTGACTCTAGTAACCAGGATTGAAGAATGACCGTCAGAAACCAATATGATATATTGCGAAAATTTTCCTGTTTAAATCGATAACTAAATTTCTTTATACGTGTTGCTATATACGTGGTTCTATATAAAGTGGTGTGCAAGTGAGCATACCACTTTTATTATTTTAATCATTTTTATTTTATTCTTCCACTGCCGTTACAATTTGGCGCCCCTTAAGTTAAAATACAGTTGCTAGAAAAATTGACGGATAAAGAAATAAGTTAAGCAATAAACACTTCTCAAGGCTATCTTTATTATGACAATTGATGATCGTCCGGAAAGTTAGATTACATAAATCCATGGAACGATAGAAATACTCCAAATAGTAACTTAAATACCACATTAATGATTAACTGTATGAACATTGGCAACCAGTTAATAATTTTTTATTCTCATACTGGTAATATAAATTCACGTTTTCAAAATGTTTTATAAAGCAAGTTTATACATTTGCCGTTTATATATTCTTTAGAAATAGGTAGATCGATTACCTTAATCAGGTATATTGTTGTTAGTTGCTTAATAACAGTTCGTTGATAAAGAGTGCTAAAGTTTGTTTAAGAAAAGTGAAATTCACTGGTAACATTGTGATGCAAAACAAGAAACTGGGGGGCTCTCTAGAGGAATTTTGTTACCCGACCGCACACTGCAAATCAGACAGTTATGGTATGGGAACAATGCCGTTGGGAAATCTTTCAATCATTCACCCCAATCTAGCACCTAGCGACTATGTTTTATTCCTCCACCTTAAATATTGACTTACATCGTTGAGGTTTGAAAATGAAAACTAAATAATAAACAATGATAATAACCGGTTTAAATCACAGGTGTAGTGTTTTGAAGGCATAAGGAAGAAATTAATTAAAATGTATAAATCAGATGTTGTATGTGGAGTATCTGTTTTGTGTTTATAATATTTCATGAAATTATTCAGTTTTGATTTTATTTCAAACAGGACTAAAACTTAAAATTTACGCATTTCTAGAAATAAAACAAATGCATTACTGAATTTCATTTAGTTGGAGTTAAAGCTTTATTGGAAAGATTCATTATATATATATATATATATATATATATATATATATATATATAATGAATTTTTACTTGTACAGTACGGTCGAGAATACTTAATAGTCTATATATATATATATAACAATTGATAAATTATTGGAGTTTTTCGGCTTTTATATGAAATATTTACAAATATCAAATTAGAATATATGTAATTGCAGAGTAAGTGGGGATGTAAACATTGCTGTCTACAAATTACAGAGCAAATCAAAGTTTTATTACGGTCACATTATCAAAGGCCTCTGGTATTAAACAATACCATTTCGGAGACACGATTTCTCTCAAGTCCCGTCTGGATAAACCCATGTAACTAGTTTTTTTTCGACCAATCGTAAGTGTCTATGATTGGCATTTACCTTTACTCGCCTAATATTTTTAATAATAAAGTTTAAGTTTGCTAAGATCCATCAAAGGGAATACACGCGCTATTCCAAGCAACTTCAAGCGTTACTGAAATTAAATATGTAACCGAGTGTTTTTGTAATTATATATTTTGCTGTCGCTTATGTAAATTTAGTTTTTGTTTATAACTTAATAATTAAAGAGTGTTGTGCCTTCAACAAGTGTCTTTTTTTTATTCTGCGAACTACTGAGCGAAAGAAGAACTTCTATTCAAAGTTGAATTAACGACAATATTCAACGAAATTTAGCTATTGCGGATTTACGACCCGTGATTACGCAGAAGTGTAAAACCCAGCCACATTCGTCCAAAACAGTTGGGGCTCGAACCCAAGTCTACAGCTTGCCGGGCTGTCGCTTTTACCACTACATTGACCGCGTTCTTCCGAATATTTTGTGTTACATTCATTTTGTGACATTTTGTGTCACACAAAATATTCGGAAGAACGCGGTCAACCCTAGAAGGTCTCGGTGCATATCCGACCACATGTACAAAACATGGTTATAAAACGAAACAAATCGTCACTTGAAAAAGACTTAATAATAAAAAGAGTCGAAACGTCGTAGAAAAAAACATAGAAATTCATTAAAGGTCGCTAAACCAGTAAAAGAGTCTATTATTTTAATATATATATAAAATTATTATTATTACATACGCATATCGCGAGAAGCGTTGTTTTCCTTGGAAGGTCTTATTATTGATATTTTGTTATTTAATATGGTATAATAAATATCTTATAACAATAGAATCACTAATATCACGTATATGTTTAAAAACTTCGAAAGGCAGTTAAATGCCTTTCGAATGCCTAGATTTTATAATTTATGTATTTATAGAATAATTTTCTAATGGCATCTGTAACTCCCGGCATATAACGGAAAGCCTTACATATTACCTTACCAGGTATTTTAGTAACGTGCTTTGATGTTTTTGAAATTTCTTTTGAAACCGTTAACATGCACGAGTTAATTGACGAAATCAAAGAAAAATCTTGTGCAGATTTTACACGAAACAGCATCTAATTAATTTCATATAACTACTTTCGTAGCACAATAAATTACATATTATCAAATAAAAAGTATTATCTCGATTGCAAACAAATGAGTTTGTAATTTATATTTAGCCAGATCAATATGTATGCACGTTTGACATTATTAAGTCGTAATACGTGTAAAACACAATTGCAATTGGTTAATTTATACGTGTCTGCACACATGTGCATACTTAATTAATTCGCAAAACCGCTTTTTTATAAGTAAATTTCTATGCAAATTGTTGCTTTTACCTCACGTACCTATCATTTGAATTACAAGACATTGCATAATTCTTTGTGCAATTCCATTAATTAAATTATTAAATTTTAAATACAGAAATGTTGAAAGGAAAGAGGTCAAGATACCTTCTGATATCCATTTTATTCATATCTGATAGATAAAATAACATTTGAATTTCTTCATCAAAAGGTATAATTATTTATCTTTACTTATTTCTTTTATGACAAAAATAACAACGCCAATATAATACCGACGCTGGGTTAATCGTAGAGAAACAATGGATTAGTTTAAATAAACAAGCTTTATTTTCCTACGCAATCTCCTCTCGATTCGATATATTTGGTCTACCTGTGTTCAAGCTTCTTTATTCCGTCACGAAGGTAATTTTCTTTTAACCCTGCAAAATAAATGTCCACTGCTAAAGTTAGCTCTTCATTTGTGCAGAATTTTTTGCCTCCGAGAAATTTTTTTAATTTAGGGAATAGATGAAATCAGACGGTGCTAGGTCTGGCAAATACGGAGATGCCGTACTATTTAGAACCTTAATTCTTCAACTTTTTTTGCAGCAATCGTTCTGGAATATGCAGGTGCTTTATCATGGTGAAAGAGCACTTTATTCTTAGTAATTCCCGGACGCTTTTCAGTGATAGCTGTCTTCGAACGATCTATCAGATTTGCATAATATTCGCTGTTTACGGTCTCGCTCTTTTGAAGATAGTCTATCAACAATATTCATTTCACATCCCAAAATATCGATGCCACCGCCTTGCCAGCGATAAAACTGTTTTGGCCTTCTTTGGAGTTGATTCTCCACGTTTAGTCCACACCTTCGACTGTTGTTTAGATTCGGGTATATAATAATGAATCCATTCTTCGTCACAAGTAACAAATCAGCGTAAAAGATCTGTTGTATTGCGTTTAAAAATTAATCATCAATATTTGACAGCGACCACCTCTTTGTTCCGTCGTTAGTACGAGCACGCATCTAGCAGAAAGCTTTCTCATATCATGTTCTTCGTGTAAAATATAGAGCACCCGTTCGTTTGAAATGCCCACCGGCTCTGCTATTTCTAACGCTTTCAATCGTTGTCTTAAGCACGTGTTTTATTTTATAAACAATGCTCTGGAAAAATTCGCTCCGAGCATGGAACGTTAGGGAATTTTGTTATTGAAATGATTTTTTGCGCATCTTTAGTTGCATACGGTTGCATCAATTTAATTCGCGCGTTTTTAATTGTAAATGCTAATTCGAGTTCATAGTGTAATATTGTTACATTTTAAAAATATTTATCAAAGGTAAATGTAAAATAAGTATGTTTTGTGGAATTAATGTAAATTAATTCATAGAAATTCAAAATAGCATGTACACTTAGGCAGGGTCAAAAAAAAATTTTTCCTCATTTCTTGAGAGGCTCAGTGATAAAAAGGTGCTAAATGGTATAGCTAATCTGCATATAAAATTTTATTACATTATTTAAAGTTTTACTGCCTCCGGATAGCGATAGAAATTTCAGAAAAAGCAGATTTTTGACATCACTTTAATAATACTTTTTAAGTTACATATCTATACAAGTTTTATGCAAAATAATTCTAAGTATCGGTATATAGAGGTAATCCCGATATACAGGCTGATTAGGCTGATAGGCTGATAAGGCTCTCTTATTATTGGAGATAGAGAATAGGTTTAAATTTGACAAAGTTGTTAAATTTTGTGTTTGTTATAAATACGTAAAGAAAATAGACCTGTGACAAATGACCTTCGTTATTAAAAAAAAAAAACGCGAAAACCCCATTTTCTTCTTTTACCTGTAGCACCGACATTTGGCCTTGTAGAGAAAAAATAAAAACACATCCTTGTGGCCATTTCTAAACCTCTATCCAGTGGTGTACTCTAAATTTTTATACGACGTTTCGTTTCTTTCTGGCCATCATCAACTATCTAATTTCTTATAGGCGCCATATTGGATTTAGACATCTTCAGAAAGAGTTTTTTTTTCTGATTTCAACCATGTACCACATGCTGACTAAAGTTTTTGACATTAGGTTTTATTTGAAAGAATATATTATAAGATTAAATTAGGTAGCCATGGAATTTCAATCTGTCAAACATTTCATTTATTGTTCATTAATAATACAAAAATGTCATACACTAACGAAGAGAAACGAGATATGATAAGTATTTTTTATTCTTCGAACTTAAATTCAACAGTAGCGAGTACAAGATATCTACAATTACGAGTATATCCAGAACGACAACAGCCTCATCGTACCATTTTTCTAGATCTCGACAGAAATTTGGTCGAGAATGGATCGTTTACTAAGCCGCGTAATGGTCAAGACAACAGGAATTTAAATGAAAACCGAAAAGATATTTTACAAATGGTAAATTAAAAGCGTGTTTTCAAATTTCATGTTAATCTTGTATTTTTATAGATAAATCATAATCCATCAATTGCTACACGCGAAGTAGCGTCAGAATTAAATTTGTGCCAGTTCAGAGTTTGGAGAACTTTACATAAAAGTAGGTTTAAACCATACAGGATCCATGTTAGTCACTCTTTACTGCCTGGAGATAATTTGAGAAGGCTAGAATATTGTAATCGGTTAATGGGAAGGATAGAAAATGACGAAAATTTTTTAAGCAAAATCATCTGTTCAGATGAAACAAAATTTACAAATTCTGGAATGTTCAACAGAAATACGGAGCACTATTGGGCAGTACAAAATCCCCGACAAAACAGGGCTAGAAGACCACAACATCGTTTTGGAATAAACGTTTGGATGGGTATTTTGGCAAATCGTCTCTTAGAACCAGTTATGTATGAAGAACATTTAAATGGAGAAAGATATTTAAACATTTTACGTACATACGTATCTGACGATCTTGACGACAATATCCCATCAATCAATCAATTACAATATTTATGGTGGCAACAAGATGGCGCACCAGCACACAATGCACCTGTTGTTAGAAATTTCTTAAATCAAGAGTTTGCAAACCGTTGGATTGGATATAGGGAAGTTGTTGAATGGCCTGCGAGATCACCTGATTTAAGTCCGCTAGATTTATTTTTATGGGGATATGTTAAAAATAATATTTATAAAGTAGATGCGCCACAAAACATTGAAGAATTACGAGACAGACTTCAGAATGCCTTCGATGCAGTTCCTAGAAGAACTGTACAAAGGGCAGTACAAAATGCCAGAAGGCGTGCCCAATTGTGCATTACCGAAGATGGCCAGATAATTGAACATTTACTGTAATTGTTTATTCTTTACTTTTCTATGTATTTTTATTAATGCTTTTGTTATCTTGTACTCGCTACTGTTGAATTTCGTTTCGAAGAATAAAAAATACTTATCATATCTCGTTTCTCTTCGTTAGTGAATGACATTTTTGTATTATTAATGAACAATAAATGAAGTGTTTGACAGATTGAAATTCCAAAGGCTACCTAATTTAATCTTATAATATATTCTTTCAAATAAAACCCTAATGTCAAAAACTATAGTCACCATGTGGTACATGGTTGAAATCAGAAAAAAAAACTCTTTCTGAAGATGTCTAAATCCAATATGGCGCCTATAAGAAATTAGATAGTTGATGATGGCCAGAAAGAAACGAAACGTCGTATAAAAATTTAGAGTACACCACTGAGTAGAGGCTTAGAAATGGCCACAAGGATGTGTTTTTATTTTTTCTCTACAAGGCCAAATGTCGGTGCTACAGGTAAAAGAAGAAAATGGGGTTTTCGCGTTTTTTTTTTAAATAACGAAGGTCATTTGTCACAGGTCTATTTTCTTTACGGATTTATAACAAACACAAAATTTAACAACTTTGCCAAATTTAAACCTATTCTCTATCTCCAATAATAAGAGAGATCCGCATGGTGAGGGCCGAAAATGAATCAGCCTGTATATCGGGATTACCTCTATATACCGATACTTAGAATTATTTTGCATAAAACTTGTATAGATATGTAACTTAAAAAGTATTATTAAAGTGATGTCAAAAATCTACTTTTTCTGAAATTTCTATCGCTAACCGGAGGCAGTAAAACTTTAAATAATGTAATAAAATTTTATATGCAGATTAGCTATACCACCTTTTTATCACTGAGCCTCTCAAGAAATGAAGAAAAAATTTTTTTTGACCCAGCCTAAGTACAGTTCTGTACAATCAAATCTGGGACAAACATATTTAAGTTGCGTAATTAAGGTCTCGCACTCATGGAATGTCAATTCCATGTCCTGTCAGTGTCATTTTTTTCCGTAAATTTTCAGACATTAGCTAAAATTATTACATTATATAGCAACATAATTGAAATTTTCTAAACATTAAAACACCATTAAAGATGCCTCAACATTTAGACCAAGTGATGAAAGCCGGGATCCTGTCCAAAATAGAAGATGGTTGATCAATGCGAATATTATTATTTTATTAATATTTTTATTTAAATTAAAAAACGTTGCCAGTCGTTTTTTAATTTAAATAAAAATATTGCGTTTGATGTAAAAAAGCGGTGGATGCAGGACGGGTCTTTCGTCCTAGAAGCAACATTGACGCTGATGGAGCCGTTTTGATAAATTACATAAGAATGAATCCCTTTACTACAGCGAGGGAAGCAGTTACAGAAACATATTTCCCAGCTTCTAGATCTACAGCCTGCCGAAGAATACGAGTTTCCAATTGAAAAAGTTCTAATGCTTGTTCAAAGATTTTATTAACCGACTAAAATAAGCAGTCACAATTACTATTCGCGAAAAAAATGTAAATTTGTTTGATGTTAAATTGGTTGCTCTTCAGTAGTAAATTTGTAAAAAATGGTGCTCCTTGCTATGTAATAAACAATTTAAGAGGTGCTTTCCTGCTGTGTACATTGCATTACTATATGTAGTCATTTTTGTTATTTGTTGATTTTCAGATATAAATCGAAAAGGTGTTACTTTAATGTACTTTTTTTATATAAATTAATTAAATAACGCAAGATTTGGAAAAAAGTATGAAGAATCAGGAAAAGTAATTGGAATGCAGGGGGAAGCAATACGAAATAATAATGGCAAGAGACTTATTGACTACTGTTTAACTAATAACCTAATAATCACGAACACATTCTTTGCCCATAAAAAAATACATAGATACACCAGAAAAGCTAGAAGTAGAGGTGAAAAATCAATCATAGACCACGTACTAATAAACAAAAGCCATAGGAAAGAAGTCGAAGATACTAGAGTGCAAAGAAGTCCAGAAATATACTCGGATCACTACTTATTACTGGGAAAAATATTCATTCCAGGAAGGAAAAGCCCAATGGTGACTAAGAACAAAAAACAAAAGACAAAAGTGGTTATAAGAAACTATAAACTCAGACAAAATGAAATAGCGACAAAATACAAAGAAAAAATTGAGCATGAAATGGAAGAATAATAAACTGGACACAGACAATAATGTGGAAATATTATGGACAAATATAAATAGCAAAATACATAAAGCTGCAAAAGAAGCGTGCGGAATTATAAAAATAAATAAAAACAAAAAACAAACAAGCTGGTGGAGCGACGAAATCAAAGATGCGATAAAATATAAAAAACATGTGTGGGCGAAATACCTCAAAGCGAAAACGAAACGAAGTATAAACAGCAAAGAACAAGGGTAAAAGAACTAGTGAGAGCAGCAAAACAAAAGTCATGGGAAGAATTCGGGGAAAGAATGGAAAGTGATAGCCACGGAAACCAGACATTATTCTATAAAGTATTGAAAACTTTCAGAAGTGATACGAACTATAATAGCAAATACATAAAATCAAAAGAGGGAAAAATACTTGAAGATGACAAAGAAATAATGGACAGATGGAAAGAATACTTTGAGGATATGCTTAATATAGAAAAAATAGTACAAGGATATAATGAAAAAGATGAACAAATAACCACCCAATTAACAGACGAAGGTGACCAAGAAATAAAAATAGAAGAAGTAAAAGAAGCAATCATAAAAATAAAAACAGGAAGAGCAGCAGGTCATGATTGTATATCACCAGAAATGATCAAAAACTTGGTTGAAAAAAGCATAGAAGCTATAACTAAACTGTTTAACAAAATATGGACAGAAGAGAGAATACCACAAGATTGGGAAATAGGAGTGATATTACCCATCTTCAAGAAAGAAGATTACATATCGTGAATGTAAGAACTATAGGGGAATAACAATGATGAGTATAATGGCCAAAATGTACGAAAGAATACTGGAAAAAAGATTAAAAATACAAATAGAGACAAAGCTAGAAGATTCACAAAGCGGTTTTAGGAAGGGAAGAGGAGTACAAGACCACATATTTACTATAAAACAAATAATGGAAAAAAGACAGCAAAGCAATACGTACTTGGCGTTTATTGACCTAGAGATAGTGTACCAAGGAAAGCGATATGGGAAAGCCTAAAAAGAATAGGTGTAAATAAGAAATTGAGAAACAATATAGAGTGTATGTATAAGGTCACAAAGAATTATGTACGAACGAGAAATGCAGAGTCACAGATATTTGAAACTAAAGAAGGATTGAGACAGGGTGGTGTACTGAGCCCAGCACTATTCAACATAGTGATGGATGACGTACAAAAAGAAATAAAGCACAAACTGAAGAAATTACTAGTGGGTTATAGAACACGACAGACCTGCAAGAAACGTAACAATATGGAACGAAGCCCTTCAAAACCGACACTTAAAAATTAACATCGATAAAACAAAGGTAATGGCAATTGGGAAAGAAAACAAGCAAGCATTAATAACACTGGACAATACAAAAATAGAGCAAGTAAAGACGATGAGATACCTGGGCGTAAATCTACAGAAGAATGGTAAGAACGAAACCGATATAAATGAAAGAATAGAAAAAGCAACACGGACATACTATGCTTTGAATAACAAATTTATAAGAAAGAAAGAAATATCAACTAAGACAAAAATCCTAGTCTACAAGACTATACATAAACCAATATTAATGTATGGTAGTGAGAACTGGGTGCTAACAAGGCAGCAAAAAAGTAAAATCAAGGCGGCAGAGATGAGATTCCTGAGAGAAGTTAAAGGCATTACAAGAAGAGATAGAATACGGAATGAAACAGTGAGCGAAGAACTAAAAGTGGAATCGATCTTAAAGAGCATTGAAAGGCAACATCTGAAGTGGTTCGGACTTGTAATACGAATGGAAAACCAGAGACAACCGAAACGGCTATGGCTGGCAAGGACACAGCAAAAGAGGACTAGAGGAGGACCGAGAAAAGAGTGGAACAGTGTAATGGCAGAGTGCTTGGAAGCCAGGGGAACAAAGTGGAAGGATGCAGAAGTAATGGCAAGAGACAGAAGGGATTGGGCAATGTTTGTTCGTAAATAAAAAGTTTTTAGACGCCTTAACACCTTCGGGTATAAGAAGGCTTTATCGATTATATATAAATAATTAAATATGTGTAATCACTTGTGTTTAATTTGAACTTTTTTAAACGAAATAAAACATATCTATTTAGCATGTATACTTTTTTTTAAATATATTCCTATATTCCCTGAAAGAATAGAAAGATGAATTTTGGATTACTAAGAATCTACTTTATGATTTAAGGGAAACTGCATGTGTTTAGTAAAAACATATTCTTTGGAATTGTCTAAACACAACGAGAAAAACCCATATTTATTAATTAATATATACATAAGGATATTTAATTTACAACATACAGAAAAATTTAATACCTAATAGTGTCCAAAATGTTGTTGAATGAAATGTCTCCGAAAATCTAAGCCCTGTTTCTCTATTATTGGCATTCCTAACAACTGGTACTTCATCAACAACATTTTCTTCAAAATCTTCATTATCTCTTAAGCTGATATTATATAGTACAGCTGTTGCACATATAATTGCAATCGATGTTTTTAATTTAGTTTGAAGGCCTTGTTGGCGGCAAGGAAATTGTCTTTTCCAGGTACCAAACAATCTTTCTACTATATTTCGAGTTCTTTTGTGTGCTCTGTTATATCTTTCTTCTTGTTCATTTCCTATTTACATAAGATTTCGTGAATTATTAGCCATGAATATTTAGTGTTTATTTTAAATACCTGCTTGTATTACAGGAGTAAGCAGATAATGTCTACATGCAAACCATTGTCCTCAATTAATAAACCCGGAATTTCTCCTCTTTCCATTCTTACTCTTAAAGCACTACGCTCAAATATAACAAATATAACTGTCATGGCTTGAGCCTAGAAGCCTAAATTTTTTTTTACATTTTAATACACTCAATTATTAAAATATGTATATATGATATACGACACAGTGACCTATATACCGTCTGTTAAAAAAATATTGTAAAATATTAAAGAGGTAGTATGAACCAAAACAAACAAAAAGTCTTAATAAACATGGGTCCGCAAAGTAACGGTTTCGGAGATATGGAATGTTATTCTTTTTTTACTTCCTTCTTTATTTTGCAAAAAGTTGCAGTTTCTGATTATAGCTGCCTGATGGTTTGCGAAATAAGCATTAAGTATTTGAATGTTGTTGTCAGTGCACAAGTTTTCCTTTGTTATGGCTATTTACTCTAACGCAGAATTAGCCGATATGCATTTCATGTGTGATCGTGCTAATGGGATTGCCACCGAAGTGCGACGTCTTTTTGTTGAAGCTTATCCAAATCGCCAGATTCCTTTACATCGTATGTTTGGAAGAATTCGCCAAAGATTGCCTGATACTGGTTCGTCGAGCAAACAGTGCCATTTATACGGAAGACCAAGGTCGGTATCTATTCCTAGAGCCGAAGAAGAAGTTCTAATACGGATAGAACATAATCCTGGGACGAGAGTGCGGAGAATATCAGCCGAGGTTGGAATTAGTGCTCCTCTTGTTTGGAGAATCCTACACGAGCATCTGCTTTATCCGTACAATGTACAACGAGTGCATGCCTTAAATCAAGCACTTATGGTTTGTTGTCGCTGGTTTCTACCCAATAATGCTGAAGACTTCCGTTTTCTTGCAAATATTATTTTGACGGATGAAGCCGGATTCACATAAAATGGAGTTATTTTTCACAATACGCATGTTTTGGCCGACGAAAATCCTCATGCTGTAACGGAATCCGTATATCAGACACGTTCTTCATTAAACGTTTGGATGGGTATTATAGGCGACATGTTTCTATGTCCTGTTGTTTTACCAAACCGATTAACAGGCGCTGCTTACCTAAACATTCTGCAGAACACAATGTGCGATCTTTTGGACGACATTCCTTTGGACTAAAGGTAACAAATGTGGTTCTAACATGACGGTGCTCCAGCTCATTTTTCGATTGACGTTAGAGATGGGTAGGAATGGGCGGACCTGTTTTATGGCCTTCAAGATCGCCTGATTTAAACCTTCTAGATATTTTTGCTTTGGGGATATTTGAAAACATTGGTTTATGGTACTCCTGTAAATAGCCTCGAGGAGCTGTTGCGACGAATTAATCAAAAATACTAACAAATTCGAACCAATAAGGGCGTTTTAGAAAGAGTTCGAATATCCTTCAAATTAATATGTCGTGCCTGCTTAGAAAAGGAAGGAGGGCACTTCGAACATCTTATGTAACGTTGTTTTTGTATTTGTTAGAAGCTTCCTTTGTTTGTTTGTATATAATAAATAATAACTATTTCAAAAAAGAATAAATTTCCTTATCTCCAAAACAGTTACTTTGCGGAACCATGTTTATTATGACTTTTTTGTTAACACCCGGTATAATAATAATGACAATAACAATAAAAAAAGCTAAGAAATAAAATATTTAACCATTCTATAATACCTCGACTTTTAATGTGAGAACAGTTACATCTTTTCTCTGCCTGTATTTGTATATTTAAAGCTAGTTTGTAAATAATTTTGCAATGGGTAAGCACTGTTATCGAGCAGAACTAGGCCAACGAATCAATATCGATTGCTTTAATTTATAGTCACACACAACATGTACCTACATTTATAGAAAAAAACTTTTTCTATTACGAAGTAACTTTACCTGATCTGTTCTAAATGTTTATTTTATGTATAGCATTTTCCTGTAATAAGTATGTATGTTACTGTTGGATAATAATAATAAATAAATAAATAAATTCTGGGTTTATTCCATCATATTGAGACACAAAAATTATAAAAGTATTTAAAGCGATATTTAGACCCATACTAACATTTGGCTGTGAATTCTGGGTTTTAAGCAAAAAAGCAAGTTACAGGCTGTCGAGATGAAATACCTGAGAAGAGTCCGTGGAGTTACCAAACTAGATAAACTTAGAAACTTGAAAATACGAGAAGACCTAGAAATAGAACCAACACTCAAATTCATAGAAAAGAGACAGCTGGGTTGGTGGAGCCACTTGCAAAGAATGGAAGGAGTAAGGCCAGCTAAAAGGGTGTGGGAGGCAAAAATACTGAAAAATAAAAGGAGAGGTAGGCCAAAAAGGCAATGGGATGGAGTAATAGCGAAAATACTGGACAGAAAGGAAAGAACAGGGACAGAAGCAAAAAAAAATGGCGGAAGAAAGAAAAGGATGGAAAGAATTTGTATACGCCTAGAATAAAAATACAGTTTCGTCCCGACACCATTATATAGTAGAAGGGAATTTAGATTATATATATTGAGAAGATACTGACTGATGAGCTATGAAATAATAATAAGTGAATAATATTGAATAAATCGTACTTCAACTGATAGTTTTTATATTGGGCGCCTTTATTTGAAAGTAAGATATTGGTCTACTAGCTGATAGTACACAGTATCTTCAATTACAAATAGATGTCGTTAGAGCATGACTAAGATACTGAATTTATTGGACTCTATCTCTGGATCATCGTAAGTAATTATGCTCCTATAAACCTGATAAATAATAAATTAACAATATGATTGAGATATTTTTAGCTACGCATAGATAAATAAAAAACTTCTTTGAAATAACAAGTATAAAATATTTATTTAGCACAAGATATCTATACACTATAATGTGCAACTTAGCTAAACGGCAAAATAAGATATTATAAATTTACGTTTGTAATAACATATGTGAGTAATTGTGATTATGATTACCAGTTGCTGTTTTTAGGCAAAGATTATTATAATTAAATGGTACGTAATACAGGAATCTCACTAGAGAATATTCTTTACGTTAAATTGATCAAAATAGCTATACTTTCAAAGCAAAATCAAGATATATTAAGTAAATTTTGAATTCATAATAAAGAGTTATTTGTTATGCTTTTACAAGATAAAAAATGCACCTATGGTTTGTTGGAAAAGGCAGCAATATGTCGAACTGGACTGGACTGCGGCAAATCAGGGTATTCGGCCAAACAGGATCGGAAAAGATATTCTTGGATAGCTTGGGTATTTCAGAGTATGGTTCAATGTGGGATAGGGTACAATGTATGTAAAATTTTATTACGTTCGGTAGCTTCGAAGTTGACCGAATTTGTGGGTAAAAATTGTTTTAAACGCTGCGTTAGTATAATGAGCACCTTTTATAGATATTTTTGAAATTGTATCACTGATATATCTGTATTTAACAAGTTTTTAAAAAACGGAGAACTATATTTTCGATGCAACGCTATGCAAATTCTGATAGTGACACTATCTTTCATTTATTTTTACCAAAGCCTTATTAGAAAGCAAAAATTATCTTGATTTATACTTTTTTACAATTAGTTATATTAATCAAATTATAAATATAATAATGATTTTGATAGAAAGATAAAATTAATATATGAGTTTACAGGTATATGTGAATTGCTTTTAGATGATACGTTAAGTTACAAGCTTGAATAGAAATATAACCTGTTGGCGGTTTTTCTATATTTGCAAAGTGGGCGTATTCAATTAGTATCGATATAAAATTCAAATGAAAATAAATTAAATATCTTTTTTAATTTCGCGTAATTGACTTGAATGACAAAAATGAAAATTAAAAATATAAAAAGTAAATTTTGAAATAAATATAATTTAATCTGAAATATACAAAGTTGTCGCGATATTAATTTATTAACATTTCAACACTAATTTTAGAAGTCGTGTCCACCAAATGCAGTTATTCAGTAGGGTGTTTCTCTTATCTGAAGTTCTACCTTCTCAGTTACAGTTAGCTGGAATATCCGAGCTGTACTTATTACAACAATATATATATATATATATATATATATATATATATATATATATATATATATATATATCTATATATATATACACATATATATATATATATATATATATATATATATATATATATATGCAGTACATATACGGTCTTTCAGTTCGTCCAACTTCCAATTTACTTATAACGTATTTGCACGTTATTATTAATTTTACTTTTCAGGTAACCCCAAGTAAGTAATTATTTGGAGATAAATCGGCTGATTTAGGGGCCCATGGTATGAGGCCAAATCTGTCTTTGAAATGCGTTATTAACAAAATTCTTGAAAGCGTTAATAGAATGTACCCGAGCCCATCCATTTGGAACCAAGATTCATCAACATTTAGCATCTCGATTGATGGAGTGATATGGTTTTGCAAGAGATTCAGATATTTAGCCACAGTGGCGTTACCGCCAATAAAAAATGTGCCAATAAGTCTATCGCTTATTATTCCAATCCTGGCATTGACATTTTGAGGGTACTGTGTTCGGGTTAGGTTTTGGGCATGAGGATTTGTACGGGACCAATACCTAATATATTAATGGAAAGAAAATTTAGTATTTTTTCAATGGATACAATAGATACAAAGTTCTGAGAGTTGACTTCACCATTTACGGTAAATGTAGATTCATCAGTAAAAAATATTTTATTTAAAACTTCATCGTTTTTCATAAAAATCAGTTCGTTTTACTTTATCTTCATCGAAAAGCTCTTGCTAGTTTGATATATTGTGTAGTTTTTATTTAAATTCGTTCAGAGTTTTGTACACCGAACTGTACGATACTCCAAGATGCTTGGCTACATTTAAAAGCGATCCTACAGATTGTTCTTCTACATAACGCAGTATATTCAGCTTCATGTGATTGGTTTTATTTTTTTGTTGGAATTTAGAAAACAATTATCTTCTTTGAATTTGCTAAAAATATTTAAAATTGTTTTCGCACAAGGTACAGGCCTGTTAGGATAATTTAACGGAAAATATGTCTCTGACCGTCCTTAAGCTATTGTTCTTCTGGTACCCCCATCATTGCTACCTTTTCATTGTTGCTGTACTTATTCATAATTTAAATAAATTATCTACTTTTTCAATAAAATGTATTTAATTTAAGAATCACGTATGAATAAAAATTCAAAAATATTTGACATTAAATTTTTTTTTTCTCTTCGTGGCGAACTAATTTAAGAATTAAGCTATAGATAAATCCTTCATCGGTGTATAACTGGTTGGCTACTATGCCGGTAATGCATTGTCAATTTTCTTTTTAGAGTTACACATAGGAAAAATTTATGTGTAATAATAGAAAAAGAAGACGTTTGTAATATAAATACAATTCGAATAACGACATACGATTTCGGATTCATAAATGACTCGATTACATATATTATCTTTTAACAATTTGACTGATATTTTCCGAAATATTAGCTGTAACAGTGGGACGATCAGTAGATTTATCTTTAACCACATTCCGAGTGTTTAAAACCCGTTCAATTATTTTAATACTGTGTTGTAAAAAGTAACGATATTCAATTCAAATTGTTCTTCTAAATACATTTCGCTAAATAGATTAGCAACTACTTGGAATATGTCAAATTACCACTATTATTTTGCCAGCCGTTTTCAAAACAAGTCATTACAATAAATGTATTTATTTATTTGCTTGTTTGACTCTTACTTTGTAAAATTTTTGAGAAATTTGATTTTAAAAATCAGGCATGTTAATGCAGATCTGTTGCCAGCTTAAGAAAAAGATTTTTAATTATTTATAATCACCCGTTAAATACCATGAGGTATTAATAGCTATCAAGACAAAGATAAAAAATTACTTTCTGATATTGATGGCTTAATACGTGACAAAAGTTTCTTAGGTATCAATTAATTTTAATAATCTCATTAAACTCGGCAAACTTATTCTCTATTTGGTTATAAAAACGTATTGAAATCATTTAAAAGAAATAATACATTAACAGTAAACAGTAATACAATAGCAGTAAGTAGATTTGTATATGTTATTAAGCCATCACTAAGTCCACTGTTCCCTGAAATGAGAAAACCTTCTTGTGCTGTATCGAGAGTTAACAAAACAAGCAGATGTTACGAGTTCTGGTTTATTAATTTGGAAAAGCATTATGTACTCCAGTGTAGAAGCCAATTATATGGTTATTGCTATTAAATAGCCTAATAGGAACAAATCAATCAGAGAATTGTAAACAGTCTAACACTGGCAATCTATATTTACAACGACTGGATTACATATTGCAATTACCAGAAATACGAGTAAATCAATTTTATTGGCGATATTAAAATTAGTAGGTTTTAATAATATAACTAAGAAAGTAATGGAAATAAATAGTTTTTCCAATTTTAAAATTTTTGTTGGAAAGAAATATTTTACACCTTTTTCTGCGTCTTCTTTTCGTAAAAAAAATAATAATAAATTATAAATAATAAATAAATAATACGTCGAACTAAATCGTTTTAAAAACACTGTAACGTGATCCGCTTTGAATTTTTTTTTTACACTTTGTTTTTGACAGACAGCTGCAAACTGTGTTTTTTTAAATTGCACTATATTTTTTTTCCTTATTCAAATATATTACTTTTTCTGAATATGAAACTGTAAACAACGATATCCTTGTATGAAAAAAAAACGAGAAATTGTAGGTTTTTTTTTAGTTCGATTTATTCTGGTTTTTCCGAACACAGAGATTTCTTAAATGCATTTTAAATACTCATTTTATTACCAGCAAATGTGTGTACCTTTTAAAATCACTTACATTCAATACTATATAGCCCATAAAGGATTACAAACCAATGCTATCAGTGAGCGGTGGGTCAACAACAACATTTACAGTGTTTATTTTAAAAATTTAAAAATCAAGTCATATTGAACGATAAAAGTGCATTCCAAATTTTCGAAGAGAGCTGTGACATCTGTTAGTCACACATTCATTATAACATTTTCAACGATTTATTTCTAAATTTTGTTATTGAAATGGATAATGGCGAATGTGTGGATGCGATTCAAGCATATTTTGAATGCGGAACAAATTCTGCAGCTGCTTTGCGACTTTATGGAAATCGTTTTCCTGACAGACTGCCTCCAAGTGCCGATAAGTTTGGAAGGCTCGTGCAAAATTTACGAAATTTTGGATCATTCAAAAAATCGAAAATAAACGTACGTGTAATTCAAGATCAAAATTTAGATTTAAGTGTCTTGCTCTATGTGGAAGAAAACCCTAATACGTCTACGCGAGAAATTGCTCACTACATGCAGGTATCACATTCTACAGTTCAGTACATTCTGAAGAAGCACAAGTTCTTTCCTTATAAACCACGGAAGGTGCATGCTCTCGGTGAAAACGACCCCGAACGAAGGGTTCAATTCTGCAGGGTTTTCATGAATAAACTAAGGGAAGATCCAATTTTTTATCGTCGTGTGTTGTGGTCAGATGAATGCACTTTTGGGAAAAATGGTGTATTCAACAGAAATAATCATCGCTATTGGAGCACTGAAAATAACCATGTTGTGATGCAACACAATTTTCAAAATCGGTTCAGTGTAAATGTATGGTGTGGCATTTTAGGCGATAGAGTAGTAGGGCCTTTTTTTGTGGAGGGTAATCTAAACCAAGAAAAGTATAATAATTTGTTACGCAATGAATTAGGCGATTATTTAGATGAGTTGCCACTTGCTGAGTTAAACAGGGTGGTGTTCCAACAGGACGGTGCCACACCCCATAATGCACGAATGAATACTGATTTTCTAAATAATTATTTTGGCGTCAGATGGATGGGCACTTACGGACCTATTCGATGGCCTGCTAGATCGCGAGATCTGAATCGACTGGATTTCTTTCTGTGGTCTTACATTCAAGATCATGTCTATTTGACTCCACCTGATACCAGAGATGATTTAGTAAGAAGGATAGTACAAGTATGTCATGAAATACCACCAAATCTTATATTAAACGCAGCAGTTGGAGTTAATAGAAGGTGTCAAATGTGTCTGGAACAAAATGGGGCCAATTTCGAACATTTGATTCATTAAAATATATGATAGCTTGATTTCTGTAAATTTCGTAGTTTTTTTTTAATAATAATAAATTTGTCACTCAATTTAATGGAGGTGTCTTCAGGAAATAAATGTTTATTAGAATAAGTAAAAAAAAATATGTAGTACAATTTTAAAAAAAAAATTTACTACCGTCTGTCAAAAACGAAATGTCAAAAAATCTTTTTTTTTAAAAAACAGGTTACAGTGCTTTAAAAATGATTTAGTTTGACATATCATTCATTAAAATCAGACAAAATATAAGGAAGCTACAGCCCCAAAGGTTTTTCATAATACACCCGATATAATAATCACACTTACTCCCTCAATTGTGGGAGTGAAATTACTCTGTTGTTCCCTTGGCAAAAAAAAAACATAGTCAACTCAATTTAAGAATATGTTATTTGTTATTAATATTGACATTAATGTTAGTACCACCACTAATACTTAATAAAGATGTTAATTCTCTGTTATCCGGTTAATTAAAGCCGCTAGAAATGAACAATCGATCTTCCTTTACACTAATATTGACTAGATTTGAGTCACTAGAATTTGAGGATTGATTTTCTTTTTCTGGGTATTTTCTGATTAAAATTTTCTCGGCAATCAACTTCTTATTAACTAACGAATTTTCAATGTATCCCTCGGCGACAGTATCAGATTTCCATCCACCATGATGATTTATAACTCCAATTTTAAATCTTGTATCAACCAACAAAGATGTTGATTAGCGCCGAAAGCAAGAGGAAGAATCTGGTAATTTAACATACGAAGGTATTTGCTTAGGCATTCTCCCCAAAAGTATCCTTACCTACGGGTTGTGTCAAACCATCTATAATCTATGTTTGACTATGTATGACTATCGTAAATGCTCTGTTTACATGATTTTTGGCATTGTTTATAGATACTAAAATGGTTGATCCCAAGTCTTGGGTATAATCTACAGTCAATTTTAATAGTTTATCCATTCTTAAAGCCCCAGCAAGTCCCATAATCATGGCTACCTAAAATAACAGGAGGATCGGGTGTCCGTTTAATACTGAAGCTGACGTCTGTCAAATTTTGGATATTTCTTTGCTTTGTATTTGCCATATTGAGAATTATGGTTATTGTCAATTGATGTTTAACAGCTTTTGCCATTCATACATGCCTGTTTTTCATTAGCTTTTATTCTTCACATTTTTGTTTAGAACGCCGCATAATCTATCCCATTTTTTTAAATAATTGTCTTTACTAAATTTTGGAAACAAACATTTCCAAAAGTAGTAGTATTGTATTTGATTTTATTAATTTTTATATTTACGTCAAAAGTGATTACTATAGGATGCTAATGTTAATTGTTGCGGTCGAAATCAAGTACAGTAGTGCTAACTTAACCAAAATTTGACAAAAACTGTCAGCTTCAGTATTAAACGGACACCCGATATAATTATCTTAAATTTGAAACATTAATTTCTTTAGTTTACCTTAACCAATCAAGTACTTTTCATCCGGAGCCTCTATTAGAAATTAATGAACTTCCTCTTTATTTAGATTTTTTAATTTTTTTGGCTGGTATCCAACATTATGTTTTTTAAGAAATGCTACTAATCTTGAAAACTTGCTGATGTCGACATTATTCTTCACACTAAGAATAACTTTTATCATAGAATAATGTGACCAAAGTGCAGAAGCCTTAAAATACTTTTTACGCTTTTGCTGCAATATATATATATATATATATATATATATATATATATATATATATATATATATATTGTTATGGTTCAACCAGCACACTTATTCCAGCTCTACAAAAAGAAATGCAGATTATTACATATCACAAACCCATGTATAAATATTGAATTAGTGGACGTAATTTGTGAAATTAGTTTCGAGATGTGTATAAATTGATACGACGATAACTTTAAAATTGATAATTAACTTATTTTGATTTTTTAAACTTACTTTTTATATTTATATTTTTCCATTTCAAATTCAAATCATACGCGCCATATTACAGGTATTTAATTTATCCACATCAAGATTTATATCGAAGCGAGTTAACCACGCCCACTAATTTAAAATTGTCTCGAACCCCGCGAATGCGATTTTTACGATGCATATTTGAACTAATCTAACATTGAAAACCACATTATAAACATTTGTAAATTCTTTAATTAATTTTTCTATTATGTTAAAATTATAATATTATGAAAGTTCATATTATATTAGATGCAAATAAAGCATAAACTTAGATGCTTTTGCCGACATTTTAACACAGGCTTTGAAAAACAAAAGCCGAAGAAAGCGTCTGATACTAAAAGTTACAACGAATGGCCGCATTTTTGCTATCACAAAAAGTTTAATTAAAATTACTATTTAAAAATCAAGAAAATCCTACGAAAACCGTATACATTTTATACCTTGAAATCAGGCCGAACTTTTGATAGAAGAATTGGACCCGCAGCACGTCGAATATAATAAATATTGAACGAAGCATCTTTTCGGAACTAGAACTACATCGTACCGACAACGCGAACATTGAACCGCTTCCGACGCTGGGACTTCCATTGGAGCAGACGAACTCTGATCTATTCCACAATTGCGAGCCCAGAGAATACATCCAAGCCTAGACACAGGAGAAATACCAGGTTCTTTTCAATTATTTCCCATAAAACCTAGAACATCATTTAAAAGTTAATATTAAATTTATATCACATCACAATATCAAACATTGTTTGCATCAAAATATAATACATGAATTTTAACATTTCTAAACATCTATTTAAATATATATAAGAATTCAGTCATACTTAATCTTTTATAAAACTTGTATATGTAACTTACCTTTGTGTGTTTATTTTTAAGTAACGTTTAATATCTATTTGCACTGTTGCAGTATACATAACCTTAACTATTGTTATTAAACACATGTGCAAAATTGCATAATACCATTTTTTACCGTATAGTCCAGATAATACGAGCATATGTACAGATTTCTTATTCGCACGTAATTATTGTTACAGTTATCTGTTTTTTAATTCTAATAAATTTTATTACTTTGATTTTGATTCGATCTTTTATTTGATTTGTTTGGATGTTGAGTTTGTGTTAACTAATATACCATTTACATTGCATTTACGGGATATACAAACGACCGACTTTGAAACCTGAGATAGAAAATAAAAGCGCCCATTTTCAAATTCGAATCTTTTAAGTTTTTCTACACCATTCATTTTTTAGTTTTAACGCTCACATTTTTTATGTATATTTATTTTACTTAGTACACTCCTTCGTATCTCTTCATTTGGCACCAACAACGTGAGGCCAATTTTAGAATTACAGCTTCACTGCAATTTTTTTTTATGTATATGTATTTTACATAGTGCTTCTCACGTCGTCCTTCGTACCGTTTCAATATATATATATATATATATATATATATATATATATATATATTCCTTGATACACTTTTCGTAAATCTTCCTTGATTTTGCTGGTAATAATTTCACTATATTTGAAGCAGCTTCTTCAATAGTTTCATCGCACATGTTTGCAATATTTAAGTATTGAAAAAAATCGAATAAAATAAGAACACAATTTCTCGATATTCACGAAAAAACAATATGGCTACCATTATTTATCGGTCGTCAATGGTTTCCATCAGGACATGCATGTTTTTTTAAGTTCGGCAATTAGAAACGCTATATTGGCAGTTAGAAAAAAATAGTTATTTAGACACCGGTATTATATTGCCCGAAGTCGACATTAATTAAGCCCGAGGGCCTCTGGCCTGAGGGATGAATGTCGACCGAGAGCAATATAATTGCCATAACGCACATACAAGATTTTATTTTTCACTTTTTTTTAATTTCTTAAGCGGAAAATACAAATTACATTGGAAAAGTTTCGAGATTTCTGTCAACTGTCATGTCATTGACACCCGTTTCGCATCAATACGAATCTAACATAGCTCCTTGAATCAACGATTTAACCTTAATTTTATTTTAATGATAGTTGTTAACGCTTTGAAGTTTTCAAGTTGTCAATGTTTAGATACTCTTAATTTTAATAAAGAATGCTAAAGTTTTGCTTCTTTCCTTAGACATTCTTAAAAATTCAAATTATTATTTCTGTAAAATGTATATATCCTTTCTTCTAGGGTCTTATTTATACTCACACAACATTTAAAACTGTAAATAAATTAGTGGGCAATATGAGCCATATCGCCCTGTTATAGCGCCCAAGGGCGATATGACTGTGTTTATGGCAACCGTATCCAAGGTGAAATGAACAAACGCCTCGGGAGTTAATTTAATTTTTTTTAATTTAATCGAAATACCATAAAATCCAGTTAAAATTTGTGTTTCGACGCCAATGTCAAGACAAGGAATTATTGGGCAAATAATGTTTCAGGAAACAATTAATTGATTTACTAATAATTCTAGCCCTACACCATCCATATTTATATAAAATAGGTTATTCCAAGAAAGTAAATGTAAAGAGAATGACCAAACAAACTAATTCTCACAGTTGCCGAATTAAGTATTTGCATCAACCATTTATAGTCACTCGGAATTTCGTATCATAGAACAGCTAAAAATTTAGAGTTTAGAATATTTATCTCCTTTAGAAGGAGATGAAAATAGAAAAAAATGTAATTACTACATTTGTAAAGAGTTCACTATTTATTAAAGATAATATAATTATTTTTTTAATTATTTTTTAGCAAATTTTTAATAACTACGGTTACTAATTAAATAAATAATCTTTATTTGTTCAACAGCGGTTGCTACTAACAGGACAATAATGGATTATATATCTTGTTATGTAGATTAACATTTGATAAAAACATCTACAATATAATACTTAAATAATACATAAAAGAGAAAAAAACAAAAAGAAATTAAATGAATGTTGATCGATCGTATACATATACAGAAAGATAAAAAATGAAAATAAATATAACCAATATAATAAATTTATGCATGAGTATATAAAAAAAAATAAGCAAGAACTAATCTAAACATCACTAAATTTTGTCAAAAGTCTTACTCCTAATATAGACGGTAACTTTAAAAGTGAATTGGTTTTCCCTCTGGGTAATCTAAAACTAGTGCATTTGGGAGTTTTAGAAGTGAGTACGTTGAAGTTAATATAGGCTAATATCGTTAGGCAATTGATTTCGTTTGATAAAGGATTTAGTAAGAATTTAACTCTATATATCACCCGACGATAACATAAAGGCTGCATACTATGGCACAACTTCCTCGTTCAGGATAAGTGACAGTCACTCTACAGGAAAGATATTTCAAGAACCTCTTTTGGATTCTCTAAACGGAAATTTGTTGACAGGTGTAATAATGAAACCACACATCATACATCAGGAAGGAAACATTCATCAGCTTGCATTGTACTAAAGCATAACATAAATTCTTAATTGCAGCAAGCAATGTTGTTGAAGTTTCTACACGATCTAACAAGAAATCCTAATGATTTTTAAGCTGAGGCACAAATCCACGAAACATGTTGAGAAAATGTGAGCTGCAAGTCAAAAAATATGCTCAGATCTTGCACCTCAGACTTTCCAGTGTCACTAACTCTGGTTTGGCAGAATAATCAAAAGCTTCCTATGAATTAAACTTACTCCAAAAACTTATTTTATTTCAATAAGCAGTTTAAAAATAGTTTAGAGTTGTTTTGTAACCAGAAAAGCAATAATTGTAAAATATATTACTGAAAATATCCGCTTTTAAGAATTACATCTAGAAAAAAATATAACTATGGGCAAGTAGGTAAGTGGGCAAGATGGCGAGAAGGCAAGTTGGCAAGTAGGTAAGATGGCAAGTGGACAAGTAGGCTAGTTGGTAAGTTGGCAAGCATCCAAGTTGGCAAGTTGGCAAGTTGGCAAGCTGGAAAATTGGCAAGTTGGTAGGAAAGTTGGCAAGTGTGCAAGTAAACAAGTTGGCAACTATGCAAGGCAACTAGGCTACTGAGCAAGTTGGCAAGCAGGGAAGTTAGCAAGTAGGCAAGCAGGCAAGTTGGAAAGTGGGCAAGTTAGTAAGTTGGCAATTAGGCAAGTTGACAAACAGGCAAATTGGAAAGTGGGGAAGTTGGCAAGTTTGCAAGTAGGCTAGTGGGCAAGTTGACAAGTTGATAAACAGGCAAGTTGACAAGTCGGCAAGTTGGCAAGCTTGCAAGCTGGCAAGTAGGCAAGTGGGCGAGTTGGCAGTTACGCAAGTGGCAAGTAGACAAGTAGGTAATTTGGCACCTCTAATCATCAAAGGCGCTCAATGAATTAAACTTGCTCCAAAAGCTGATTTTATTTCAACGAGCAGTTTTAAAATAATATAGAGTTGTTTTGTAAGTAGAAAAAAATAATTGTAAAATTGATTTTTGAAAATGTCCGTTTTTATGAATTACATTTAAAATTTAAAATTTTTCTTGGAATCTCTTTAATTATTATCCATTGAATAAGCAGAAGTATTTCTTTAGCGTTCGGCATCTTTCTAATACGTACACATTTATACATGTTCGATACATTCATATAAATGGCACTATCAATTAATTTCAAATTAAATGGGTTTAATTCTACTTTCAATATGTTCTCAATAAGTAAAAGTTATTGCAAATAATTTTAAAATATTAACGTGGTTCATTATTAATTCCCAAACTTTCAAATTGCATAATAAACATCGTTTTAATTACATTGCAATGCTCGGGCAATTTTATTTAGGTAATAATAATTTGTCTGAACTTTTTTCTCGTTTTACACAATCAATAATGTTATTCTTTATCCGTGTATGATTCAATCGCATTGTCAAAATTACTACTGCACATTTTTGTTGCCTTTCAAAACGGGTTTTTATTTTGCTAATAATTTCCATGCTGTATTAAATTATATCTTACTTAATAAAATGTAAGATAAATTGAATTAGACAATAACAAAAAAATTACTATGCTAGAGCATGAAAATAAGTGATTATAGCGAATTTATTGCAAACATGTCAATTGTTTTTCTTGATTACTATCCCTTTCACTAAAATTATTATATTTTTATTGAAAAGTAAGTATAAATATAAGGGTAATTTGACGGGAAAGTGATTTTTCAGCAGCTTGCAACATTTTTGCCATTATGTGTATGCTGACATCCGTCATACTTTAGAAACCTACTGTCAAAATTCCGACAAAATCTGTAGGATAAATAAGTTTTTACAATAGCTTAAATTTATCTAGTTTTGTTTTTGTGCATATATGGAGAGAAGAGAATTTCGAATGTTAATTAACCATTATTTTTTACGTGAAAAATAATTAAAGAAATTGAAGAAAAGTTATCTAAATATATCATGAATCTACTCCCTTTCCACGGAATTCCTTGTTATTGGTTCGCTGCTTTCAAAAATGGTCATACAAGCATAAATGATTCTGAACGTCCGGGACCTTCATGATAACTTCGATAACTTCTTAAGAAATTATTAAGAAAGCCATACCATTGCAAATAGCGATCGCTGAATAAAAATGTATGAGATAGCTAATGCCGCAAAACATCTTAACTCAAAGTAACACAATATTTCGCATCAACATTTAAATATCAAAACTGTATCTGCAAGATGGGTGCCGTATTTGCTTACTGTTGAGCAAATGCGAGCTGTGTTACAATTTAATGACAGTATGATAAAGTTATCGCTTCTCAACCTGGGAGTCGCGGTGATATTAAAGGCGAGTCGCTAAATAGCCTAAACAGTAATGAAAAATCATTTATTTTAAACATTTTACTTACAATGAGTACACATGTAAAGAAAAGAAATTAATGTAGTGGTTGTATTTGTGTTTCATTTAAAAGTATCTCCATATGTGGATCTACGTTAGAAACACACAAAAGCAAATTGTTTTCAAGTGATAAGAGACGATTCCTGTATTTAGTTTTTAACGCAACCATAGACGAAAAATTCTTTTCACAGAGATAAGACGTGGCGAAAGGGATTCATATTTTCAATGCTTCTGTGATTAAATTTTCATATTCATTTTGACAAGTAAGCTACATATTTAAATCTTCACATGTAAATTGCAGTTGTAGCATTTTGTCTGCAGACATTTCGATGAGCTGGCCGTGAATCTCAACTGGCAACTTAGCAGCGGCAATAACGTTTTCGCAAAACGCATTCAGAACCCATCTCTTAGAAAAATCATTCTTATCATTCTTATTGAATATATATTTTCTTATCTGGTAACATAATAAAGTTCTATACACAGCTGCCCATTTTACTTTATTACTAGAGACCGGACACATCGGGTTGAAATGACGTCGTCATTACGACGGACGATATAAATAGTCTACATCTGTAAGTACATCACGCAGTTATTGAATGCACTATTGATCTGGCTAGCGTGCACATCTGATTTCATCGACAATTACGACGTTTCTTGTTGGATATTTACAGCTAAATTTCTGTTTTCATGAGCGTAGATAGAAGCGAGGTTTTTATCATTTATTTTATTTATTAGTTTATATTTCGTAAGATAAATAAAGTGCTGTGAGTTAGTTTCTTGTTTTCATAGTTTTAACTGTTAATTACATCGTAATTTTTGTGATAGATTCTGTTTAATATAGTTTGATTGAATCTACTTCTCCCAATTATTTCGACGTAAGTGTGCATTGAATTTCGTTCAGTTTCAATAACTTACGCATACATTTTGAGTTTTCATTTATTTAGATCTAGAGCATTGTTTAAGTTACTTTTTCAGATATGATATGGGAGAACGTCGAGAACTACATCTTAAAACAATGGCGTGTTGGATTGACGGTCATACTGATTGTATGTCCATCGTCAGTGATTCCGAAATTTATTGCAAAATCTGTAAAATATCGTTAAAAAATTCCATGAAATCGCACGTACAACGTCACTTAGCATCGCAAACACATGCACGGAAATCGGAACCGTTGGAATCTGATAATTTTAACGAAGAACTCTGTGAAACTTTTATGGAGGCTAATATTCCATTAAATAAACTTAACAATCCCACTTTAAAAATATTTCTCCAAAAATATACTGGTCGAAATGTTCCTGATGAATCCACCTTACCCAAATATTATGTTTCTAAGTGCTCCACGAAAGCAGTAGAACGCATTAAAAGCATTTTAAAATCAGTACCTATGGATAAGTGCCGATGAAACTGTCGATATATTAGGACGCTGTGTGGTGGTAAATGTTGTAGCTGGTGTACTACATCCAACTATTCCATATAACGAATATGTAATAGCAACAAAAGTTATAAATAAAATTGATGCGGAAACAGTAGTTAAAACCATTTACGAGAATATGCACCAAATGCTTCATTCCGACGACAGGTACAGAGAATAAATACTTTTATTTGTCAGTGACAGTGCAGAAAAACAGGCAGACTATTGAAGGAAACATATCCTAATATGCTGCTTATTACTTGTGTAGCACATGTTCTCCACAGAATCTGTGAATATATCAGAGACACCTTTCCAGAAGTTGATAGACTTGTATTTTAAAAAAGTTTTCAGAAAAGCACCATTGAGAGTAGCTCTTTACAGGGAAACACTGCCGTATTTGCTATTGCCTCCCTCTCCAGTAATAACTAGATGGGGGATATGGTTGGAAGCTACTAGTTTGTATGCAGAGAATTTCGATACTTTACAAAATTTCGTTGCATGTTTAAATGACGATGCTCGGAGTATTTCTGAGTGCAAGGAACTAACACAAATTCCACATTTAAAAAATCAGTTGTACTTTCTTCAGGAACACTTTGGAAATTTACCAAAACTAATTGTTTATTTTAAAAATCCAAATATCAGATTAAAGGATGGATTAACCACATTAGATGTGGCTATTAATAATTTGAAAAATATTCCAAGTAACTTCGGATGTGGCCTTCGGCAAAAGTTTGACGCAGTTTTTAATAGAAATCCAGATTTAATAACATTGCGGCAATTCCTGAAAATCTAACTGCTAAATACGCGGAAATAAAAGAATATTTCCAGTATGCACCTATAATCAGTTGCGATGTAGAAAGGACGTTTTCTATTTATAAGGATGTATTTCATTCAAAGAGAACAAATTTTACAGAAGAGAACCTTGAGAAAGTATTGCTAGTAAATATTAATACTCCTTTACTTGAACTACAAAATGTATTTCGTATTTTGTAGCCGTATATATACCCGTTTTATTATTATAAGTATAATTATATAAATAAAATTAAAAACTTTAAAAATACAAATGTTCAATAGTATGCTCGTGGGCGATGAGTCATCAACCTCTCGTGTCCGGTCTCTATTTATTACGAATGAAACGAAAAAACTCCAATCTGTAGTTAATTCTATACATTCATTAGGTAAACATGTATATATTAGTATTTGATAACAAATTTGCTCTTTAAAAAGATATTCAACGTACCCAGAGACTTCGGTATAATCGTTTATTTTTGAATATTAATTTATACTTGTATTAAAACTCAAGGTGCATAGTGACAATTTTGTAACCTGGGTTTTGGTTAGTGGCATTATGTATTTAAGAAGAAATACTGCTGCTAATACTGCAGTCAAATGCCAAACGCAAACGTTAAAGTACAGAAATTTCCTATAATAATCTTCTTATTGCTATTATATTAGAATCTCGCTATCTCTTATTCTAATGATAATTAAATAATTTTTTCGAACGTTTTGTAATTGATTTAAGTTTGATAAACTTATTATATTTGATTTGCTTTAATATTTTATTCAAATATTTTTTACGATAATACGTGGCAACTCTGGACGGTATTCGCCTAAGCGCTGTATTGTTTTATAAGGTGCAAAAGGATTATACAAGGTTAGGCAAATGTACGGATCCATTTGAATATCTTTAATGCTACTTTGATTTTAATAAATTTTCCACCTTTAACTTAATGAAAATACGGAATTCGAAGAGCACATATATTTTTAAATCAGACTTCCGGTTTAGCCAGAAATGATGTTAACTTTTTCTTTTATTTTAAATGAAATATCCTGTATATTTTTCCGAATTTCTGCTCTGGGAGTTCAGCAATAACCAGATTTAGTACCCTTTTGTTCAAAACACGACAAAAATATTTAATTAAATCTAATAATGCAAATTTTATTGTAAACAAGAAAAATTAACACAAAAAATATAAACACAATCAGTTATGAAAGTTTTCGAAATTATGACCATTCACTTCTTGACAATATCCAGGTCTATGAACAAATTCTTGAATGACATTTACCAAAGTATCCTCACGAATTAATTGCACTTCCTCAGTTATTCTCTGCCGTAACTCGTCCAGATTATGCGATCCTTTAGTATAAACCACATATTTTAAATGACCCCAAAGGTAAAAATATAGGGGATTTAAATTTGGAGACCGTGAGGGCCAGTTAATGAATGCTGTCTTACCAATCCATCGATTTGGAAATGTTTCGTTTAAAAAACTTCTATTAAGGGCTTAGTGAGGGGCTGCGATATCTTGTTGGAATCAAACACTTACAGGTAATTCACCATCTTCCTCAATATTAGGAACAACCTTGATCACATAAATGATCTAAATATCTCTATCCAGTCAGTGTATCTTGAATGAAAAAGACCAATAATACGGTCCCTGAAAATACCAGCTCAAACGTTTAATTTCTGCGGACGTTGTGTACGCGGTTCTAGAATCCAATAAGGGTTATCTGTTGACCAATTTCGACAATTATGGAGATTAACGATACCATTCAAACCAAACGTAGCCTCGTCGGAAAACAGCAAATTGTATGTAAAATATTTGTCATTTTTGCAAATCTCCATCACTATTTTGCAAAATTCAATTATACGATCATAATTCCTTTCCAATAATTCTTGCACTAAAGGTGGTTTATATGGATAATATTTTTCGTGCTTCAATATTCTGTATAATGTATAGAATTCACGGTTGCCTCTTGGTGAAACATGATTAATAATTTACTAAATAAAACACTTGGTATATTTGTTTCACAAAATGTATTTAAAATATATCTGACATATGTTTCGACTTATACAGTCATTCTCAAAGAGTCAGTTTACATGACTCTTTGAGAATGACTGTATAAGTCGAAACATATGTCAGATATACGATTTTAAATACATTTTGTGAAACAAATATTCCAAGTGTTTTATTTAGTAAATTATCAATATTCTGGTTACTGATCGGTAACTTATATCATAGTTTAGTACGAGGAATGTAATAGAAGTTGGTGGTAATTCTTCTAATGCTCTAACAATATCTTGTGAGCAATAACTTCATTAGTTGCGACCCTTGGTCGTCAACTTTTCGGTAAATTTCTAACATTAGTTCTGACGCGGCCACTAAAACCGTTCATCATCAGAATTTCAATACGTTCTTTTTCAGTTAATTGAAACATTATTAATATTTAGACGTTTAGAATGTTAATTGTGACAGTTTAAGTCAAATACTTAATTTTATTTCCATGGCTTACTAAACGTAAACCATGATTTTAAAATACTCCTATCAGTTTTAATTAAATTAATTTTTGTTGTTGTTGAACAAAAGACTGCCATACATTATTGTTGCTAAACTCATTGAATAGAGGTCTATTGAAATTCTTAAAAATGTACAGACTGTTTCATTTAGAATAAAAAAGTTAACATCTTTTCCGGCTAAACCGGAAGTCTAATTTGATATAAATATACCCATCGAATCCCCGATTTGCATTTAATTAATTGTGGCAAGTTTATTAAAATCTAAGTAGCCATGTCAAAGATATTCGAATGGATCCATACATTTCCTTAACCCTATATATTCGAGGATGTATTGAAGAATTCTTAGCCTACTATAGAAACAAACAAAATTTGAAAGTCAAAATATTTTATTATTCAACATACTCTCCTCCTAAATTAATACACTTAATACAGCGATCCTGCAACTCCTCTAGACCTTTCAAAAAGAAATTTCTATCTTGCTCTGCAAACCAGGCCTCCACAGCTTCTATCACCTCCTCGCTGGCAGAAAATTTACGACCTTTTTTTTAGTTGAGGAAAGACATGATAGTCGGGCGGAGCCAGATCTGGCGAATTAAGCAGATGGTCGAGTAATTCGAACCTTAAATCACGAATTGTTTGCATGGCAACATACGATTTGTGCGCAGGGGCTGTGTTCTGCAAAAACAAAACACCTTTGGATAACTTTCCGCGTTTTCTCTCCATAATTTTTTCTCGTAGAGTCGTCAGTAACGTCGAATAATAATTTCCAGTCATTGTTCTACCCTTATCCATATAATAAGTCATTATTACTCCATGGCAATCCCAAAAAACTGAAGCAAGAACTTTTCTAGTAGGTTTTTAGGCGAAAAAGTATGCATCACTTTCAAACCGCACGCTTCGGTCAACATTCAGACGTTTTGTTGAAATTTTTCTCATGTCAAAATCGACGTGAACTATATGATGGACGCGTTCATATGAAATATTCAGTGCTTCAGATATTCGTTTTAGCCCAATTCGACGGTCTGACAAAATCATGTCATGAACTGCATCAACATTTTCGGGGACGCACACAGAAACTGGCCTTCCCGATCGGTGTTCATCTTCAATGGAAAATTTACCCGTTTTGAAGCCTGCAATTCAATTTTTCACGGTCGCATACGAAGGACATTGATCGCCGAGGGTATTAAGCATATCTTCGTAAATCTGCTTACCTCTTAACCCCTTCAAATACAGGTACTTGGTGACACAATTTCGATCGATATCCTTTTATCCAAATTTTATTGCGCAACTTTGGTTTGACTTTTTGACGTGATACTTTACACTGACACTTCTAATGTGTTATTTTTCGTTGCTATGGTATCGCAATATTTTTTTTAACCACGGAACAGGTCTAGGCTACCTATATACCAATACCCCCTCGTATTTATAATTTTGAATTTGTGAGCTTTATTCCAATCTATATTTCTCAGAATCATCTAAATTTTATTACTAAAACGTTTCATTTTGAAATCGAGCAAGTTTAATTCTATTTTCCTCTTTAGTAGCTGTGTCATGGAACCCCGGTACTGTCTTTCAAACATTCCCTCCTGCGGTTTACCGAATCACTAATTAGAAACAGCTCCATCCAAGGAACAACCCTTACTGCAACGCGCTTTGTACATGACGGCATGTTAGATAGACAATAATTCTGATTCCACCGTTAGTAGTCAGTGACGGAACAGAAATTCTAATTAATCATTGTTAAAAATGTGAATAGTGTATTCCCTTTGAAAATAATAAATTAACTCGTTTACTTACATGTCTGCTGCCAAATGTTTTAAGCCCTGATGAAGAAAGCAAGTAAACTGCATGAATTCATTCTGAATATCAAAGATAAATATATACTCAACATTATCTACACTAGTACTGTTATGCGTGTATATATAAAAGATTAATATTTAAACTTGATTCAAATCCTGTTAATATGTAACAGAATCATTTGAAACATACTTGAGTGGGCAAAAACCTCACCAATTTTGTATAATACAAAAGTATTTTTTATACTACGAAATATTATTTAAAATCTGGTGTGAAGAACAAAATACAAGTTCATTATTAATATTTTTGTGAACGTATCCTTCTCTAGAGACGCAGATGCATATTTCATCTTTCTACAGATTCGTCAGTACGCCCCTGCTGGAGAAGGATACATTCACAAAAAACAACTTCGCTATCTCACAGAAATTATTAAGACCGAGCGTAGTAGTACATTCAGCCCTGCATATTAGCAAACAGCCGAAGCTCTGTCTACATAATAGCTATAGAACTAACAAAGTATTTCCATCAGATGGTACTGAAGTACTTCTGAAAACTGTATTAACGTGTCTTCACTACTCTTACGGATCAACCGCATGTGTATGTAACAGAATGATTTGAAACGTATAATATAAAAGTCAATCTGGTGTGAAGAATACAATACAAGTTCATTATTAATATTTTTGTGAACATATCCTTCTCCAGAGACGCAGATACGTATTTCATCTTCCTACAGATTCGTCAGTACGCCCCTGTTGAAGCTGCTGGCTCCTATTAATACATTGAACAAATTTAGCATTCTGTATATATTAATACAAGCAGAGTAGATCGCTGTTAGTATCACCACACATTCAAAACTAAGAATATTGTTACGTGTTCATAGACACGTATTATTTTGTCGCAAATTAGCGTCTTTATTTATTTTATTTTGTTCTAGAAATTTTGAACCTACCTACATTTATCTGTAGGTATGATTGCGTATTAGCTTTCCTCGTTGTTTCCCCTCTCCACTTCGATTACCGAGTGCGAGATATCTTTCGCTGAGATGTAAGATTGACGCCGATATCTAAAAGTGGGGATACCGCCCTCGTTCATCATCGTGGTTGCTTATTTATAGGGTTTTAATTATTCTCTTAATGAAGAGTATCGTTTTGGTAGCACTCCTGCCTACAGGATTTTCTCAAGCACCATATTATTTTTTTGAAAGCACCGATTACCCGTAACAGCTTCTAAGTATCTAAGTATCTTTCTTTTTCACGGTGACGCGAGGGTGTCGTTTCTCTCTAACGAGATATAGTTGTGTGTTATAAAAAAAACCAACAGGACATTCTGGTACGTAATTTTGAAATTAAATTATTTCATTTAATTTTTATTCGTTTATTTGCAGCTTTAAAACACATGGTTTTTTGTATGGGCGACTGAAGTCGCGACTGAAGTCTCACAGTTCGTTGGAATATCTACGTTTTTTCTTCCACGGCCTGCCGTAGGAGATTTCTAATCTACGTGAAACAAAGGGCAAGTAGACAGCGCAATCAAGGCTAAATACCCACTACAGAAACGGGCAATCGAGCTAAGAGCTTTCCTTTTTTGAATTTATTTATCACTTTTTACCTTATTTATACGACATACGATTTCAGATTCATGAGAGTGACTCGATTACAAATTATCTTGATCGCTCGTTACAAGGACTGTTGGGAAAATCTTTGGAATCTACACTCATGGACAAAATTATCGAATATTTTTTTTTGTAAATATAAATTTTAATGAAAGAAAAACATTATACAAGAAAAATAGTTTATTTTTTAATGTTAAGTTAACGAATATTAATTTTTAATAAGCAGAAAATCATTAAAAAAATTAATGATAAGTTTTACGAAAATTTAGGATACTTATTTTAACCTTAAATGCAACTCGGTTAAGCAAATATTAGTCTTTTGATTGAAATAAGAGCATAGTTAATAACGAGTATTCCCACCTCAAGCTCTAATTACAGCTTGTATCCTTGTCAACATGCTACCAATTAGAGTTTGAATATATTCTTGAGGAATTGCGTTCCATTCATATTATGTTGCAAACCGAAGTCCCTTTATTGTATTTGGAACAGGATTTCTTTGTCGTAAGCGGCTTTTTAGCTGATCCCACACGTGTTCACTGGAATTCAGGTCTGGACTATATGACGGCCAAACTAATCTTTGACTCTCAGCTGCATCAATGTAATTAGTCACTACGCCAGCTGCTTGTGACCGAGCTTTACCGTGCATAACTACGTATCCGTCGTATCCAATGTGGTCCCCATACGGCAAAACAATATCTTGGAGATTATTTTCGATATACCAGTCACTAGTTGTACTTCCATTCGCTTCCACAAGTTCGCTTCGTTCATCCCAATTTCTGCCTCCCCAAAGCGTTATGCCACGACCTCCAAAACTAAAAGTTTGTACGAGATTACAGTTGCTGTACCGTTCCCCAATTCTTCTATACAAATGATTTCGCACATCTGGCTTCCATAATTGGATTCTAGTCGCATCAGTGAATAGAATATTTTTCCAATACTCGATATTCCACTGAGCATGTGTTCTGGCAAATTGTAATCGACGAGTTTTGTGATTTTGGAGAAGACGTGGAACTTTGACAGGCAATCTTAGCTTTAAACCAACTCCTTTTAGTCTTCATCTAACCGTTCTCGAACTAACATTAATATGTCTGACATTTAGTCACTCATTTTTGAGATATGTGGATGTCAATGTGCTGTTGTGCACCTTTTGCGCCCTTGACCGGATCTTCGTACGAAATTTTCAGTGCCCTGATACCTTTTTTAAAATATCAGATACTGTAGATTGACCACTCCTGAGACGACGTGCGATATTCTTTTGTCTGCATCAGAGGCTCCCAAACTTTTTTTCTCATAGACCACTTTGAAAGTCTTGCTGGTTCCGGTGGACCCCCTGCAGCTACATTTCTACCATATTCCCAAAGCTCGACAAAAATGTGAAGATTAAATCTAACTATGGAAATTTGCGTTGCGGCTGAGTTATTGGTTAATTAATTAATTGATTGTGCTGTGAGTGGATGTAAAAAAAGTAAAGTTAGCCAATCATAAAAGTGATTCCATCCAACTTTACTCCTTTAACATCTACTCACAGCACAAGAAACCAATCAATTCTCACATATTTTATTTAGAAAACTCCCCATTCGGAGTGGTAAAAATAAAATGAAAAATAGTATATTTCCTTGTGTTGTATTTATTCAAATATGTAATTATTACACTATTAATTATTATTGTTATCATATTACATTGTAATATGATAACAGTCGTAATATAATTAAAATTAAATATTAATAACGTAACGTAACTTCTACAATGTCAATCACAAAATAGTCATAATTTTAGTGGGAGGGATGTACTTGATGGATTGACAGCAAATTATCAATATTTGGCTTCAGTTTTGTTAGGAATAACAGCAAATCTCCCCGTTCTGCGATATTCAATCTGCTCCTTTTTTGTTAAAAGGTTTGTAACGACACTAAAACTTTTCTCGACAAGATATGCCGAGGGAAACGCTATCAAAAGCTTTCTCGCAATTCCCTACAGTCCAGGGTATTTTTCGGGTATTTCTGCCTGCAGCCAAAATGTTTGATACCCTCTTTTAAATTTCACCTTCAGTTCCTCATTAGTGCTAAGCTCGAGTAGCTCCTCTTGTAATATCACATTCTCCACTTCCGTTTCATCAAGTTGATTTATGATCCATGGTGGTATTTCCATCGTCAGAATATCTTCAAATCTGATTTTAAAGTCATCATGCAGGGCAGTTAAATGTTGAACGTATATGTGAATATCCTCATCAAGGCATTCTACCTGTGACAAGTTTGAAAACTGGGAAAATTCGCGTTATTTTGCTTCATAAATTTCAATTTTCCAAGAAAAGCTGAAATTACACCCTTTGTTTTTATTAAATTGAGTCTGCCCCCTTGTAATTGTAAGTTAATGTAATTAAACTTTTTGAACAAATCTGTCAAATACGCGATGTCTGCTTTCAAATTGATCAGGTTTTCTTTTAAATCTGGATCTTTACTTTCCAGAAACTCTAAAATTGATTCAAAAAGAGAGAAAAATCTTGTTAAACATGCACCTTTCGACAACCAGCGTACTTCAGTATGTAAGAGCAATCGTTGGAAGTCTTCATCATTTTCATCGCACAATTGTGCAAATAAACGTGTATTCAATGCATTGCGTCTTATTTTGTTAACTGCATTAATCACAAATTGAAGCGATTGGTGCAATTTAGCACTCAAATTTTTCGCTACTAGGTGTTGTCGGTGGATGACACAGTGAATTACAGTTACCTCTGGTATAATTCTTTTAAGATGGCTTATAAACCCACGACATCGGCCGGCCATGGCAGGAGCTCCATCTGTTGCCACCGTTTGTGAATGGAATCGATTTTTCTTTAAAAAAAATCACTCAGGACATTAAATATTGATTCACCTTTAGTGTCCGTCTCCAAAGTTTTCGCGAATAGTAGCTCTTTATGAATTTCTTCGTCCATAACAAATCGAACATATGCCAATAATAATGCTTCATTACCAGGTAAAGTTGACTCGTCCAGTTGAATAGAAAAATGAGTTGTTTGCAGATAATTACACAAGAAACTTTCAATATCAGCAATACGTTTTTGTACAGTGTTGTTACTCAAAGGAATTCTTTTGAGTATGTCAAATGGAGATTTGTGCAGAACAGTTTTTAAAACCTCTTCAACAGCGGGTAAAATTAACTGTTCTCCAATGGTGTTCGATTTTCCAGATTTCGCTATAAGTAATGAGATATTGTAAGATGCCCGCAAGCCATCATCGTTACTTTCCGACATTGAAGCGAACATACTGTGCACGGTGGGTCTCTTTTCATATTTTTCCTTCAATGTTTGAAAATATTTCAAATCTTTACCTATTTTATCAGGATGACACCTTCTTAGATGATCTTCGAGCTTCGATGGTTTCATAGAGTCATTGCTCAAAACTTTGTTGCATAAAAGGCATATGGGCAATCGCTTGTCTGCCTTTGATGGAAGAAAACCAAATTTAAATAATAAACACTGTACTGTCGACATTTCTTCTTAGATTCAGTCATGTTTCGTATCAGTTACCTACCTGTAAATAAAAAAAAGCTTTGTTGTAGTAATCTTAAGGCGGTCTTACTTAACAGGATATGGCTATTTTAACAGGATTAATTGATTATTGCAATGAAATAAACAAAGTACCGGCGGCAAGCTGATTCTAATTATTAAGAGCAATAAATCGCTAAGATCAATAGTTGAGTTTTATGACAACGGCTTACCGATTTTAATGTAATGTAAAACATTTTTTCATTAATTATATTGTGATATATTTCTGTAAGTTCGATAGAAAATACTTGTAAATAATATTTTGATATCAAAACTTCGCGATTTTAATTATTTATTTATTACTTTGATGCACGTTACGAGTATGTAGTATATAAAGACATGTACAATTTATGAAAATATATTTAATTATTAGTGAACCACCACACAGTCGGGTAATAAAAAAATTACTAATAAAGTAGGGACAAGAAGTTCAACCTTTCCCGGCTTTCTGTTCTTTTATGGAAGTATCTAATAATGGCTCTGTTCAGTATTTAATTTTTAATACGTACCTACTACACGCAAACATTACAAATATACTTATTACAACATAAATATATCTCCTATCACAGGTGGGTTGGAAGAGATTTCTTTTAGGAATAAGCCTCACCTTTTGTACCTACGTATTTTTTTGTAATTTGTCCATTTTTTGTTTACTTACGTGCACAATAAATTGTAAAATAAATAGATAAATAATAAATAAAATAAAAGTATGTCTAACAAATAGGCAGGTAAGTACTTACTTTTCCGACAGTGGCAAACACTAACATCGATTCACTTTACTTTACTTTTCTTTTCGAAATTCGGGAAACAAATGAGTAACGTTTATCCGTGGCATTCGTATTTATATTGGTGAAGAATCAAACAAGTTCATGCAAGATTGCAAGCACACACACCACAAGTCGCACTTCGTCCCTTTGCACGTCTGAACAAGCATTGCGGACGGCGGCAGCGGCAGCGCTTTGCAAGTCTCGACACGTTGTACTGAAACTTGTACTTAAAATATTATCTGCCTACATTGATAGGTGAACTCAAGCCAACATTTTAGTTCTTCAGTATCGAAACCAGATAAATTTTCGTGGACCCCCGCTTACGAATTGTGAACCCCCATTTTTTTGTCACGCCAACGTAGACCCCTGTCGAGTCTCCCGTGGACCCCTGGGAGTCCACCTGGACCACTTTGGGAATCAATGGTCTACATCCTTCGTTATACCGGGATCAGAATTTGTGCCGGTTCAGCTTCACTGCAGTAGCTAACTGGTGGCATAATGCTTGTTTTTAAGAGGAAGCGACAAACGAAAATCACTAACACTTACACAAATAAATTAATTCACGTTAATTCTTAAATTATGTGAAGAATTTTTAAATGACGCAACGCGCGATAGACAATATACGCCATTAAAATCATTAAAATGAATAAACTCAGAATATTTTAAAGCAATTGAATATATTCACCTACTAGATCAATAACATCAGCACATATATAACATTACGGCGATAATTTAAAATTATATTTGAGTAATAGGCATAACAAAAAATACATATTCGATAATTTTGTCCATGAGTGTAGTAGTAGTTCAAGCGGTTCATGCTTTTCCACTGTCAAATTCGTAAAATTTTTCATTTCGAACCTGTAATTCAGTTGACAGTTCGTACTTAGACGAACTAACTGTGTTTATACAGCATTTAAGTGAAAATATTCAGAATGTTTGAACAGCTGCTTCAGGTGACTAAGTTATTTAATTTTGATGTTTGGGAACAACTAAAAACCACGAGATGATAAATCAGGTGAATACGGGTAAGTCAATCATTTTTACTGTCTGAAAACGGTTTGACGAGTTGTCTGAAATCTGACATTGTCTTGATGAGGAATAACTTATCGATTTCGATTGTTGTTTCTTATTTCATCGATGACTTCCCGCAAACAAATTTTATACTAATCAACATAAACTGTTCTTCTATGCTCTAAATTTACCGTTACACATGTTCAGTAGTATAACTCATCATAACGATATCGTTAAACACCAATTACAGTTCGATTTCCGTTCCAACAACAATTTTTCAATGAAACACGATTTTGTAACTTTTCACAATCGTTACTACCTCCTACCTTCGCTACAGTCGTTTTGGAGCGGTAGTTTTAATTTTTGACAGGTAACAATATTTTATTCATTCGATAATAGTTCTTACTACAATTATTGAAATAATTTGTAATGAATAGAGATAATTTCTTTGATGTTTTGGAGGCGATGGGTAGATTTTAAGATTGAATGGGTATACAAAAATAGCTTCTAGTTTGATTTTATTTCATTTTTCTGATGACAATATTGAAATAGTGTGCAATGATCAACTTTCGCCTCAAAATTTCTAAATTGAGGACGAAGAAAATGTGTTCCTGTAGAGACGTCAATGTAATTCACATTCTTGAATATTCGTTGTCACGATTGATAGATACAAATGCTGTCTTCTTCATTGTCTAACGGTGTGAATGGTGCAGAAATATTCAATATATCCTTCTCTGTGTTCAAAGCTGACAGAAATCTTGCAGCAGTAGGCCGGTCTACGGGTGGAGGTGTGGTTACGAGGGACACCTTTTACATTTTTACAATCGACCACTAGATGGTGCTTTTGACATATGTAATCACTATATTCTTAAAGTTTGACATTTGTCAATGAGAAATCCACAATAGCTTAGAAATTGAGTCAGTAGTTTGTTGACAGTGACAGTTTTAAGACAGTGAGTTTGTGAAATATTGGAGTTTACTCATGAAGGTTTTCGTTGGATGATTTTTTATGATTATAAAAAAAGCCTATCTCCACAAGAATGCATTATATCGCTTCGGTCAACTTTTGGTAATAAAGCACCATCAGAGAAGACAGTTTACAATTGGTTTGCAGAATCTCGTCATCGTCGTGCCTCAGTGAGTGATAAATCACGTAAAGATCGACCAAAAACTGTTGTGATTCCAAAAAACATCGATGCTGTGCGGAAAATGATAGAACACGATCGACATGTGACTTACAGTGAGGTAGAGGCATCTCTTGGCATATCGCAAACTTCAATTCATTCAAAAGTTGTTCGTGCAAGGAGCACTTCCAAGAAAATGATCGCTTGTTTCTTCGGCTGTACAGCACGCATCGCAACAATTCCTTTAGAGGATCGAAAAACTGTTAACGCTGAATGGTATAAAATAATTGGTTTGCCAAAAGCTATAGACGAAATCAGGAAGAACAACCGAAACGTTGCATTATTCTTCATCGCGAGAAAAGTATTGAAATAATGTCTCATTGTCCATAATCACAGAACGATTTCTTTTTGTTTCCAACTGTAAAACAAAAAATGCGTGGACAGCGATTTTCAACAATTCAAGAAGCAGTCGAAGCCTTTGAAAACCATGTTTCTGAGATACAACCTTCGGAGTGGAAAAAATGTTTTGAGAACTGGTTCGTACGCATGCAAAAGTGTATAGACCATAAAAACGAAAAATAGTTTGTTCCCAAAAGTTTTGTTTTCTTCCCAGATTTTGTAGAAATATAAAAGGTGACCCTCGTATCTGCTTTGTCTGACAGTTTGAATTCTGCACCTATTTCATTTGCTAATATTTCATCCTTTGTGTCACTTATGGATTTTACAAGCTGTCAATGCAAAACAAGTTCTACAACTATAACAATTATCAATATTTATATTCCCCCAAGTGCCTTTTGTGATGACTATGAAGTTTTCTTTAAATTTCATGGTTTTGAGTTACTCGGTAAACAAGTTTTAATATTGGACGATTTTTATTGTCGTTTTTGAATTGTGGTTTTTTGCATTGGATTTTTATTTTCCTTTCATTATATGTAATTAGATTTAGTTACACTACATTGTATTTATTTATGTTAAATTTTGTCCCGTAGTTGGAATTTTGTTTGAATTCTATAGAATAATATTAATTATTATTATTATAATTATTACATCATTTTAGAACGTTACATTTTCACAAAGGAAAATAAAACTTTTTGTATAGCACATATTTATGTATGTACGAGTATAATTGTACCTTTGAAAAATTAACAGAGAACTATACAGGGTTAGGCAAATGTATGGATCCATTCGAATCTCTTTGACATGGCTACTTAGATTTTAATAAGACTTTCCACAATTAACTAAAAACATATCAGGGATTCGATAAGTATATTTATATCCAAATCTGACTACCGATTTAGCCAGAAACGATGTAAACTTTTTTATTTTAAATGAAACACCCTGTATATTTTCTACGAATTTCAATAGATCTCTGCTCTGGGAGTTCAGCAATAATAAGTTTTGGGACATTTTTGTTCAACGACGACAGTGACATTTAATTAAGCTATTAGTGCAAAATTTTGTTGAGAACAAGAAAAATGAACACAAAATATAAACAAAATCAATATCAGTTAAGAAACTTTTCGAAATGGTGACCGTTCACTTCTTGATAATATGCAACTCTGTAAGTAAATTCTTGAATTAAATTTGCCAAAGCGTCTTCACGAATTAATCGCATTTCCTTAATTATTCTCTGCTATAACTCATCCAGCTCACATGCTCTCGGTGGCCTATTGACTTCGCTGTTTTTAAAATATTGCTATTTGCAAACTTCTCTTTTGTTGCATAGGCTGTGTGGCATATGGTGCCGTCTTGTTCAACCCACATATTATTCACAACTATAGCTTCGAATTTAGGTCATACAAAGTTTGTTTCTATCTCACGGTAACACTCGCCTTTCACAATAAAGGAATTTCCGCCATCATTTTCGAAAAAAAGAGTCCAATGATTCCGTCGGCCCAAAATCGACACCAAACAGTGACCTTCTCGTAAATGCATCTTCTTCTCTAAAATCTGTCTTGAATTCACATAATCGAAAATGGGTCAATTTTTCTAATTAAAGAATCCATTCAGATGGGGTCATTACTGAAGGTGATTTTCAAATCGAGATCATGTTGTATTTGCTCATGCATCCAATCGGCGAAGATACGGGGTTTCTAATGGTCAGGTGTCTATAGTTGTTGCGTTAATTGATCTTTGTGGAAATACAAATCTTTTGTTGAAATTCGGTGGAACGCGTCTGTCAAGAGGTTTTGTTCCTGCTCACTATGACGAACTGAAGTGCCTTGGCTCTCTACCACATTCTCGCGCACTACAGCAATGTTTTTGGCGAACGGCCTGTAGGAGTATGCAATGGTGTTTATAGATTTGGTACCGATCTAGTTTATTGGAATTTTTTACCATTTGGGCAATTGAACCTCGGTTGGTCGATTATGATGACCAAAAAAATCACTAAGCTTTTTTATTTGAACTCCAATTATCAAAATAGACTTCAATAACTTGTGCACGTTGTTCTACTCTATATCTATCAATAACCAAAATTGACAAAAACTGAACATAAAAAAATTACAAAAATAATGTCAAAAATTAATTAACATTTAAGCCTCATTCACAGTTAGTATCTGTTCGAGCTACTGTAACACTCTTTGTACACGATTGAAACGTTGCTCAGTTGTGTATTTGTTAAAAGTAAAATAAAATTATATTCACTCTTTAGTTGCTTAATCTTTTTGTTTACCACTATTTTTCGCGGACAGGCTTTAGATTCAACATTAAGAGAACGAACCTGGTATCTTACTGCGTGGTTACTTAATAGCGTGTATTTTGTAAATTGCATTTAAATCGTTGTCTCTTTTATACTAATAGCTCTCTTGTGATTCCAACTAATTACAATAACGGGCAAATGAGTCACCAGAGTCTCGGAATTCTAAGTTGTGATGATTTTATTGCCGCAATTATGTAACTTCGTGGAGATTTGTATCTTAGGATTGCGATCACTAATATCTCTCTAAATAAGAATAGAAATATGACAGATATTGTGTATGGACGTACATATTTATATATATCTTAAATTAAATCAATGTGAATAATAAATTTTATAACAAAAAAAATAACTTCTTTAATTTATATTCGCTTAATTAATTACTAATAATAATAATAATAATATCAATTTATTTTCTACAGGTAAAAATTAAATACAGCAAATACTTAAAAAAATATTAAATTTTACAAATATGTGTGAGCATTCTATAATCTAAAAAATAACCAAAAACATAAATATGTATAGTTTATTTCAAATTATAAGAATATAACTTTGAACGACTCTAATACTTTTATTGCACCACCTTCTGTGATGATAATTATTATACCTGGTCTCCTTATTGAACGGGTACGGTTTACCTATTTGCAACGTATGAATCTAGGGGCCGTATTGACTATAAATTAGGGCCCTATAATATAATAATAAAAAGCTGTTAATTTCAAGTATATAATAAAAAATACCTGTACATTTGGTTTATATACAAAGAAAAATTACAAATCGTGTGGCAACAAGTGTAGTGGATACATATAGATATATAAAGCTAATTTATTTGTAATACACAATAATATTTTTATGTGTCACCGCATTTCATAAATCATCTGTGATTGAGTCGTTTTGCAAATCGGTGTCTGTATCTGAATCGTATTGCAAATTGATAATCAAAGGTGCTACTATTTTGTACATGCGCATACATTCGTCCTTTTTTGCTATTGCGTGTTTAACAACATTTTTCCAATTTACAGCAGTTATATGTTCCATAGCATTTTTTATGTGTGTTGCACTGCTTTCACTAAATTTCGGTGTTTGATTTGTTCGTCTTATGGTATTTTTCAGTTGGGCCCATATCAATTCAATGGGATTGATAATGCAATGGTATGGTGGTAAACGCAAAATTGTATGTCTTGCTTCTTTGGCTCTGTTATCCACATAATAATCCTTTAAATATTCTTTTGTCTTCATCACCTCTATTAATTGGTTTTTTGTATAATGATCCTCAAAATATAAATCATTTGCTTCTAATAACGTTTTAATATCTTTCTTATTATTACATTTTGTAGGAACTTTGGTTTGCTGTCGAGAATGATACGGAGCGTTGTCCATCACTATCACACTATCTTTTGGTAAATTTGGCAGCAAAGTGTCACAAAACCATTCTTTAAATAAAGATGAGGCATATCTTTATGGTAATTTAAACTTGAGGATTTAACATTTTTAGCAGATAATAGCGGCTGTCCGATCCATCCTTTTTCTGACCCAGCATGAAGAATGATTATTCTCTTCCCTCTCGAAAATGGCGCGTCCAACTGACACATACTTGAACTATCGACCCAAACTTTGCAAATTGTGTCATGGGTGTCATATCACGTCTCGTCTAAATAACATATGAATCGTACTTCCTGTCTATACCTTCTAATTGCCGTTAAATATTCATTTCGAAGTTTCTGTAACCTCGGGCTTTCCATAATTGTGCGACGTTTGTCTATAGTGCCAAACTTAAAACCAACTTTCTTTAGCGTCCGCCACAAGGTTGCTTTAGAACACTGAATATTTATAGGCTCTTCACTGATTCTTTTATGCAAGCAGTCAAGTATAGATACAACATTTCCTCTGCAGAAGGAGTATACTTGCTGCCTAATAGTATCAATTTCATACTCTTCAATTTTTCTCGGTGCTCCTTTGTCACTTCTTTGCTTTCGAGGCCCTGCGTTATTCTTAATTATTTTATATATTGTTCCAAAAGGCACCTTGGTTAATTGCGACGTTCGTTGAATGTTCTGGGTTTGTAGTTCGTTATTTTCTTCCATCAGGGTATGATAGACATTGAAAATTATCTGTTTTGCATCTTCTGATATATGCTTTCTCTGTCGTGCTCCAACAGTATTATCACTATCCACATCATAATCGCTAATACTTTCAGCAAAAGGTCGCCACATGTTCGTTCAGTAAAGAGGGAAAAATCAAATATGTATACAGCAGTAAAGATTATCAATAAATGATAAATAGACTCAATATTAGATGTAATATATACCAACTCTCCTAACTATATTTACTTAAATTTTGTTTAATAAATATATGCATTAAATGCATCTAAATTGTAATTTAATGACTATTTAACTATTTATAATAACTATATATTCAAATTAACAACTTTTGGTACTTATATTATTATTAAATTTTATTTCATCTAAACTGCAGTAATTACAATTTACTTAAATTTTGTCATTACGGACCTCAGCAGTTTGTTTGCGTAAAAGATAATCGTATTGAGCGGCCAGGTAGCTATTGCCGCAGGTGGTGAAATAAAAGCATTAGAAGCGTTCAAAGTTATATTCTTATAATTTGAAATAAACTATACCTGTATAGTGTGGAAATAAAGCAACGAGTAAATTCGTTAATATTAATTTTTTGTAAAAAAATCTCAATGGGATGCAGTGATTTAAACTATAAAATATTTACTATAGTTTAAATCGCTGCACCCCTTGTAAAATGTGTTTTTTCGTGCAAAACCCACTTCGATTACGGATTTATTTGGTCGCTCGTTAGTTATTGGGGGACTGGCGAGTTGTACCCCGTTTACCTGTGTTAATCCGGGCAGAGTAAAAGGTTGCCCTTGTTGATCACCGAGTTGTACAACAAATTATATTAATTATAATATTAATTTTCAGTAATTCACTAATGAGGGTTGGGGGCGTTAAAGAGGGGATAATATTTATTACTGCTTCTTGCTATCTATTTCTAGTTGTAATGAGAGAGTAATACAATTTTGTGATTACATAGTTAGCAATTAGATATCCGAGGAACCTAAATTTCCTTCAAAAATTTAAGCATATAACACAAATAGTACATATCGATCTACCAACGCGTGTGAATCATTTCATTGTTTGTTAAAAAACAGTCTTTATTCTCTTCGCCCAAATATATTTATTTTTATAGATACGATAATAAATATTCAAAATGAAATATGTATTTGCAAAAAATAAGACTGCTAATGAATCAAAAAATATTTAAAAAAATAATCTGTTATTAGAAAGAAACATGAGTATATAACTTCTAAAATAAAAGAATTAAAAGAAAACAAAATTACCAAATTCGATTTTGTAAGATTTTTAAGCTATCATTATTTGCCGCAGTAGTACCTAAAACATTTTAAATTGCAAATGTAAATTTCGGGATCGCAGAGTTGTACCACGGGACATCACGTAGATATAATCCTACCGTCTAGTTGTACCAACGAATTTCTAGATAGGATTAACGGTTTAATAATAAAATCTTATATTAATTGTAAGCTTAACAGTTTTATTATAAATTCCATATAATACAAAATACATATACATTTGAATTTTAATTTGAAATATACATAGTCAAATATACATTTACATTAATTTTACAATTTAAAATGTTTTAAGTACTACTGCGGCAAATAATGATAGCTTGAAGACCTTACAAAATCAAATTTGGTAATTCTGTTTTCTTTTAATTCTTTTATTTTAGAAATTATATACTCATGTTTCTTTCTAGTAACAGATTTCAATTTTTTTATATTTTTTGGTTAATTTTTGGTTAAACATTTTAAAATATGTATTACTAATTTTATCAGATAAAAGAGCAAATGTGACTGGAACATAATAACCGTTTTTAAAAGCATGTATGGTACAAAGTTGGTAAAAAAACTTTGTGCAATACTGAAATGTACCATCCATATAAATAGTATCACAGGTACTATAATTTGTGGTACAACTCGGTCGCCAAAAAGGGCAACCTTTTACGCTGCCCGGATTAACTCAGGTAAGCGTGGTACAACTCGGCAGTCCCCGTAAATTTGACTATGTATATTTCAAAATAAATTTTAAATAAATATGTATTTTGTATTATAGTTTATTTCAAATTATAAGAATATAACTTTGAACGGCTCTAATGCTTTTATTTTACCACCTGCGGCGATAACTACCTGGCCGCTCAATACGATTATCTTTTACGCAAATAAACTGCTGAGGTCCGTAATGACAAAATTTAAGTAAATTGTAATTACTGCAATTTAGATTAAATAAAATTTAATAATAATATAGGTACCAATAGTTGTTAATTTGAATACATAGTTAGTCATTAAATTACAATTTAGATGAAATAAGTGCTTATATTTATTATACAAAATTTAAGTAAATATAGTTAGGAAAGTTGGTATATATTATATCTAATATTGAGTATATTTATCATTTATTGTTAATCTATACTGCTGTATACATATTTGATTTCTCTTTCTTTACATAACGAACATGTGGCGACCTTTTGCTGAAAGTGTTAGTGATTATAATGTGGATAGTGATAATACCGTTGGAGAACGACAGAGAAAGCATATATCAGAAGATGCAAAACAGATCATTTTCAATGTCTATCATACCCTGATGGAAGAAAATAACGAACTACAAACCCAGAACATTCAACGAACGTCGCAATTAACCAAGGTGCCTTTTGGAACAATATATAAATAAATTAAGAATAATGCTGGGCCTTGAAAGCAAAGAAGTGACAAAGGAGCACCGAGAAAAATTGAAGAGTATGAAATTGATACTATTAGGCAGCAAGTATACTCCTTCTACAGAGGAAATGTTGTATCCACACTCTAAAAGAATCAGTGATGAGCCTATAAATATTCAGTGTTCTAAAGCAACCTTGGCGGACGCTAAAGAAAGCTGGTTTTAAGTTTGGCACTATAGACAAGTGTCGCACAATTATGGAAAGCCCGAGGTTACAGAAACTTCGATATGAATACTTAACGGCAATTAGAAGGTATAGACAGGAAGGACGATTCATATGTTATTTAGACGAGACATGGTATGACACCCATGACACAATTTGCAAAGGTTGGGTGGATAGTTCAAGTATGTGTGAGTTGGACGCGCCGGTTTCGAGAGGGAAGAGAATAATCATTCTTCATGCTGGGTCAGAAAAAGGTTGGATCGGACAGCCGCTATTATCTGCTAAAAATGTTAAATCCTCAAGTTTAAATTACCATGAAGATATGACCTCAACTTTATTTGAAGAATAGTTTTGTGACACTTTGCTGCCAAATTTACCAAAAGATAGTGTGATAGTGATGGACAACGCTCCGTATCATTCTCGACAGCAAACCAAAGTTCCTACAAAATGTAATAATAAAAAAGATATTAAAACATTTTTAGAAGCAAATGATTTAAATTTTGAGGATCATTATACAGAAAACCAATTAATAGAGGTGATGAAGACAAAAGAATATTTAAAGGATTAGTATGTGGATAACAGAGCCAAAGAAGCAGGACATACAATTTTGCGTTTACCACCATACCATTGCATTTTCAATCCCATTGGATTGATATGGGCCCAACTGAAAAATACCATAAGACGAACAAATCAAACACCGAAATTTAGTGAAAGCAGTGTAACACACATAAAAACTGCTATGGAACATATAACTGCTGTAAATTGGAAAAATGTTGTTAAACACGCAATAGCAAAAGAGGACGAATATATGCGCATGTACAAAATAGTAGCACCTTTGATTATAAATTTGCAATACGATTCAGACACAGACACCGATTTGCAAGGCGACTCAATCACAGATGATTTATGAAATGCGGTGACACATAAAAATTTTATTGTGTATTACAAATAAATTAGCTTTATATATCTATATGTATCCACTACACATGTTGCCACACGATTTGTAATTTTTTCTTTGTACATAAACCCAATGTACAGATATTTTTTATTATATACTTGAAATTAACAGCGTTTTATTATTATATTATAGGGCCCTAATTTATAGTCAATACGGCCCCTAGATTCATACGTTGAAAATAGCTAAACCGTACCCGTTCAATAAGGAGACCAGGTATAATAATTATCATCAGAGAAGATGGTGCAATAAAAGCATTAGAGCCGTTCAAAGTTATATTCTTGTAATTTAAAATAAACTATACATGGATTTCATAGTAAAACTGTTAAGCTTAATATAAGATTTTATTATTAAGCGGTTAATCCTCTCCAAAAATTCGTTGGTACAACAAGACGGTAGGATTATATCTACCTGATGTCCCGTAGTACAAATCGGCGGTCCCTGTAAAACAAAAAACATTAGTTACGTCTGTCAGAATTAAATAGTTTATAAACGTCATAATAAAGAAATTGTTATTTGCTTTTTCTAATTTAAAATTTGCATTTAGCAAACTATTTTACTATAAGAAGGCTACAATTGAGCAAGAAACATAAAATTGAGGTGATCATGATGATTATGATTAGTTACGGTGACAGAACTAAAACATATCAAAAAATGTATGAACTTTTTAGAGAAAAGTACCCGGATAAGTCAATTAACAGTTAGTAAAAATGAAAGTAAATTTCGGGAACATGCTGTAAAGAATTATTTCAAAAAAACGTTCAGTTCTTTTAAATGAATATGTACAATTTAGTGTGTTACTAGAAGCTGAAAACAATCCAGATTCAAGTATTAAAACTATTACTTTAGATTACAATATAAGCCACACTTAAGTTCTTAAACCTAAAGTTAAAAAATTTGATCCATATAAGATGCAATAACTTTAATCGTAAGCAAGAATTCTTTGACCAAATTATGGAAATGTGTCTTTGTGATCCAAAATTTACTAAGCGTATTTTATTTTCCAATGAAACAACATTTTGTTTAAATGAAACGGTCAATAAGCAGAATTGTAGATATTGGGCAAGAGAAAATCCCTATTGGATGCACGAAATTCATACATAGTATCCTCAAAAAGTTAATGTATGGGCAGCAATTATTGGTGAAAATATTTTAGGTTCTATCTTTTTTGCAAATAATTTGAATGGAGAAAACTACCTGTAATTTTTCAGATATATCTCTACATGCATTATCCATAAGTGAGTTACAAAAAGTCCTAAGGTATCAAAAAGGTTATAGTAATACGTAGACTTATATTTTTTAAAATTACGATGAGGTTTGGCGTTTATTTCTTAAACAATAAATATTGTGGTGTTGAACCAAGGAGGATAAAAGTTTACATTTTCATATGGAGAAGTAAAGTGCGTAAAATTCAAAAATATATCACAAATAGCATTGCATCTATCGTACACCCTACTGACGTTGCTAACAAACGACCAGTCAGTATTTACAAACATATAACATTAATGAAAAAAGTTAACTGAAATTAAGCTTAAGTAAGTTCCTATCGTTTACAAAACGTTTAGCGTCCGCCATTTCGATCTCGATGTCGATATCTAATGGTGGATGACATGAATCTTCAGCGCCCAAAGGACTTTCGCATCTTACAACACAACATTGAATGATCCGAAAATGAAAGAGCTAATAGTCTATTATTAATATTCATTATTATTCATAATCGAGTTGAATTCTCCGAAACTGTAAAATTCTTGAAAATTATTAAGATTCCAGTCTTTTTCTCATTCGCATCACTGACATTACAAGGTACATATATGCATATTTGACATTTGTTTTTTTTTTGTTTGGATTCTTTTTAACTAGTGGTTTGAATACAAAATCATGAATTATTATTATTATCTTTTTTTGTCCTTCATCTCCTTCAATTCTCGGCAGCCAAGCTGGGTTAAGGTGGAGACCTTAACCTAGCTTGGCTGCCGAGAATTTTAAAAACCACCCTGGGAATCTTCGTGCGGGCCATAGTGTCAGCGCCGCCCCCTCGGAAAAGAAAAGGGCACACGTCCCACACATTTATTTAATTTTAGTTTTATTTTATTACTTGTGTGGCATTTAGATGGTATTACATTATAACATACACAAGAAAAGTCTAAGGATATTTTTAAAAATTTAAGTAATCTATTGGCAATAACTGATTTCAAATTATTTATTGATTAAATATGTAACATATTAATGTAAAATTCTTTAATAAAACAAAAAATATTTCGAAAATTTAAACAATTAAAACAATGCAACATTTTTAGATTTGTTTTGAAACAATCTTCGCGAAAGAAATAAAAATAAAACACATTTTAATATCCACGTTGATTAAGCACAGCCCTACACCTATTGTTTATAGACAGAATTACATGGTCTATATATTGTTGTGGTATACGTACCCGCGATTGCCTCTTGAGAGAGGTGGACATCTGTGAAAGCCATGTGAGAATGTGGTCCAGTTTCATGGAAACGATTTCTCGCAGTATCTCGGTGAACAATTAAATTATGCTGTAGTTCCGTAGCGAACTGTTATTGTAGATTCAAGTATTTAAAACCAGAAATCTGTCCTGAGCTGCCGTTGTACAGCATACACGACCTAGATGTCCTTCAGCCGGACTACCGAGTTCACTAAAACGTCACCACAGATCACTGATGATACTTTGGGGAACTCCTATCCGCTCAGCTACTTCGACTTACCGCAAGCTACCTTCAAGATGACCTTTTGCTTGATTCATTTCATCTAAAGCCAAATGTCGTCGTTCCATTGTTAAACACAATAATTTGCAATGCAGTTTTTGAGAAAAAGCGACGTATAATGAATAAAATTACAATCTGTCACTCAATCAAATAAGCCTCCTCATGAATTAATTGTATTTTCACAATTATTCGCTGCAATAACTCGTCCAGATTATGTGGTCATCTGGTATAAACCACAGATCTTAAATGACCCGAAAGGAAAATCTCACAATTCAAACACTTAATATTAAACTTAAACTTAAATCCTTTACTGTTATGTCTTGTTGTTGAGATGAGGCTGGGGAATAATTAGGGAAAATTCCCAGGTGAACAATTCTTAGTAAATGGTACCTACTAGCAATAATACCCTTCAATAGTTTAACAATTTAATTCTAAACTATTATTGGTAATTAATTAATGGTTGTAAATCTAAGTATACAGTTCAGAATAAATTCCATTGTTTAATTATGGAATTTATTGATACCTATTTAGCAAACGTGAATTTAAGAATAAATAGCTAGATTAAACACTGTCTATTGAATTCATTCACTAATAAAAAGCTAGGTAATAATACACGCGGTCTTATTTATAAATTCATAAACTTGCGAATATAAAAGATGCCGCTTTGTAGAATATAGAGAATTTTTTATTTTAATTATTATGTTTTTAGAGTGGATTCAACTTCAAAATGAACGTTGAGTATTAATAAAATTGTAAACGTAATTCTATATCCTAGATTTACTTTCATTTAACACATATACAAGTGAATAAATTTAGTTTTATGACGAAACAATGCCTTAACTTTAATCTTCTTAAAATTGAAACTAAATACTGTCAAAAGAATAGGTTCTCCACTAAACATTTTTGTTTTTGTCCGGATCCATAATCTATTACTAAAAGTTTTCACAACATCCCTAGTATGTCGTATGATTTTAGTATTTCATTTTAATTCTGTGAAGTGTCATTTAAATTACGTAGCCCCAGGTTTCGTATATGTATTTACTATTAATTAATTCTATGCCATTTTAATAGGTGAGTCTATTCAGGTTTTCTAATTGTATTCTGTTATGCCATCTATTTACAAAATGGTAGATATAACTTATTTTCTAATTAGTAAGATATAGTATTAAAATATATTTCGTAACTTATGTGACATACAACATATGCTTCGTGCTTATGTATATATATTGTTATTAATATTTAGTAGCCAACTGTGATGTGATTGGCTCCAACTGAGAAAATGATGTCCATGGATCGATGTCTTGCAAAAATATACATACTTATGAGTATATGCTATACAGCGATTGCAGATAAAAGAAATCTTGTTAATATCAAGTTAGTAATGTTAACGTATGTAGATAAAATCAATATCAAATGCCCCGCAGGGCTGGATTCTTGAACCCTCGCTGTTTTTTATTAGAATCGACGACGTACAAATATAATATTCTATTAAATTTAAAGAATATTCTTGTGTAATCTTTTTGCTAGTATTTGGTAGAAAAATAATTATATGATTTTAGTATGTAAGAAATTTACTTTGTAGACGTTTAATTATTTAATATTTAAATCTATCTTGATATTTAATTGGCCGAAATTGCAATAATTCTGTTAGCAAGAGAGAAATCGTTCTGATTAAGTTGAAAACTATGGCTAACTCTATAAAAAGTTAATTTGAAAATATACCCTTACTACAATATAGTTTTAATCCTGGACTTTAGAGAATTAAGTTGTCATTCTCAGCAGTATGGTAAAGTATTACAGATGGAACACTAGCACACATACAAAAAGGTTTTAAGTATATCTATACGTTATGCACGTATAACGCTTTAACAAAAGCGTTATACGTGCATAACGTATAGATATACTTAAAACCTTTTTGTATAATTACTGCCATCTGGCTCGTTGTTAATCGACTACACCGATATACGTATTTTTTCGTTTTTTGTACCAGCATAGCTGGTCGAACGAAAGGTCGCCTTTTTCGGCAAAGTCTCTTTCGTTCGTCAGATGTCACTTATTAAATAAGTGCCACCTTATGGGATGAAATTTGCATTGTCTTGTGGGCGATTTCAGTGTAATGTATATACAGATACAGAACTATTCATAAAGTTTTGTATCATTTGTATTGCATTGCTTCACTAGCTTGACTGACGACGCCTAGATGGCAGAAACACGTATCTTAAGCAGAAGTAAATGCTGAAAATACGAGGTGTATTGTCCATGTGTACAGTTACAGATATGTTTATTACTAGCACACATATCTTTCTTCTGTTCTGAAGATAGCAACTTAGTTGTCGAAACACGTATGCAGTATCAATATTACATTTTGGTAAAGGTTTATATCTAATTAACTTTTAGTGAAACTGTTCATTGCCGAAGAAGAAACTTCATCGTATATTATGAAACGAAATAGCAGGTTCAATTAAGGATGTTATAGTATGGAGAAAGTTAAAAAAAAACTTTAAAATGGTATAAAACCCCTTACCAAGTTAATATTCGTATTCTAAATACGTTATCATTTTCTCTAGGGGTCTCAAATCATTAAAATTAGCAGCCAAAGTCCAACCAAGAATTAATACAGCCATCAATAATACTGAACACATGTAGTATAGTCCGCAAATTTTTATAAATAGAATAAATTCGAATCGTAGGTTTAAGCACCCCAACATAGACTTCTATAATCTCAAGAACCATGGAAATAACAAAAAAAAAACAATATCAATAAATTACATCATACAGAGAGATCCATCTCTAGTGAAGTCTGGTGGTATCATAAAATTCCCTAGATTAGAGCATTATCACGTTTATCAGATACCGATCATGGCTATTTACGGTTTGTTTGGCAGTTCTTCCATTTGTATGTATGTTAGCAAATTTAATGACATAAACTTTAAACGCACATTCAAGTTTGCGAATTATTAAAATATGCTACTGCCAACTGTACAATGACGTCCAAATAATTTTTCTCATGCCAACCTCCTTTACTTGAGATGGATCACTCTGCAGTACTTGTAGTAAATACCGTTCTATGATGTATACGTACACCGCGTACCACCGAGCACCAACATATGTGGGTAGAGTAAAATGTTTCCCGGTTATAGGCTCAGGAAGTGCGAGATAAATCGGTGTCATAACAATAATAATAATAATAGTAATAATAATATACAAGAAAAGAATAAAGTAAAATAATTGAATTATTGTAAAATAAGAACAAAGTTATAATACAATAATATAATTATAATATATTATTTGTTACTATAAGCATTGAATAAGTATTGTGGTTTATATCAAATTTACTATTCATTGCTAATAAAGTACATGGTGCAATTAATGTAATGTAATTACTATTTCAAATAATTTTAAATTTTGTTTTTATTAAAATTTCGTAGATTTCACTTGTAGTACAACCTTCTTGCGGGTTTCGCTGTGTGGTCGTAATTTCACTCGACGTTTCGCTGACCATACTGTTAGCTTCTTCACGTATCAGTCTAGTCTGATACCAGATCCTGAAGCAGCTGGTTGTATGGACAGCGAAATGTCGAGTGAAATTACAACAACATGACGAAACCCACAACTCAATGAAAAGAGTTTATTCTTATTTAAATCATAACAGCTCACATGTAGCAAATATAATTTTCCATAATTAATTTTGAAAAATGGCAACTAATATCTTTTGTTTCATTCCATTTTGTTCTAAGCTTATGCGTAAATTAAATTGTAAATGAACTTTTGCCGCCCCCTTTACTAAATTTATTACACATGATACATTCGATACTTCGCCAAAATATAAGTTCTTGCCGTAGAGCACTAAAATGTACTGCATAATAGGCTATTATATTGTATAACATCAAACTTGATATTTTGATCGGCAACGCTTGTGTATCTCTGTCATCACGCAGCAGACTGTATAAAAATTTTATGGCATTTTGCCGCCCGCGATTTTCCAAGGAATCGAACAGATATGTGTCTAGTAGAGCAATATGTATAAAACCCTGACGTGGTTAAGTAAGATCTAGTATGTTTTCAATGTAGATATTTCAAAAATTTTCGTTAAATTAACATATGTTTTTTAGATTAGATAAGTAACCATATTAATTATGCATATTCTAATTTATATCGAACAAAAGTATAACAAAGTGGGACAACAGAATCTATGGTAGAGAAATTTATTGAATTTCGTATAATAAATCCCAGAATTTTGAGTAAGAAAAATAATATTTTTGTAGTGTACTATTATTAATGACAGTGTATGATTTTATTGTATCTACTCTAATTGTATTTTGATTTATTTTGAGTTCTTAGGTTTTGATTAGCGCAGTTCCTGGAAGCCGTTCGGACTTGCTGGGCAAAATATATTTGATAAATGTATTTTTTTTATGTTTGGACGCGTGCTCCATGTATCCGTTTTTCAGACACGTCTTGGTAGTCAAATAAGAGAGTTGAATATTTGGAGATAGAACTTTTTTATCTCTTAGTTCATTTAATTACGGTTTTTGTTTTGAATTAATAGTGATTGTGTTTATTGAGTTAATTACCGTATTTTTACGAGTTTGTATACTTGTAATTTTTGATTTATTTAATCTCTTGTTTGCACGTGCTCTCAAGGTTATATAAAATGAAAACCTACGTCAGTTTTATTTTACAATAATAATATTATTTCTTTATTGTATGATTAAAGATAGAGAAAAGTAAGAATAAAGAAAGTGAAACATGGAAAATTGGTACTTGGAATATAAAGAGTATAACAGGAAAAGAAAAGAAATTAGAAAAGGAGTTTGAAGAGTTAGGAGTGGATGTATTAGCAATTACGAAAAGAAAGAAAAAGGAACAGGGAATTATTAAGACGGACAATGGTCATGTTATGGTGTATGGTGGTGTAGGAAAAGATAAAAGAGCAGCTGCAGGAGTGGGATGCATTATACACAAAAAATTAGAAAACCACATTTATAGATGGAATGCCTGGTCAGAAAGAATATTACTAATAGAGATGAAGGAAAGAAACAGAACGAAAACAATAATAGTGGTGTACGCCGTACGGGTCAAACGAAGATGATACATCAGAAAATAAGAATAAATTTTGGGAAGAACTAACATTAGTAGTGGAGGACGCGAAAGGAATAATGTTTGTAGTAGGGGATTTCAACAGTAGAGTTGGCATAAGAGACGATGAATATAGTGAAGTATTGGGAACGAACGGGGAGACTGTTAGAAATAACAATGGAAAAAGAATGCTAGACTTCTGCATTATACACAACTTGGTAATAACTAACACTCTTTTCCAACACAAAGATATACACAGATATACTAGAGAAGTCAAGAGTAGGGGGGAGAGGTCCATAATTGACTACATATTAGTTGACAAAAATAACAGAAGAATTGTGAGCGATACGAAAGTAAGAAGAGGGCCGGAAATAGGGAGCGATCACTTTGTGGTTATATCAAGAATAAAAGAAAAAGTTCAAAACATGGAAAAGCAATATATATATATATATATATACACAGAAACAAAACCAAACAGAATCACTTAGAATATACAAATTAAGAAGTAAAGTCATTGCCGAAAAATACCAGAAAAGGATAACTGAAAGAGTAGAAAATATAGAAACTAATGGAAATATCGAAGAAATTTGGCATAGGTTTAAAAAAATAATAATAACTACAACGAAAGAGATATGTGGCGAAAGGAAAAATAAAAAGAAAAAACAAACAAAATGGTGGACAATATGTAAGATATGCTCAGAAAGTCATAATTTAGCACTAAATATAGTAACTCGTTGATTGACGAGAGACGAGATACATGTTGAAACTTCATTATAACGATAAGAAATAAGTACTAAACTTCTAGCTTCAAAAATGTTTTATTGTAAATCCACTACAATATCGTTTCGCTATATAATGGCTTCATCAGGTGGATGAAAAACTGAATATTTGAAAAGTTTTTGCTTTTATTTTGAATATGTAAAATTTTCAAATCTATATTAAATCTATGATTGATATCTAAACAATGATTTGCGAAAGTTGAATCTGTTTACTTTTCTTTGTGACTTCTCTGGTGTTCTTTTATCCCAATTTTGAACGTCCTCCCCATTTGTCCTATGTATAACTTATTAAAATCTTCACATGTTAACTTATATACACCAGAGTTTGTTCTTTGTCAATTTTATCTTGGTTGTTTTTAATAATGCTCTGTATAGTATTGTTTCTTTAAACGATATATGTTAGTTATTAAGTTTTTTAATGAAAGTACCAATTTTTTCTGAAAGTGATTGAAATGTAGGAATTAGTTATATTGTTTTTAAATTTAGGGTAAACTAAAGAAAGGGTTTTAGATTTTTGTTGATTACTCAGGATGTTATTGATAATATTTATAGAGTAACCATTGTTTAATGCTATTGTGTATGTCCTATTTAGTTCGATGTCGAAATTACTTTTACTCATAAGTACGCTAATTAATCTAAACATCATTGATTGGTATTCTGATAATTTTTGTGTTATAGGATGAAATGAAGTACCGTGTATTGTGATGTCTGTATGTGTTTGTTTATGGTATATATCGAACTTTTGTTTATTATTCTAGACTTAACCATAACACACAAAACTAATAAACAAAACTAATAAACACGAGTTCGCTATATAAGTATTAGAGAAATAAATATAGACGACGTCGACTTGTTTATTGCTGCCTATGCAGCCTAACAAATATGGAATAAGAGCAGACAAGTTCGTAACAATTGATCGCTTATTCACGAATGCATGCTAATCAGCAGATAAGCCTTTTTTAGGCACTCAATTCTCATTATATTCTGATTCATCTTTATATCTTGTTGAGTGCAATGATAGTCTTCTTGTAGATTCTTCACATGATAATAAATCTCCTACAAATTATTGCTTCGTTAAGTATTACACCCATAGATAAGCGATAGTACACCATACTGTTTAAATCTTTTTTAGAGTACATATCATGTGTATGATTTCCCACTACTATTTTTTAAGGTAAATTTCTTCATTTTATAAAACCACTTATTCGTAAGATACCACGAGGTGTTATTCGCTTACGTAAACATTATTTTATCGTGTTAGCGAAATGCCCCCAATAAGTGGGTTACGTTCAGTAATTCGTAAGCATGTCTCTGACCGTTCTTAAATTATTATTCTTCTGGTACCGCATTATCATTGCTATTAAAAGACCGCAATTTCGTCTTTATTCTTGTTTTAAATAAATTATATATTTTTCAATCAAATATATTTAATTTAAGATTCACGGTTCAACAAAAATTCATAAATATTTTACATTAAATTTTTTTTTAAACTTTACCAATCTCCATGGCAAAATACTGCCGACTATGCCACTAATGCATTGACTATTCTTTTTTATCATTACATATAGGGAATGTATGTGTAATGGTATGGTATATGAAAATAACTTATATATTTGTCTAGGCATGTTAAATTTTAATTCGATAAAGTGTTATTAATTCTTTTTCCAATTTGGACGACCATCGTATTATAAAATATAGATCCGCCATATTCATAGTAATCATAGTTATATTATTTAGTAGTTAAGGAAGTTATTTATTTACGTTCCAATATTTAATTATTTTTAAGTTATTATAATTACTACGACAGACTGTAAAAGATGCATAAATTAAAAATTAACGAATATGTACATCGAAGCATATTTTTAAAATAGTCATACATACTTTAACCTCAACTACGTCCGTATAAGGAGAAAGTAAATTATTTAATCAAGAATATCGACTGTAAACATCCATTTTAATTAATAAACACCGCACGGAAAGATCACATAACGCATATATTAATCAAACTACGCCTACGTCTATCTGTCCCACCCATGAAAATATCTTAACAATTCATAATAACAACATTATTTTCTTATATTGCTCAATTTATTCTTGTTTATTACTGTTGATGAATTCACTCCTTGGTAATTTCTGTTTATTAGAGTCGATTGGATATTATATACGTACTTATATGTAAGTAGCAAATGCTTTATTACGAAAATTATATCATGATTATGTGTATGGCGAAGTTCATGAAATTACTAATATATCGTACAGTATACTAATAGAATACATGTATTATAAAATGTTGGGCAAATATGTGAAAGCATGTTAATATCTGTTAATTAAAAAAGATATTGTAATATAGACAGTACTTTTGAAATATACAGGGTGTTCAAAGAAAACGTAACATACTAAAGTTATACTTCTTTAAATTGTATTTTTTTACATTTTGGGATTCTCCTCGATTTTAACAAACTACAACACTTAGGGTCTAAGTTATTTTTCATTTATTAATTGGTAAGGAAAAGAAAATAAACTCGTCATATAGTATTTCTGCGATAAGAGATCAGTCACGTCATCAATGTGCGTCACACAACGTTGACAAATCTATTGTTTACATCTTGCAAATAATTGTCATTTGATTTATAGGTTATAGTACATTTAAAAACTTCAAAAATATTTTTTACAGATGGCATTTAGGCTATACCTTAAACTGTTTAGAATGTTATTTTTATATATTTATCACTCTATATTTAGAAAAACACAAGGTTTATGAGGCAATTTCATTAATTCTTGATTAGGGTCGATTTTCTTAAAATGGAAACCAATATTTTGCCATATTTTCCACAAAGAAGCAGTAAGTATTTGTCATTTCCAAAGAACACTGTTCAATGTACCCAAAGTAATATGTTGTTCTGCGATTGTTAAAGACTAGGTAATATTTTTATAAGTTTTATAGAATAAATTGAATTTATTACTGCGCATTGACTAAAAACGTAAATATTAGCAATCGGTTTATTCTTAAAATGAGAAAAAGAAAAGAGGTAATAGTAATATGAAACAGTGACTGACAGATGACAAGCGGATATCATATGATGATCATGCGTGACAACACTGCGCGGAATAGGTAACATTGAAAATACAAATTTTACAAAATCTCGGAGAAATTATATGTACAACGTTAGTAAATTGAATTTATAAGGTTTTTGTACCTGATATTACTGGCTATGTCGTGACTAGGGTTGCCAGATGGCCGGGAAATCCGGGATTGTTCAGGAATTTTGCGTTTTGTGCCGTGTCCAGTAATTAGACCTTATTGTCCCGGATTCCGAAAACCTATTAGTTTTATTTTTATTTCTCCTTCGTTAGCTCCTAAATTCGCGCGCTAGCTTTACCTTGAGTGAATGGGACCGAGCCTTAGAGCACTATGGACCGAGCGCAACGGAGTGTATATGTTTGGTCCCCGATCTGACATCTATGCACAGGGCGCATTATTGTAAAATCATTCTATTCCCATTGCTCGACCTATAAACATCGCTTGTCAACTGCGTTAATAAACACGTGCGAACTGTGAGGTGCAATAAGTAGTTAATTGCAATTATCATGGATTCATTGTCGACTCCATCAACAAGTAAGAAAAGGTTCACTGGATTTAATGATAAATGGACCAACGATCCTGGCTTTAAAGACTGGATAGAGAAAAAGAATGACTTTATTGCAATGTGTAAAGCATGTAACTCGGATATTGCCATTCAATATGAAGGCCGTCGCGCGCTGACAGTAATTTATTTTTATACATTCTAGTTCCTTTTAATTTTGTTATATGCTTGTTACTTTGTTACAGGTTCACGCCAATAGTATAAAGCATAAAAAAATGGATTTGGCTAAAAAAACTTCTCAAAGCATGAATATTTTTTTAATTAAAAAACACACATCAGATGAAAGATCTATAATAATTTCCGAATTAGCATTTGTTTATCATAATGTGAAACATGGATTAAGTTACAATAGCTTGGACTGCTTGGCAAAAAATATCAGCAAGTTAATTCCAGATAGTCAAATAACAGCAAAAATGACATGTGGACATACAAAAGCATTGGCAATCACTCGAAATGTTTTAGGACCCTATTCTCAAGAAAAAGTGATCTCTGATTTAAAATCTTGTTTTTATTTTTCAATATCCTCAGATGCATCAAATGTTGGCTATTTGAAAACATTTCCATATGCTGTTCAATATTTTAATTGTAATAAAGGTATATGCAGGAAATTATTAGACTTTTACGAGGAAGCTGAAGAAACATCGCCAGATATATATAAATGCCTTAAAAAAATTACTATTGATGCCAATCTCAGCATGGATCAAATAAGTGCATATAGTGCAGACAATGCTTCTGTCAATTATGGTGCCCATAATTCTGTATATCAGAAATTAAAACAAGAAAACAAACATATTTTTAAAGCCATTTGTTATTGCCATGTAATAAATAATTGTGTGAAATATGCATTAAAAGGCATCGATGTTGATATAGAAAGCATAGTCATAAAAATTTATAATGAGTTCAGTTCATCAGCACTAAAAACACAAAAATTGAAAGAATGTTGTGAGTTTGCTCAAATAGAATATAAGGAGCTGCTAAGACATGTACCTACAAGATGGTTGTCACTTTTGCCAGCTATAGATTGCCTTATTCAGAGTTGGCCTGCTGTGAAACATTATTTCTTAAAAAAAGGTTCAGACAACTGCCACAAGGTGTTATGGGACTTTATTTCAGAAGGTTGCTATAGCAGTAATAGCAGTGACATAAATAATGAGGAAGAATGTAAAAAAGAAGGCAAGAATGACTGTTACCTCTTCTTCTTAAGTAATGTGTTTCCAGAATTTACAAAAGTGATTTTGCTACTAGAAAGTGAGAGCTTCACTATTTTGGAAATGGATCATGCCATGCGAAGTCTTCACGATCAATTAAAAAGTAGGATGGCTGATAATTTTTTTGGGAGTAAAAACCATCTTTAGAAAAATTGATGGAGAAGAAAGAAATCAATTCACATCACAGGCACACATTTTTCTTCAAAGAGCCATTAAATATTTAGAAGAGAGATATGATTTCGGTCCCAATGGAATCTATAAAAAGTTTGAGCTTTTATCGCTCAAATCGGAGGAATTAGAGTTGACTTGGGAAGTGCTTTCCGAATTTCCCCAGATATTGAATATAGAGGACTCTGTTAATATTGACTCCCTTTATACAGAGTTTGCATGTCTGAAAACTATGTATAAGGCGCTTCCGAAAGACTTGCCAAGCGACGAAATATGGGCCTATTTCTTCAGAAATAACACATCCACAAACTTTACAAATTTAAAGAAAGTAGTTTGTTTTGTTCTTTCAATTCCAACAAGCAACGCCTTTTGCGAAAGAGTATTTAGCCAAATGAATAGTTTATGGACTAAAGAGCGAAACCGAATGTCCATGGATTTAATCAAATCCGAACTGCAGACTCGTATCAATTTTGACGAGTCGTGTTCAGAAATTTTATCACTTTTGCAAAGCTCTGACGGAGAAAAACTAATAAAACTCGCAAAACCCAGTGATGAATATTGAAAAAAATGATCTATTCGCAATTTTATTTTTATAAGAGTTTTTCATTTTTGTTAAGACTTATTGTATACGCTACCAAAACATAATTAATAAATGTATGTTTTTGAAAATAAATGTTTTATTCAAAGTACATATCCTTCGAAAATAATAAATACACATTTTTGTATGAGTGCAAAATGCATAGCGGTAATGGGCGGCAAAGAACTACCACGACCCCATACCGTTGTCCTAGAATTGTCCCGGATTTTATAAGTTTCCATCTGGCAACCCTAGTCATGACTGATCTCTTATCGTAAAAATACTAGACAAACAAAGTTAAACTTAATTTATGAGATTTTCAAAATGGGCGACACCTACTTCTTGACAGTAGACCAATCTGTCTGTATATTCTCTTGTAACCCGCGCTACGATGTCTGGTAAAATGCTTCGTGTCTCTTCATTAACTCTTTCAGTCAAATCTTGCAAATTTTTATGTCGGGTAAGATACACTTTCTGTTTTCAATAGCTCCACAAGAAGTAATCTAGTGGATTGCGATCGAGAGAACGTGCGGGCCTTCGATTTTGCTTCTGCGTCATCTGTGGGCGAAAGTTCGATCTAACCGATCTCTAACGATAACTGAATAGTAAGGTCCCATCCTACTGAAACCAGATGTTTTGTGGAAGTTTGCCATTTTCTTCCAATGCAGGAATTATTTGCTTATTTAAAAGTTCTAAATATCTTTGATTATTAAAGTTGCTTCTATAAAAAAAGGCCCTATTATTATGTTTCTACGAATACCAGCCCGAACGTTAAGCTTTCTGGGGTGTTGTGTATGCGCCTCGTGTATCCAGTGAGGATTGCTCTGTTCCCAATACCTCGGGTTATGTCTATGAATAGTACCATTGTAATGAAAGGGTGACACATCCGAAAATACTATATTATTTACAAAATTGTTATCACGATTACAAATGTTCATCATTGATTCACAAAACTGAACAAGGCGAATTTTATAAGGGTGATATTTTTCTTTTTAGGAATTCTTCCTACTGAACGACGGCTAATATCACGTCTTTGCGCCAGTCGTTTGTAGATAAATGGGGATTTTCCTCTACAGATATGCAAATATTTGTAGCACAATTTGTATGAAAAATTAATTACAAAATTGCGAACACGCTATTTATATTGTACCTTCTGAAAGTTTTGGTAAGAACAGAACGCGAAAGTGGCTACCAATTGGGATGTATAGTATTAAGAAGGTTACATACTTTCTGATATTGATCCTGATTAATATTTTTATTCTTTCCCTCTCATTTAATTTAATCATTATTGACAAACAACAATTATTTAATGACACTTTTAAATACCACAAACTACTAGACCTTGTGATAAAATTTAAAGATTGTAAATATTCACGCTAACTTTTTATTGGACAAAAAAAACAATTTTTTGAATCGCTACAACAACAGAAGAAATAAAAGGAATTGTTATACGTACATTTCGAATTGTAAAGGTTTTTATTTAAGCCATCAAACATCAAATTGTAAGTATCAATCAATACTCATGATTTTGAAAATACCGAGTGATAAATATTCTAAAAATTCTGATCTTCCTTTGCATGTAAATCTCAAGCTAAATACGTTAGTACGAAAGTGTTATAGTTTGTTGAAATGCTGTCATGCTGTCGTGCTGTCGATGATAATTTTAAAATGTAAAAATATATTTTTTCTATTTTGCGTTCGAAATGAACTCATTATGAAACCCAAAACAGTATCGAAATGACCTTCATTTCGATACGCTTTTTTTCATTTTTCAATGTTGGCGTTGTTCGAATACAGAAATAAATACCATTGTGTCATTTGATTTTAAGAATTTATGTACATTTGACAGATATGATATATATCCGTATTTTATACAAACAACGTATATTGTATACAATTGTCAACAACATATATATGTTTCTATGTCACTCATGTTTATATTTTTAAATGAAATATCAAGTAATGTTAACGAAAATTAATAAATAATATGTAATATAATATACTTCGCGGATAGCAAGATTTAAATTTGAAAATGTCAAGTATCAATGTGACCAACTGCATGCTTTATATAAAAATTAAACTCTGAACTTTCAAATTAAATAATTCCAATTTAAGCAATTTATTAATGTAAAAAACACAAAATAGAAAAAATAGTATAAAAAACTCGTTTCATAAGGCCTTTTGCCGCACTCGCTCTTTAGAAAACTCGTTTTCTAAACTGATCTCGTGCGGCAAAATGGTGCCTTATGAAACTCGTTTTTTAATATACTATAATATAATTTAAAATACATAAATTTAATACGTTACATTTTTTAAACACTCCGTATATTTAAAATATTTCAAATGGCTCAATATATTTTTTAATATACAAAAATGTTTAAGTATATAAATACGTTATGCACGTATTACGCTTTTGCTACAAATGAAACAGACATGCAATATACATATCTGTAACTGTAAACATGGACAATACACCTCGTATTTTCAGCATTTACTTCTGCTTAAGACACGTGTTTCTGCCATCTATAGTCAGATGTCACTTATTAAATAGTGCCAACTTATAGGACGCAATTTGCTTTATCTTGAGGAGATTTCAGTGTAATGTATATTCAGATACAAATCTGTTCTTAAAAGATTTGTATCATTTGTATACATTGCTTCACTAGCTTGAATGACGACGCCTATAGATGGCAGAAACACGTGTCTTAAGCAGAAGTAAATGCTGAAAATACGAGGTGTATTGTCCATGTTTACAGTTACAGATATGTATATTGCATGTCTGTTTCATTTAACAAAAGCGTAATACGTGCATAACGTATTGATATACTTAAACATTTTAGTATATTTACCGCCATCTGGCTCGTGTTAATGGACTACACTTTATATGTTTTTTTTTCGTTTATGTACTAGCATAGCTAGTCAAACGAAAGGTCGCCTTTTTAGACATAGTCTCTTTCGTCCGTCAGATGTCACTTATTAAATAGTGCCACCTTATAGGACGAAATTTGCTTTATCTTGTAGGAGATTTCAGTGTAATGTATATACAGATACAAATCTGTTCTTAAAAGATTTGTATCATTTGTATAAATTGCTTCACTAGCTTGACTGACGACGACTATAGATGGCAGAAACACGTGTCTTAAGCAGACGTAAATGCTGAAAATACGAGGTGTATTGTCCATGTTTACAGTTACAGATATGTATAATGCATATCTGTTTCATTTAACAAAACGTAATACGTGCATAACGTATTGATATACTTAAACATTTTTGTATATTTACCGCCATCTGGCTCGTGTTAATAGACTACACTTAATACGTATTTTTTCGTTTATGTACTAGCATAGCTAGTCAAACGAAAGGTCGCCCTTTTCGACATAGTGTCTTTCGTCCGTCAGATGTCACTTATTAAATAGTGCCACCTTATTGGATGAAATTTGCTTTATCTTGTAGGCGATTTCAGTGTAATGTATATACAGATACAAATCTGTTCTTAAAAGATTTGTATCATTTGTAATATTTTTTAATGTAACGGATATTTACATGGTTCCATACATTTAACCATCACTGTATATTTAGAAGCCTTTTTGAATAATAAGTAAAGAATAATAAATATCGTAATTTGTATATTTGGAAAAATTAAGTTAATATTTCGTAATTAGTAAAAATAATAACACAAAAAATTTAGGAATATTTTTTTGACTGAACTCGTATTACAATCTTTCCTAAGATATTTGGTAATTTGGATTGATTAATATTATATAGCGTCTATTGACCCACTCACATTAAATAGTTAACAGAATATATTGTTTGGTGAGTAGCAATGTGTAGTAGTGCAGTAGTATTATTGTAGTGACACGAATCTGTTTGGCAACGCTTCACTTTTTGGGGCTCACATAGAGACCGTCTGACACATAAGCGTTCGGATGGTCTTCAATGTCTTATTGATATTTGGCAATGATGGACATTATTTCTTGTTGAGCCATTGGGGCTTTTAACTGTCTGTGAATTACTTCATTAGAATAGTATCTTGGACCAAGGTAATTGTTTTTAGAATTTTTGATTGGAATCTCTGTATCCTGCTAATCGAAATGTAGGGACATCCAAGAGCTGAATACCATACGACCAATAGGCTTTGTCATTGTTCTATATATCTAAAGATAATTGCGACTGCGATATCAGTAACTAATAAAGCTGGGAATATTTTAACTCTAGCTGCTTGCACTTTCCTAGTATATCAGGCATTCATATTAACCATTGATCCAAGCACATATCCAGGTATTTTCTAAGATTGAACTGGGGAATTTGGCCGTCATTGTTAGGTAGCAAAAGGAGGGGAATTTTTGTTTAAAGTGAAAGATATGTGCACCGACTTTTCGCATTCAAACCAATGAGATTTGAATGCGCATTATTTGGATCACTTTTCGAATTTGCTTAAGTAGACTTGTAAGTTTCTCAAAGCTGTTCTTGCCACTATAAATGAAGATAATGGAGCAGTAGAGCCCGCAAATATTTCTAAAACTCTGGAATGGGAAGTGGGTAATAGACGGTGTATAAAATGTATAATAATGACACCAAAATGCATTCTTGTGAACTTCTGAGCATCTTATAACTAGAGACCGGACACGAGATGCCGAAATTACGATGAACCATATAAATAGTCTATAACATCGTTAAGTACAACACGCAGTTATTGAATAGTACTGTTCATTCGGTTAACCGCACATCTGCTTTTCGTCGTTGAATTATGACTAAAGACGGCAGACTATGTGCCCGAACAGTAGCGTGATGTGGAGGGATCGAGTAGAGGCGTACGACGATCAATTCAGTTGCCGTTGAAACGTTGTAAGCGATACATTGTTAACACAATAGTGTTGAAAATGTCGGGAGTGCGTAGAAACAATGCATCGACTCGGTTGCATGCTAACGTAGTAAAGAAATTTTTACATCGATTTCCCGATTTAATATATGACGGTACCGTAGTGAAATGTTTAGTTTGTGAAACAACTTTATTAACTTGGAAAGCAAGTCAGTGCCAAAGACATATAAATAGTGACAAACATAAATCGAATAATAGTGGACGCAGATCATATAATAAATTTGTGTGTGATTTAACAATGATGTTAATTGCGACCAATATACCAATGCAGAAAGTGGAACACCCAATGTTTCGTCAGTTTTGGAAGAAATACAATCCTACGTGGAAATTACCAGCAAGAAGTACGCTACGGAATTACGTACCGTCAATGCGTGAGAGAATTGAAAATTGTACGAAAAATACGGTAAAAAAAAATTCCTGTGGTTAACAATAGACGAAACTACAGATATTAAAAACAGTCCATCCTAACCATTCTAGTACGGACGCTGACTCCGCAAGGACCTTCTCCTCCTTATATACTAACCTGTAAACGAATGCAAGAGTGTACTGCCAGAGCGATATATGATGTATTAATAGAAACACTACACAAATTTGAGATTTTACCGAAGCAAGTGTTAATGTTAGTTACCGATGCTGCCAAGGTTATGTGTTCCATGGCAAACTTACTCAAAACGATTCAACCAAACCTGCTGCATGTCACATGTTTGCTTCACGCTTTACACCTTGTAACAAATACTATACGTACAACTTATCCTGATGTGGATCAACTGATAGGACAAACGAAAGCGGTTTTTCTTAAATTTCCGAAACGGATTCGGCTATTTCATTCGCTGTGTCCTGATATACCCGAGCCGCCGCAACCAATTCTTATACGATGGGGTACTTGGTTAGAAGCAGCATTTTATTATTATAAACATTTTGAAAAAATTAAATCAGTGATTTTACAACTAGATGCCAAAGAAGCAGCTGCAATACGGCTCAGCCAGGTTCAATTTAACAATCCTCAAGTTGCAGCAAATTTAAAAATTATTTACGACAGTTACGTTCCAATACTGGACGCAATAAAAAAATTACAGAACACTGCGCTGTCCTTATCGGACTCATTAGCAATTATTTACCACGTAAAACTAGTGCTGCATATGCTTGAAGATGAAAAAAGTGATTGTGTCCGTGAAAAATTTAACAGTGTATTAGATAAAAATGTAGATTTTACAAAATTAGGGCAACTTTTTCCCAATACTGAAGATCCGTTGTACAGATACAAAGAGCGCTTTAACTATGCAAATATAACATCTCTCAACGTCGAACAATCCTTCTCTGTATATAAACATATATATATATATATACGTCGCTACGTACGAACCTTTCCGAGACTAATACAGAAACATATATTATGGTGCAGTTTTTTCATCGCGCACATCCGCATTTTTTTTGCAACAATGTAAACATGTTGGGTAAGTTATTTATGTTTTTTCTTAACGTTTTGTATAGGGATTCGATATATTTATTTTTAAGTAAGCGCACTGTTATTCTGCTAAACTCTCCACGCAACGCCACTGCTGGGGCACATAGTCTGCCGTCTTTAATTATGACGCAATTACTTCAATGTGACACTTAAATTTCTTTCCACATAGGCGTAGATAGAAGCGAGAGAAGATTTTATTATATGTTTTATTTATTACTTTGTATTTCGTAAAATAAATAAAGTACGGTGGATTTCTTTTCTTCATTGTTTTAACTGTTAATTACATATATACGTAAGTGTTCAGTGAATTTCGTTAAGTTTCAATAACTTACACATATATTTTTAATTTTTATTTATTTAGACCTACACGATAGCAGTAGAATGCATTAAAAGCCATCTTTCAAATATGTACCTATGGATAAGTGCCGACGAAACTGTCTATATATTAGGACACTGTGTGGTAAATGTTGTAGCTGGCGTACCACATCCAACTTTTCAATATAACGCGTATGTAATAACAACAAAAGTTCTAAATATAGTTGATGCGGAAACAGTAGCTAAAACCATTTACGAGAATATGCACAAAATGCTTCATTCGGACGACAGGTACTCGTACAAAGAAAAAATACTTTTATTTGTCAGTGACAGTACCACATATATGTTAAAAAGCAGGCAGATTATTAAAGGATACATATCCTAATATGCTGCATATTACTTGTGTAGCACATGCTCTTCACACACACATGCTCTGTGAATATATCAGAGACACCTTTCCGGGAGTTGATAGACTTGTATCTGCTTTTGAAAAAGTTTTCAGAATAGCACCATTGGGAGTAGGTAGCTCCTTACAGGGAAAAACTTCCATCTTTCTGCCTCGCTCTCCAGCAATAAATAGATGGGGATCATGGTTGGAGGCTACTAGTTTTTATGCAGAGAATTTCGATAGTTTACAAAATTTCGTTAGATGTTTAAATGACGATGCTCGAATATTTCAAGTGCAGGGAACTAATGCAAATTCCAAATTTAAAAAGTCAGTTGTACTTTCTTCCGGAACACTTTGGAAATTTGCCAAAACTAATCACTTATTTTGAAAATCAAAATCTCAAATTGAATTAAGGTATAACCACATTAATTACATTATATGTGCCTATTAATAATTTGAAAAATATTCCAAGTGACTTCGGATGTGGCCTTCAGCAAAAGTTAGACGCAGTTTTTAATAGAAATCCAGATTTAATAACATTCTAGTTGCGAAAAAAATTATAGCACCAGTCTCGATATATTTTGATATACCCTCGTAATGTCTCCACGAACCCCATTGTGTGAGTAGTGGGGATAGAAACAAGTTCTAAGATACAAACTGTAATTTGGAGAAGGTATCTCGTGTTGGCATTGAAAGCTTCATTCGATTTATGAGATGTATACCAAGCAACGATTTGTGATAGAGGCATTTCAAACATGTTTATGGCAACTGTTGGGGCAACTGCACTGGTACATGGACTTGATTGATCCTGTGTATTGTTTCACCGCGCACGGGTTGTAAGGCCGTATATGCACTAATTATTTACTCGTCGGTGACAGTTTTTAATGAAACGCGACCCTCCAATATAACACCTTTATTTACAGAATTTACAATTATTGATACATAAGAATTGTTGATAAATCAAGACTGTTGTCTTGTTGATCAAAATGAGACTGATGTCTCTTAATATTAAATTGTTCTTGCGAAGCTGTTACCTTGAACGTTGTTGTATTGACACTTGCTACTTTTGTCAAGCGCCCTGATCTGTTGAGACTTGTCTTGAACACTGTTGTGTTGACACTTGCGACTGTTGTCGCGCACGCTGATCTGTTGAGACTGTTTAAGAATTGTAAGCAAAATTTACCTGTAACTTCAGTAAACTCTGGAACAATTAACAAAATAGGCCGCATGAGAATGCGGTCAGATAACGAACAAAGGTCGGATAAGTTCCCAAGAACCGCCTTGTTTGTAAACTGTGCCTACTAAAATAGCAAACATTGCAGATGATTTTTAATTCTATATTAGCTATAACTAAAATACCTAGTTTATGATGCTTGCATTCTTCATTCTGGTATTTTATGGTACAAATTTTAGTGAACGTGCGTTTGATAAAGCATTGAAAGTTACAAACGGTGTACATGGCCCATTCACTCATAAAACAAGGTAAATCGACAAGTGTCTAAAGAGACCAGCAATAAAATAAGTACCGAATTGAATAAAGGTTGATAAATATGAACGATGCCGCATCTTAAATTCAGGGTAAATGTTTGCATTTTACTACGATAATAGCACATAGTTGTACAAAGGTTTTAATTTTGTACCTGACCATTAGGTGCAAATACTATGTTCTACGATTCCTTATATTTAATATACAGATAATTTCACTTAAGATGCAATATACAAACATGTATAGGTTTTTTATTTCCATAGAAACTAGGTAATACATTCTTACATTGTCCCACGTAAAATGCAACATATCAATATAATTTGACATTAGTTAAGTCAAAAGTAGCAGTATTTCTATTTAGATATTAGCTTAGTATCAATCTTAAATGATATACACAAAGGAAGAGAGAACTCAGTTAGTGACATGGTATCTTTCGGGATTCAATTCAATAAACGATATTTATCGGAAATGTAGTTTTAATCCAAAACACTACATTGAATTAAATAGCCTTTACTGTCAATAATTTGACAAAACAACCATGAAAGATATCATATCGATCATAACTATTAGATATTGCATTTTATGTGGGACAGTGCAAGTGCATAGTATTTTCGTATCTATGGTTACAACATTCATATATTGAAAGTTACATGAAATTCTCTGTATACAAAATGAATAATATTTATATTTAATAACGAGTGATCATTAAAATTTTCGCTCAAGTAAGCCATGTACACAAAAGTATGTCCTAACTTAAGTTATTAGAGGAGATCTGTCATTATAATTTCAAACGTCATGATTGTTACAAAATAATTTGAAATGCTGACTTTTATATTAAATATATTTATAATTTTTATACAAAGTAATAGAATATTATAAAAAATGTGTAAAATGATGACCATTCTCCACCAAGCATAATCGCACTCTATTTCGTAGAGTATTGAAAACATTGATTAGTATTTGCGGTGAGTTATTAATGTGTTCACATTTTTCAATGATTTTATGTCTTAACTCTTGTAGATTATTAATTGGTGTTTCATAAATAATATTCTTTATATATGGCCACACAAAAAAATCCATGACTGTTAAATCACACGATCGTAGTGGATATCGAATCGCTGTATTTCTACTTATTATCCTATCGCCATAAAATTGTTGCAAAAACTGAATATTTTCAAGTGTAACGTGAGATGTAGCCCCATCCTGTTCAAAATATCCGACCTGGAGTTCATCATTAGTCAATTGATTAGTAAAAACACTGAGAATTTCGTTACGATATTTCTCCGATGTTATCGTGCCCCCAAGAATATTGGTCCTATTAATCGGTGACTACTCATACCAACCCATGCGCCTATTTTTCTGGATGTAGAGGAACTTCTCTGTAGAAATGAGGATTTTCACTGGACCATATACGCATATTTTGCGAATTAACATAGCCTTTCAAATAAAACCAAGCTTCATCGGTGAAAAAAGTATGATTTAAAATATTGTCTGTCATTGTTTGAATAAACCATTGGCAAAATTGTGTTCTTTTTTCATAATCTGTAGGTAATAGATTTTGTACTGAAGTTAATTTATATGGATACATGTGCAAGTCCTTTTTTAAAATTTTTTGACATGTTCCATACGAAAGCCCCACTTGTTGCGAAACTCTGCGAATAGATGTTTGAGGAGATTCGTTAATAATTTGTATGACATTTTCAATTACGCCGCGACTACTCTTGAGAGGAGGACCGCTTCCTTTTTTCCTTAAAATACTGCCTGTTTGACGAAAAAGATTTACACAATGCATTAGCGTATCACGGAAAGTTTTATAGCTAGGAACAGTATTTGGATATCTCTCTTCAAACTCCGCAAAGCAATTTTCTATTGAATGCTGCCAAATACCATCAATTTTTTGAGATGTCAGGAAGTAACATTCTACCATAAACGCTTTATGCATATCATTAAAGGCCATTACTTTTTCTTTTGATGAAACTTTAAAATATATATTTGACACTGACAGATGTTTGAAATAACATCTTAATGACTAAAGCTACGACATAATTTTTATATATACGGCCAGCTACGAGTTAAAATTTTAATGATCGCTCGTTATATAATACAAATTAATTTCGTTTATAAGACGAAACAGCAACAATTGCATGGATGTGAAGAATGTTGACCAGTGGGTTCGACACTGTCATAGAGGCGAAATGAAGGTGTTTGACGAAACGCTGCCGCCGATGCCTTGCGATTAAAAGAGAACCCGTTGCAAGTCTTTTGGTCTTCAACCCACTTTCATTTAAACGTCAGCGAACTTTATACACTGACACTATGTTGTTTTGAACGACGTTGAACCTTTGCACAAGAGCAGATTTTGTCAACGTGCGATCAGGTAACGCCTGCTTTCGAAGAAGAAACCGATCTTTGATGTGATTTGTAGCTCTTCGTTTACCTTGTTCAGGCCTTCTTGTGTACTCTCCTGTTTCATGAAAATGTTTTGCAGTCGAAGAAATCGACCAGTATCAACAACGCATTAGGAGATTTAAAGACAAGAGAATGGACTGATTCCAGGTAATCGCCGAATTAGGCAAAAACAAGTTTCTCGGTAATTAGGCAGTACTCAAAAAAGAGCTCTGTATATTGTTCGATTGTTGAATTACCGAAGAATTTGCGCCAGATGCGCCAAATCCTAGACAACGGTAATTGTAACCGGTTAATTTTCCTAAACTAAAGATACTTTACTTTTGTTCTCTTTAAACGATTTGCTCCATAGAAGATATATTTAACATATTTCACTTAAGTTTACATTCAACATTTTGTTAAATACCAACAGGAATAAGAGTAGTTGATTGTCTAAATACCTAAGTTATAGAGTTTTAAATTATAGTGTGACTGTGACACCTAACTTTTGATTATTTAGTGTAATGGCAATAGTAATGTTAATTAAATGTACATACCTGTTCGGGCAGCTAACTTTCGAATTGATTTGTTGCGACTTTCAATACATTGTCTAACATGATCAACAACATGTGCCCTTAAAACTGTCGGCCGGCCACTGGTTTTGCCATTGCAAATACAATTTTTATCTTCAAATCGATGCACAATCCGGTCACGATCTTGTCCAAATACTTTGTGATATGTATAATACGATATTGCCTGAATAATTTTCATTAAATTGCTCCAAACAGGATCCCAAAGAATATAACCATTCACCGTTCTCCCCACGAATGCTGCTCGGTAATGTGCTTTTAAAATAAAAGCAACCTGCTCGGCCGTAAAAGGCACATTCCTAAAAATAAAGGCAATTAATTTTATTTTGATTTTAACTTTTTAATGAACTTATCTAAACAATAGTGAAATATCTCAAATAGTTGTTCGGAAAAAAACAGTTTTTGATATAAAACGGAACCAATAATAGAAACAAGAACATGGAAATGACAGCACAGGTCACACGACAAGCAAATAATATATTTAAGGCTGCGACATTGGAATTTTATACTAACATTTACTTGTTTAGCGTTGACATCTACCTTCAGAACATAAAATGCATTAAAACACGTGGCGGGACTTTTAAACTACCCTCAATTATTTAAAATCAGACTGTATTAACTAATAACGTGGTATAAATCAGCGATTCCCAACCTTCTTAGCTTGACGACCCCTCAAAAAGTAAATGTAAATAAAATCACTGTATTCCCAAAGGAATAATAACAGTAAGCTTTACTATTACTGATTTAATTTTGACTGTAATTATAAATGTAAAAAAATATTTGATAATAAATCATTAATATCCCGGTGAAGTTACTTAGAAATTACGAAGGATCGAAACAAAAATAAAGTAGAACTTGCAGCACACACATTTCCATTATTATTTTCCAGAAAACAACTTCAATTACTTGTAGAACAACTAAGGAGTCGAAGATAATGAGAGTGTTAATCACCTCATCTCCATTCGGGATTTCGTTTCATTAGGTTCTGTAGCGAGTCATGTAATTAGCTACTGGTTTTTATTTTCGTTGTAAATATGTCTAGGATCATCAAAAAAAAAGTTATGTAAATTTATGTTTACTGTTTACTTAAAACTTAAAATACTTATTTAGATTTGTATATGCATAAGTAAAGAGATATATAAATATTGCAGGATTGAATTATTATTGTATTTGTATTTCAATGCAGTGTGAAAATATAAACCATTATATATATATATCAGAATAATTGAAACATACATGAGTAGGTAAACCCCACCAGTTTTGTATAATACAAAAAATATTTTTAATAATATAAAATATTATTAAAAATCTGGTGTGAAGAACACAAATACAGGTTCACTATTAATATTTTTGTGAACGTGTCCGAACATATCCCTCCCCAGAGATGTAGATACGCATTTCGCCTTTCTACAGGCTCATCGGTACGCCCCTGCTGGAGAAAGGATATTCTCAGACACATTCACAAAAAAGAACCACATCGCCACATCACAGAAATTATGCAGACCGGGCATAGAAGTAAATTCAGCGCTACCTGTTGTCAGACAGCCGAAGTACCTCGCCCCGTCCACATAACCATTGTGAAGTAACGACGCCCTTCCAAAGGTGGCACAGCCAATCTCTCTAGAAACTGCATTTTTATTTGTGTCTTCACTCATAATATGGACTAACCGCATGTGTAATGTATCAGAATAATTGAAACATACATGAGTAGGTAAACCCCACCAGATTTGTATAATACAAAGATATTTTTAATAATATAAAATATTATTAAAAATCTGGTGTGAAGAACACATACAGGTTCACTATTAATATTTTTGTGAACGTGTCCGAGCATATGCCTCCCCAGAGACGTAGATACGTATTTCGCCTTTCTACAGGCTCATCGGTACGCCCCTGCTGGAGAAAGGATATTCTCAGACACATTCACAAAAAAGGCGTGGAAGGGCGTCGTTACTTCACATTGGTTATGTGGACGGGGCGAGGTACTTCGGCTGTCTGACAACAGGTAGCGCTGAATTTACTTCTACGCCCGGTCTGGATAATTTCTGTGATGTGGCAATGTGGTTCTTTTTTTGTGAATGTGTCTAAGAATATCCTTTCTCCAGCAGGGGCGTACCGATGAGCCTGTAGAAAGGCGAAATACGTATCTACGTCTCTGTGGAGGGATATGTTCGGACACGTTCACAAAAATATTAATAGTGAACCTGTATTTGTGTTCTTCACACCAGATTTTTAATAATATTTTAAATTATTAAAAATACCTTTGTATTATACAAAACTGGTGGGGTTTGCCTACTCATGTATATTTCAATTATTCTGATACATTACACATGCGGTTAGTGCGTAGTATGAGTGAAGACACAAACAAAAATGCAGTTTCTAGAGACATTGGCTGTGCCACCTTTGGAAGGGTGTCGTTACATCACATTGGTTATGTGGACGGGGCGAGGTACTTCGGCTGTCTGACAACAGGTAGCGCTGAATTTACTTCTACGCCCGGTCTGGATAATTTCTGCGATGTGGTTCTTTTTTGCGAATGTGTCTGAGAATATCCTTTCTCCAGCAGGGGCGTACCGATGAGCCTGTAGAAAGGCGAAATACGTATCTACGTCCTCTACGTCCTATCTGGTGTTCTTCACACCAGATTTTTAATAATATTTTATATTATTAAAAATACCTTTGTCATTATATATATTTTTGAATGAATTGAAAATTCCAATACACACACACACACATTTATATACAGTGTGTCCACAGATTCATTCTCAACATGGGGATCGCCATTATTATGAGAGATAGAGATTTGGTTAATTAGGATCAAATACTGCATAAGTAAAGTTGTACCAAACCATATACACTAGCTTTGAATATTTAACGTACTTCGAGCGCTATTGCAAACAAAATGAATTTTTGTTTTTTCGATTTTATTTAATAACTCATTTATTTTTAAAGTAAGACAAATTTAATTTGCCCTTTTTTAATAGGAATCTGGTGGTGTATTTAAATTTTTGAATACTGCTATAGGAGTTGACCTACAATGGTCAAGTTTCATTTTTCTTATTGGGGTCATGGTTGGCTATGACACCATCGAAAAGAATTTTTCTTTCCCTTTTCAAAAATGTATAATTTGTTATACCTAATACCAAAATTAATTTTAAAAATTAAAAAAAAAACAACATATTGATAGATACATTAGCAGGTTAGAGCTGTTGTGACATTTGACAATAGAAGGTTTTGCAAACAAACATAGGAAGTAAATTTTATTTTGCAACAATTACTTATAGAAACATAGGTAGCTCAAAAAATACTTAGATATTATTTAAAACAAAATTATAATAAGAAATTATAAAAAATGTTCAAACAGTTGACCATCATTGTCCAAACATAAATAGGACCTGCGAATAGTAGATTTAACAACTTTATGTAAAATACGCCTTGGAATAGCTCGACATTCGTGAACCACACTTTCACTAAATTCGTTTATGTTATTGTAGCTGCGGGCATACACTTTGTCTTTAATGTAACCCCACAAATAGAAGTCGAGCGGCGTCAGATCAGGAGATCTTGGTGGGCATGCAACTGGTCCACGAGTTCCGATCCACCTGTTACTAAACCGCAGACTGAGGAAATTGGTTACAATTCTGTAATTATGTGCTGGAGCACCGTCGTGATGAAACCAAAAATTATGAGCCTCTTGTAAAGGTAATTCGCCGAGCAAGTCTTCAATATTATTTTGCAGTAAATGTGAATAAACGTCGGACGTTAATGTTTCATTAGAAATTATTGGACCAATTAATCGTCACCCTTGTATGCCACACCAGACACTAAATCCAAAACGCACTTGATGTCGGGCACGTCTGATTACATGAGGGTTTTCTGTAGACCAAAATCGTAAATTTTGTCTATTGAATAAACCATTGTTTGTGAATCTAGCTTCATCGGACCATATTATCTGAGAAGAAAAATTATCATTATCATCGCATTGCCTAATGTACCATTCACAAAATTCTCTTCGTCTTTCATTATCCCCTGGTTTTAAAGATTGACATACATTGTCTTTATATGGATGATATTTTTGGGAGACCAAAATCTGATGAGCAGTAGATATGGAAACGTCAGTCAGTGTTATGTTGAATTTCCCGAACTGATGTGTTTGGATTTTCAACAACTGCTTGTAAAACATTAGTTTTAGTTTCATCACTTATGTGCTGAGGTTTTGTATATGGCTTAGTAAATATTAAATTTATCTTTAAATTTCTGTAAAGTAGTCTGCGTTCTGGATACTGGTTTATGCAAACTTCGGCGACTCTCGTCGAATTTTTGTGACACAGAATGTAACAGGACAACATATCAAATTTGTCACTATTACTAAACGGCTCCATGACAGCAAAATTATTTAAACTTATCATACTGGCAGTTCCGTATATAGATCTCTGGCTAAGCTGTCCGAGTGGGTTTTCGTGGTTTTCTTTCTCGTTCCAGGTGAATGCCGACAGCTTAACATCTTAAGTCGCAGACTTAATAATACCTCATGGCTTTGCAATCCACCGTAATTGTCGTCAAGCTGTTCGAGAGTGTTAAGGCATGTGTTATTATTATTAAACTTGAATGTGTCTTTGAATAATTTAATTTTTATGCATTACAACTACAGATATATGACATTAATATACTGTCATTAATATTTTGAATTTCTTTGAAAAAGGCAGTATGTGCCGAAACATGTAGGATTATTTTAAATCTATACATATTAGAAAGAAAAAAAATTTATTATACTTTCTGATAACTTTGACGAAATTTTAAAAATTATAATTGGTTTGCTAATGTACCCGGATTTTGCTACTAATACCGTACTTACAACAAATTTGAAGATATTTTTTTGCATAATTGAATACGAAATTATCTTTTTCATATTCAATTATTTAAAAATCGACGCCATTCCCTTGAAAGAAATATAAATTATATTCGAAAGGATCTTTTATCCTGAATATACATCTCCATTACTTTAAAATTCTAATATTTTCACGATATAAGATGCATAGATCAAATAGGGGAGAACATAAATTTGACGTATATTAAACTCAAACAGATACGTGTGTATCTCTCTACTACTGTCGTCGATCCCCGTCTATACTTTCAGCAAAAATAAATTTATTCTTCCATATTATCGGTACATACCGGCCGGCGTTACTTCCACTTAAACAGATAACAATGTGCACTTGCTTATAAATATATATGACATTACAAAGACCCAAATAAATCGATTCATTTCCACCTGAACAAATTTTATGGTGCACATATATTCAGGAATCTGACGAAAGGATGGGTCTCTCTTTTCTGTGTATGTCGCGCGCTGCATATATCTATAATACGAGGGTTGGACCTCCAGTTCGGCCCCCAGATCAATACTTCCCTCTTGTACAGTCAACGTCAAATCACTTTCGTTTAAAGCAAAAGGTCCGATATAGATGCGAGGAGATATAGTCCGAGGACGACTTCAAGAACAAAACTTTCCATGTACTTGCATTCTCTCTCTACGACGAGAAAGGATTGATTTATTAATGTGAATTTCGTCTTCTTTGCTTTTATAGCTACCCAGTATAAATAATTTAGCCTTGAAAGACGTTTTCCTACCGAGAAATTTAAGTAGGAAATATTTATATGCTATTTTATTAAAATTTCAAGAAGATGAATTATAAATTTGTTACCTTAACTTTACTTTTTTTGAATTTGTAAGTGCAATTTCAAACTTAAAAAAAATTGAGATAGTTTATTAAATGTAAATGTTTAATGTTTGGTTAATGCAATTTATTATTTCTGCTAAAAATATTTAAAAAAATAATTTTCTGATTAGCTCGGTCTTTACTTGATATAAATCGATTTTCCTCTTGAAATGAAACAAACAATCTGTTTAGATTTACACTATATTTAAAAAAAAACTAGTGTGGTTTTTAAATATAGTGCAAATCTAAACAGATCAATTGTTTGTTTCATTTCAAGATGAAACAAAATAGTTAACTGCTGTCTGTATAATACCGCATTAGAAAACAAAGTAAAAAGTAAACAAGCTTTATCCTAATCTCTAAATTAATCAAAAATGATATCTATAGTACTTTTCCTGTAGCAATCGACTTACGCTATATACAATGTATGATAACCTTGTACTGTTGCCAAATGTTTTCACATAAATAATATCAGTGGCGGCTGGTACTAAAGGGTACAACGGCACGTGCCCACGCAACCACCAAGATAAACGCAGAAAGAAATTTGCATGTAATTCAGTGTATTTTATTATTTTTTACGTTTTTTTATAACGATGGTATCAAAGTTTCCTTCGGCATCACAGACACTAGCGCATAAACGCTCAAAACTATGTTCCAGGACACGATTTGAGATGTACCTATTCCGAATATGGATCGGCTGATCCTGCTTATCTTCGCTATATGTTTTTATACGTCGTTTTGGGGCACAGACTTGCTCGACTCCAGTTAACGTCTTGCGTTTATTGCGATAGTATTGTTTTCGGCGCTTACTGCACGTGTTTGTTATTAATGATGGAAGTTAATAGTGTGCAAAATCTTTTAAAAAACCTAAAAGACCTATCCCTGAACTTTAAATAAACTACACTTCCACAAGTAAAACTAGAATTATAGAAATATATATGAAAAATATGAATGGATTTGCGGATGTTCACTAACAAATAAACTATTTTGTTTTATCTGCTTAATTTTTAAGAAAGAGGTTAGTGCGTGGAATAAACAAGGGTTGAATGATTTTTAAAGCATATCGCAGGAAGGGCAAAGAAACACGAAAATTCCGTTTCGCACATGAATGCATGCGTGGATTTCAGTGTTGTAAGCAAAGTGGACACACGTGAACAGTTAGACAGTGTTTATTTGAGACATAAAATTAAGTACAACGAAGATGTGGAAAAAAATCGTCATATTTTGCGCCGGTTAATTATGTGTGTAAAATTTTGCGGGGCCTTTGAATTGGCGTTACGAGGCCATGATGAGACATTGACGTCGGAATATCCAGGTATTTATGTAAGCTTAATCAACTTTGCAGCTGAATTAGACGCTGTGCTTACAATACATATGAAAGGTTCATAAGTGTTTAAAGGCTCCTCAAAAACTATTCAGAACGAATTGTGGCAAATTTACAAGCAGGAAATATTAAAAGAAATTAAATTTGCAAATTTTATTGCTTTGATGGCCGATGAAACTATAGACACCTCTAATAATCAGAAAATGGTTGTTATTATTCGATACGTGTTTAATGGAAAAATTTTTGAACGCTTTTGGTCCTTTTTTAAACCGGGTGGACATAATGCTGATGTATTAGCAAAAACATTGCTGAATGAATTCCAAACTATTTTAAATTCTCCTTTTGGATCTGATAACAATAAACTAATCGCCATTTTCAAGTTTTTTTTCTCGATCGCCAAAACGAACGGTAATTCTTGATGAAATAGTCAAACGTAGATTACCACGCTCCTACACGCTAGATTTTAAAAATTCGAACTGTGAACACATTATTTGTACACTAGGATTCTTTCAAAAAATGTTTAGACAAAATTATTGACGAAGATGGGATGGATTCAGTTACTATTAGTGAAACGAGTGGTTTATTGAAACATTTGAATTGCCCGGAATTTCTCTACTGGTTGAAAATATTTCATTTCATCATGCCAGATGTTGAAATATTATTTAATCAGACTCAAATGCGCGGGATTGACAGTGTTCAACTGCAAAAGGCAATTGAACAATTCAAACGGCAAATTATTCACATTAGAAATTTAAGAAATTCTACTGACAATAACAATCAAGAACGCAATCATGAAGAACCTGCAAGGAAAGACAAAAAACGACAGCTGTAGAGAACAGGGCTGTTATTGCAAAGGAAGTATGTGACACTATTTTAAGCCAAATTAGCGACCGATTTGATTTTAGGGATCACTTAAGTGCAGCAAAATTATTTGATTCTCAAAAATTTAAAACTTTTAGTCATTCATTTTCACAAAAAAATTTAATGAAACTGTAAAATCTTATCCTATGTTGGACAGTGTAAAATTGAAAAGTGAACTTTCAGTAATTTATGAGCGCGATGACATGTGTGACGTAGGTGGTGTTTTTCCACTTTTAGTGTTCATAACAGACAACAACCTAAAAAAGGTTTTGATGGAAACATACAAACTGTTGGATATTATTTGTACAACGTCCATGTCGACAGCAGAATGTGAACGACGTTTTTCCACCCTCAAACGCATTAAAACTTTTCTGAGAAGCATAATATCAGAAGATCGACTGAACGCTTTGACGGTCCTATCCACAACAAAGTGAAAAATAGGAGAATGGATTTTATGTACAGGGTTCGGCAAAATAACCTCCCACATTTTAATCGTTAATAAAAACGCCATTGTAAATGTTGTTTAAATTTTTATTTAATTAAATGGAAATGTATACTATGCCATTTGTTTTCATTAAGTTTTGAAAATTACAGACTTCAAGTGGCGACCATTGTTTTCGATACACATTCGAAGGTGATTTTTGAACGTTTCCATTACTCGAGCAGTCATTTGAGGCGATATTCCTGCAATTTCTTGACGTATTGCTGCTTTTAATTCGTCAATGGTTCGGGGATGGTGTTCAAAGACCTTCGCTTTCAGGTAGCCCCAAAGGAAAAAGTCGCATTGGGCAAGATCGGGTAAACGAGCAGGCCACCCTACATCTCCACGTAATGAGATTATGTGTCCTGGAAACATCTCCCTTAAAACGTTCATGGACCATCTGGCCGTATGAGCCGTAGCTCCATCCTGTTGGAACCAAACATCCGCATGGTTAAGTTCTCTAAGTCTTGGGTCCAAAAAATTACGTAGCATGTCGATATACCGATCGGCGGTTACGGTAACCGTAACGCCTCCCTCTTCAAAAAAATAGGGACCCCAAACGCCAAATGACCCAACAACACACCAAACAGTAACGTGTGGGCTGTGAAGTGGCCTTTCATGGAGCTGCTGTGGATTTTCTCGTGCCCAGTAGCGAAAATTTTGCTTGTTCACACAGCCGGATAAATGGAAATGGGCTTCGTCACTGGTTATTAAAAGCCCATTTTGTGGGATGTTTTGAAGAATATCGTTGCAACATGCTATACGATTTTCCCTGTCTCGTTCACTCAGCTCTTGTGCGATCATCATTTTGTATGGGTGGAAGTGTAGGTCTGTTTGTAAAATTCTTCGCAGCGAACGATCTGATAAACGCAAAGCAGCGGCATGTTTAACAGCTGAACGAGTAGGAGATCGTTCCACAGCTTCTCTAACAGCTGCAACATTTGCAGGTGTCCGAACACTTCTGGGTCTACCGGTTGGTTTTCTTTTTAAGGCTGAACCTGTGGCTCTAAAATTCGAAACCCAAAGCAGTATTGTTTTGCGATCTGGAACCGGAGCATGTCTACCCAGTGCGAAGTGAGTATGAAAAGTTCGTTGCGTTGTAATCACAGATTCATTTTTCAAAAATGTTTCGATAATGACAGCACGATGTTCGCCCGTCCAAATCATGATGACAACTAAAATGGCAAGTCATGTGCTACCAACTGAAAACAGTAAGCTCCCCATCGCGTCAGTGGCGCGGGCACAGTGGCGGTGCAAAATGTGGGAGGTTATTTTGCCGGACTCTGTACAAAAAATAGGAAAGTTTTTTTTGTGTCCACCCTCTTTCATAACTCACGAGCCGCCACTGAATAATATAATGTTTATATTTTGATGGATTCGTTAGGTTTATTTCAGTTGTGGGACAGATATTGGGTTTTATAATTTAAGCAACGCGGTGTTTGATACTATTAAGACATTAATTTCCAGAAATATACATATATGCAACCTTTTAAAATGAAATCATAGTTAAGAAACGTAAATACTGGAAGTCGTCATGAAGGCTATCCATACAGCCTACAGTGCTAAAATTATGTACATCACAGAATAACTATTTCTAATTTTCGAAAATGATAAAGAGCACTTAACCCTGCTGATAGATTAGGCCCATTTGGTCGAATATTTTGCTTGTTAGATTTATAACTTTTAAACGGTATTATATATTGCTTTGAGATTTCAGCTCACGTGTTCTCTTATTAACATAATTTTATGTCCATAATTTCAAGCGACTGACTTTAAGCCGGACTGAAAAAATGAAAATTTACTTATCTTAGATTGGGGACCATTTAGTCCAGTTTATATTTTTATTTGATTGAAATCAAAATACAAATCTTTTTCTATAACAAATTTGATTTTATTGATAGTTTTTTTCAGTACATCCTGAACAAAATATGTTTCTGTTGGTTTTTCAAATAAACTTGCCACAAATGTAGCATTTGATGTCTCTTATACGCTCTCAATAAGTCTTCATCAATATCTGTCCATCTGTCACTAAATTTGACTCTGCCGTAATTGTTAGTATTTTCGATAATAATTCTTTCTATTGGAGGCGGGAAGAAACATAGAAATGCTGACATCATATCACTGCATCTAGATACTCAAATCTAGTTGGTCCTGGTTGTGCTGAGATAATATTCTCAGCAGCAGTTCTAATGGGTTGAGGTAATGGAGTAGCACTCCAAACCATTTTGTTTTTAGTAATATACAAGGGATTCACAGAGCTAATTATAGCCACGTCTGGTTCACTTTCTGTTTCAAAATCACTTGTTCCGTTATTTTTTGAATTACAGTCAATATTCGAAATATTGAAATATCTGAGTCACTTTCTGAATTGAGCACTTCACGAATATCATCTTCGTTCAAGTAACGAATGTTTTCTATTAAAAAATTCGAATAATTAGCGTCGTAAAATGTAGAAAGCAATATTTACATTCACAGTACTTCGCGAAACTGCAATTAATTTGCTGCATGAAATTTTGTTAGCTTCATTATCTGTAAATTGCAACTCGACTTACTTTCTTTCTGCGTATTTGATGCTATTAAATATCTAAGATATATATTGAATAATATAAAAATATGTAGGATATTTGAGCATAACTACGAACATCAATATGACAATCAGCCATTATTGGCGTTGTGAATTTGACGGAATACCAACCCTGCCATATGAAATATACCTAATACCTATCTAACATTGAAACTGTGCAACGTCGCCCGCGATCTCCATAGGAAAAATACTTCGATTCCAAGGTGGCACAGACTATAATAGGATTCCAACAGGATTCTGCCCCACTGCACACTTAACATACAACTACGAATTGACTACAGCGATTTTCAGAGATCGTTTTATAAGCGTAAGTTTATGGGTAGACTGCGGAACAGACGCTATCCTCTAATGAGCCATGCAGGCGCAGAGACAGAGTCGGTTTCACTTAGACAATAAGATTGAAGCAATATTCGCTCGTAACCCTGATTTTAATGTCCTGAAAGGCTTTTGTAGTAATGTTCAAAATACGGAAATCGGTAGATATATTAAATTTAAAGATTATTATTTCTATGCGCCACTCACTAGCTCTGATGTGGAGCGAAATGTTTCTATATTTAAAGACATACTGTCTAATAAAAGAACGCACTTTACAGAACAAAGTTTAGAATATATTGTAATAACTAATGTGAATAAAAAATGTTAACTGTGGTGTGGCTAAACATTCACGTTAATTATTGGTAATATAATTAATTTCAAGTTTATACTTTTTCAATATTTTGAATTTTTTCACTATATAAAGTAAATGCATAGTGTATATATCTCTGGAATTAATTTCAATTCAAGTTAATTTAAATTCATATAACTTCAGTGTTTTATTTATTTTCGTAAAAATAAATTTTTGTATAGACATTTTATTGCCTTTATTACGACTCTGGCGAAATATATTTCACAATTTCGTCTGTTTGCATTAAAATACGTACAAACAGACAACTTTTATCAATACCATCGCGATATAACATTCATATATACATGTTAAGTCGATCGATTCTACATTGTCGGCACCGATGTATCACACCCGATACGGGATAGCGCCGTTTCCGCAGTCTATTATGAGTAAGTAGACTGCCTGATTCGTCTCTAAATTTATTTTTATACCCTTATTTAAAAAACGTAATATTCCACAATCCACAATTTTCAAAAACTACAAATGTACAATTTATTACATGGGGTTCAGTATTGTTTAAAGCAGGAATCCAACATTTTGAACATTTTCTTAGAATAATTTTCTGTACACATAAATGTATTATTTGTAATATAGGTTCTCAAAAATTATTTGAACTAGCATTTTGTATTAATCTGATTTCGAATTAAAGTAACGTTCAAATTCCGTTAGCGTTCATATTTCGTAACTTAAAAATGTTGAAAAAGCAAATATTGAAGATAAAATAGGTCATCTGAAAAATAGCCTAATATACTATTTAAACGAATATCAATATGTAATTTTGATAAAATAAGTTACTTATGTACCTCCGCGGCTTAAAAATTTTTAATTTCCTGAATGTATAGTTCTACGTACAGGCTGGAATCCTGTGATTGAAATCATAACAGGGAATAGGCACTGCGAGTATGTTCAATAAATTCACTTTCGGTTTTTGTAAACTGGAGGAAAAGGGCAATCTCTTATATTAAACGGCAAGACCCCCTCAAATTTGACAATTTCCACCAGGAAATTCATTCACCATATTTGATATACGAAAATGCGAATTAGACATGTTCGTTAATCAATTAAATTTGAAGTTTCTGACGATTAAATTTACAGTGGAAAAGGAACACAATAACAAGATACCATTTTTAAATACCTTACTGATCAGGAATAAACATAAAATAAAAATCGATATTTTCCGGAAAGAAACCAATGTTAATAGATTCATCACCGCGGATTCAAATCATAGTTATCAACATAAGACAGCTTCCTTTAATTTCTTAGTCAATCGGCTACTAAATTTTCCGTTAACAAAAGAGAGATATGAAATAGAACTGGATTTCATTAAAAATATATTCAAAACAAAAATAAAAAATACAATCCGCGAATCCACAAGTTTGATATCTCAAAGTAACCAGGAGAAAAAGTACATCTGTTTACCATACCACCCGGTCACGAAAAACATTAATAAAATTGTGAAAGAAAGAGGTCTCCAGGTTGCCTTCCGGTCAGAAAATACTATCAAAAATCTCCTGGGGAATACTAAAGATAGAGTTAATTTCAATTCGAAATCAGGTATATACGAAATTAGTTGCGGGGATTGTAATCTGAAATATATAGGCCAAACTAAACGACCAATAATAACGCGTTTTAAAGAACACATATCACATATTAAATACAATAGACCGGATAAATCCAATGTAGCCAACCACGCTTTAAACACAATGCACAACGTGTCGATTACAGGGTTGAGGTTACTCAAAGGAATTAATAAACCCCACGAACTTGATGCTTACGAAAGTATAAATATCGCGAAAAATAAACATAATTCGATGAATAGCGATAGGTCTCCGATACCATTCAGTTGTCTCTTTGCATTTTTATTAACATAATTGTGTCATCGTCGTTTTTAAAAACCGAAGTTTATTAAGACATGTTTATTGCCGGTCCCCTGAAGGAAAGTATGTTGACCGTCTTTTTCGTGCGACATTCCAACCCGGAGAATAAACATCTGGGTAGACCCTTTTCTCGGTAAGTGTCCCTCTTTCGTATTTTCGTATTTTAGTTCCGTAGTTTATTTTTTCACATGTTAATATTAGTCTATACGTGGACGCGGTGAATAATAGTTGGTGCCTGAGTGGTTTTTCTACCTTTACTGTGTCCCGTGTGCGACTTTTTAATTAGTGGTTTTACCTACTGATGATGACAACTTAGTTGTCGAAATACGTATTTAGGATACGATTAATAATTGTGGTAAGGGGTTATATACCTTTTTTAAGTTTTTTACTTAACCACAGTCTCCAAAGAAAGAATTTTCACCATATTTACCAACATTTCTTGAACAGATTATGATTTCATATTTGAATCAATTCGGCATCTATTTTGTGAATATTCATAGTAATAAACAGACAGATTCTTTAGAAATGTTTACTATTTTTTAGATTTTTATTATTACACGTGACATGACAATTGCTTCACCATACACTGGCTTCTTCAAGTGTTTGATGTTAACTGAAACTAGTAAAAAACATAGTGAAACTTTATATTTCTACAATGGGTAATAAATCCTTCTCACAAACAATAACTAATGATGTCTAAATCCTTTTATATTTATATTACGCAAACAGAAATAAAGGTAAATTGTTTATCTCTGTTTGTTAATTTATTGAACTATTTTATTTTAAAGTTTAATTACTTCTAAAACTTCTAAAGAAGGAATTGAAAGAAACAAAAAACATCAACTTGTGTGTTTATTACTAAAAGATTATCGTTTCTTAATACATTTGACCAACTCTTAAAACAGAAAAGCATATTCAAAAGAACAAGAGATTTAAAATGCCATCGAAATTTCATTAACTTTAGAGAACGAAATTATGCCGATTAATAAATATTCTGTTGAAATTAACTCTGGTAGTGAAAAAGTGCAATTATGTAACCATAGGTTATGACCAGAGAGCGGAATCGAGCGATTGATAATTCATAGCCCATAGGCGTCTGCCTTGTATTCGCAATAGGTTTGTTTTTGTAAGCGATCCGTGAGTTTCGAACAATTTGATACGTGTGGCAACTGCATAAGTGGCACAAACCTACATATGCAGTTAATATGTATCTGTCAATGCACAACAGAGCGAATGTAATAAACGGTTTGGTAACCGGCAGCAACTACTGCTGAAACAAAAGTAATGCTGACAAGCGAATTGCGTATCGAATTTGGAATAAAAATAATTTACAAAGAACAAAACTCAAAACTATGTATTTTCTGGGAAACATTGAAAATGTAAAACATTATTATGAACAACTAAAATTTGTTCAAGGTGTTCCTGTGTTAAATTAGTTCTTTTAGATATTAAAACGTCTTTAAAAATAAAAAATGTCCATTCCACATCACAACTGGTGATGGGTGCGTTATTAAAATGTTGCAAACGTGTACCATACTTCAATGTATAGATTTTTCAATCGGCTCTGTGCAGAATTTATATAATATATTCAAATCTAGATTTCTGCTAAATCTGGCATCAATTTTTTGTCTCAGCTTTGAGAAATATCCTTTTAAATGATGAAACTTATCAACATTTGGTAAATGAACCCTGATGTATTCACATACTCTGTGTAGTGCATGCGCTGCACAGGTAACGTGTAGCATATTGGGATAAGATTGCCTTAATAACTTACCTGTCTTACCTTTGTCTTTATAGTTGTTATCCGATGACAGAATATTACGAATACATTGATCAATTAATTCTGCAACTGTTTGACCATCTATGACTAGCAATATTTTAGATGAAATTAAGTATGGTTGGTATGGAGTTGTCGGATGAAGAATACTAACAACTACATTTAACACATATCATCCCATTACATCCGTTGTTTCGTCTGCACTTACCCAAAGATAATGACCAGATAGGTTGGCTCGTATTTTTTAAATTGTTCTCTAATAACATTTTGGTAACTGGTATTTACGTACTACTCCAAAAATAGGGTAGTAAATTAAACTTAATATTTATAAAAAATTATAGGATCAATATACCGTATGTCCCCGGATTGAGTTTACAAGAGGAAAAAAATTTTTATTTTTGATTTTACAAAAAAGTGCTGAAGGAATAAAATTTTTTGCTTAATTTCAAATGACCAAATCTGTAATTAGAATTTCAGTACCACTTATCTATGTTCCAAAAAAATTTTTTTTAAATTTTTTTCATCGCAGTACATCTATTATTTTTTAATGGTAGAAGCCTTTGACTTGAAAATGTCATACACTAATTTATTTGCCAAAAATAACTTCAAACTGTAATTCTGTAAGTTTTGGTGAAAATGTTAACGTTATCACAAAAAATATATTTAATACAATGTTACGGTATTGGGGAAAAGAGCTATCGTCGTATTGCTGAAGAATTTAATACAAAATTTCCCGAAGTAACTGTTTCCCGTATGGGTATAAGGAAGTTGGTTAAAAAATTTTTGGAAACTGGTTCTGTTCTGAATTTAAAGAAAAAGAAAATAGTACGTGATGAAGATGATGCTACTACCGTTTTAATTTTGGATTCGGTGCAAGATAATCCTAAACTTTCATTGCGGAGACGGGCGCTTCAACTGAATATGAGCAAATCCCATATTCAAAGAGTTTTGAAGGAACGTAAATAAACCGATTTTTAATCATACGTTAGAACCGGGAGATGATGAGAAGCGTCTTTATTTTTGCATGTGGATGAGAGATGAAATAATGGAGAACCAAAATTTTCGCAAAAGCATAGTATTTTCCGATGAAGCAACTTTTTCTATCAATGGTACCGTTTCGTCACAACATGTTCGTTATTGGAGTGATACTAATCTTCACTTTAGAATTGCATCAAAACGTCAATACTTTGTTAAGGTAAACGTGTGGTGTGCTGTTTCTTATCATGGAATAATAGGGCCATATTTTTTTTATGCTAATGTAAATCAGCATAATTATTTGGAAATGTTGAGCAATTTTTTCTGGGATGGTTTAAGTGAACTCCCACTTGCTTATCGGCAGAGGATGTATTTTCAACAGGATGGTTGTCCGGCCCACCGTTCGCGGATCGTAGCTGCCTGGCTCAATCAAAAATTCGAAAATAATTGGATTGGCTGGAATGGTCCTGTTTTGTGGCCTCCAAGAAGCCCTGACTTAAATATTTTAGATTTTTATTTGTGGGGACGGTTAAAGCAACTAGTCTACATGGACAACTTGCCTAACAATGTGGAAGTATTAAAAAATCGCATTAGAGATGCTGTTGCATCCTTGACGCTTGAAGAAATTCGCAACAGTTACAAGGAACTGCGGCTTAGAGTCGAATTGTGTGCTGAAAGGGGTGGCGAATTAATAGAATAGTTTTAAACATTATTGTTTCTAGCCTAATTATTTTTTTATTGTTGTGATTGAAAATAAAAAATAAAAATTTGTAATTCTAAATAGGGGTTTGACAGTTTCGTAATTCTAATTACAGATTTGGTCATTTGAAATTAAGCAAAAAATTTTATTCCTTTAGCACTTTTTTGTAAAATCAAAAATAATTTTTTTTTTCCTCTTGTAAACCCTATCCGGGGACACAGGGTACAATATAAAGCGGATTTTTTTAAATACTAAGCGTTGTAACCAAATAACACTGAAAGAAACGAAACCAGAAATAATCCCTTATAGAAGAGAAAAGAAAATATACTATCTCAAGAACAATAAATACATATATGTATATGCATGTATAACAGCATGTAAACACGAGAATACAAATAGCGGATATAATTTTTTACGACGAAGTCTAACGAAATAATACATAAATGTATATTCTGTCTTACACGCCAAGGCTGAATTGAATTTATAAGGGAATACACACAATGTGCTATTCATAATGACGGAAATAACAACATTTGTTTCTCTATGTTACAAAAACAATTAACAAAGATTATAAAGTATTTGCTGTGGAAGACCGCAGAAGTGAAAATATAATAAACTGTTATGACATTTATGATATGGATCTATAAATCCATGTAATTCTTTGCGTTAGACGCCAAAAGTCATGGAAACTGAGCATAGTGCCCTTTGTACCACTTCCAATATATCTCTCAGTTCCACTCTGTTAGTCTTGTGTCCTAGTTAAGAGCAATTACCCTCTCCAGAGGAAATTTGAGTACCCTCGTAGGATCCAATAGATCTCTTCCGAAATGTTTCTGTCTGTGGCCTTTCAGTTCCTCACACGTGCATAATACATGAAGGCTAGTTTCCTTCTATTTTTCACATCTCCTACACTCGTTAACCAAGCTCATACTGTACATATGCTTTCTTAAAGAACAGTGTCCGGTTATAACCGGCAATAGTTTTAATTTCTTTTTGTATTACTATAAATTTTTTTTTGTCCGAAAGCCTCTTCTCTAATAGTATCTTGGTATGGAATTGACCTTCCGTTAGCCTCCAATTCTTTTTGTTTTCATTTCTGGAGTCTCATCAGTCTGCATTACCAAGGTGTCTCAGTAGACTGCTCAGGTTCTGAATTCTCTTCAGACTCCATCTCTTTGAGTTTATTTTGTTTTATATTTCGGTTCATTCCCGAGTACGAAAGAAGTATGAAAGTCAATACCCGCAAATCTTCCATTACGGGCACAAGGCGTAAATACAAGGGAGTGCCGCCTGGTGCCTTCAGTGAAACATTCGAGACCACATGTACTCCAGTGGCAATTCAGCTTTGAACATGTTACCTTACATCGTAGCTTGGGAGAGCTAATCCGCGGTGACAGCTTTCTCTAAGGATTAGACGGTTTTTAGGCCTACCCATCACGCTTATGACTGCCACTAATTATATTCCCCAAGAAAAACCTGACTATTCCTTTTTTCCGTCACCTAGGGACGCTCCTGGTGGTTGCAGAAGAGGTCCGCGAACCAGGCCATGATATGGATAATTGTGTTAAGTACAAAGAGCTCATTCAGAAGAATTATAAATAAGAAGGTTATTTCTTCTGCAGAGAAAATAGTTTAGAGTTTATTGAAGAGAATGCCAAATAATGTAAAAGCTTTCCTCTTTGATGAAGATATAGAAACCTCGTATATAGTTCTACATCTGAAACACACGTAGCTGTTATTGGAAATCAAATTGAATTCATGAGTAAGTTTATGTATCCAGATATTTACACACACCAATTATAAATCCAAAAATTTTCAATAAGGGAGCAACCGCCTATTTTTAGTGGAGATATTTGGTAACGATAAAATCATCGTTCAAACAAACATCTATTTTGAGAACCTCGGTCAATCTTATTATTTGGGAAGGGACCCAAAATTTAATGAAACGTTTGACGACGTGTATTGAGTTCAATCGTTTATTGAAAATACCACCCTCGTAATACTAAAATTTTCTTGAATATTACAGATCTTTAGGTAAGATTATATTGTTTATTAATTCATTCAATAAAATACTGCCAGTTTATAAGAAAGAAGTTGTGGATATCGTTTATAAAAAATTGTTAAAACAAAAGCAAGGGTTGTAATTGCATCGAGATTGATTGCCCAAAAATCTGATTGATTGTTAACGAGGTAGATGCTAAACCACTAAAAATTGCTAATTTGAGTTTATAATAGGTTGGTGCATAATTATCAGACGTTTTACTGGCGTCTTATTTACAATACAATATTTTATAATTTTTTTAAAATTTATTGATAAAATTATTCTTTACCAAGAAGATTAAAAGTAGCGCAGTCATTTTGTGACTTCAGCGAACTTTTTACCGAAAGAACAATAAGCGAAAGTCTATCCAGTTAATGGTTTGCCAGTTTCAAATCTGCGACACTAGTTTGGAAAATAAGCCAGAAAGAGGTCGATGATCGGATTTCAACGACCAGGAATTTTTGGCAGCCGTGGAAGAGGACGAAAGCTTGACAATTCGAATGCTGGCCGAAAACTTCAATGTTGACCATTCAAACATCGTTCGTCGTCTCAAAAAGCTCGGGAAGGTATTGGAATTGGCCCCACGACACCATCAACAATAAAGCCGAACCTGTACGAATTTTCACCGATTTTCTGCAATAAAAACAGAAGAAAAAATGGAGAAGCCATGATTCATCGCCAGTGACAAGTTTCTTCAGAAACGGAGCTAGCTCCTCCGTTTCTGAAGAATCTTGTCACTGGGGATGAATCATGGCTTCTCTTCAAAACCTCGAAAGAAAGAAGGTCTTGGTTTCGCCTTAAGTTTCACCAAAAGGCATAACGAAAAACGTGCACTGTAAGTGCAATGCAAAATGTGCAATGTGGTGTGTTTGGTGGGACAGAAGCGCAATCATCCATTGGGAAATCATCTTAAACGAGATTTGTTATTGGTGAAATGACGACAATGAGTGTCAACAGTGACGGATTCCAGACAAAAACGATAAGCGGCAATTCGACATCAACAGCCATGTCTGTCTGACTCCACTCGACCTCCTCCACGCTGCAATCGAGACGAAAAGACCACCCAAAAGGAACAGTATCGTCTTCCACCAAAATAATGTGCGTTCACGTGTGGAGCATCGTGTTGTCGAATCCATTGCCAATAACTGTTTCCACATCCTCCATATTCTCAAACAGAAGCGCCCACAGATCATCACGATCGCTGAAAAACTGGTAGTAATGTTTATGAGGATTTCGATAATTTAGTAGCCGATGTCAAGGCATGGATCGCCACCAAGAACTCTGACTTTTTGCCCGTGGAACCGACCGTGTTCCAGGCAAATGGGAAGCAGTTATTGAAGTAGGTCACTGTCTACTTCACTTCCACACTCCTGAATAATCATTAAAAAATTTATTGTTGATGTTTCTTTTTTATAGTAATTTTTGAAGAGTAACAGAATTAATACTCAGATAAAGAAAATACCCTAAAAGCTTTTAATAAACCCATTATAGCTGAAATTGTTAATTTTCTAAAAATCATGAAGTTTTAAAATTTACTATTAAATCCAATATTTCAAGTGCACCAACTTAATAGATTTTTAAAATATTAGGTAAACTGCGATAAATGCTAATAAAATGATAGGATTTTTTCATTTAGTGTTTTTAGTAATAAAAATGCACGTTATGTATTCAAACAGTTGTTATTTTTAATTTTATTATGCAAAACACAACTAAAAGGATTACAAATTTTACAAGCATCAGAATTAATGCAGACTAGTGTTATCCTAATGGGATTTTGGCACTGCAGTAATCATATATGCATATGACTTTATACTCGTGGTTCATTTAATCGGTGTTCGTCACACGTAGGTAATTGATTTCTGGTTTCAAAACTCACAAACATTGTACACGTTAGGTGTGTTAATGATAAAAAATGAAAGAATATACACTGAATAGCTACCTTTTTTTTCACAAACTCCAACATAATTGATTGAATTTTTATAATTCCAAAAAAAAATGTGAAAGAGCAATGATTAATACATCCAGTAGAGAACATTACAAATCACACTTCATAAGACTGAAAATAATAACAATTCCATCTCCATTTATATACAATGTTTGCTTTTTGCCAAAGCAAACATAAACAATTTCGAATCACAATCTGATATCCATTGCTACACAACTTAGGAACAAATCATGTTTCCAAGTTCCATATCACAGGTTAACTTTTGCTAAATACCAAGCCATAAAATTTTATAGTCAATTACAACAAAAAACCTCAAACAAATTTAAAATGCAAATAATACAGTATCTAATACATAAAACCTTATATCGTATAAAATAGAAAATTTCTTTACTTGTAATATGTAACAATCATTTAACATAAATAATAGTATTTAAGCTATATTCATTAATTTTTCATTGTGACTTTCCATGTAATTATCAGGAAATAAATTATTATTATTATTATTATTATTATTGGCAAAAAAAACCAGCACCCTGAGATATTTCTTAAAAGCCAACAAATTTAGTTTTTTTTTGTCTAAACAAGAATTTAAACTTATATTTTTATTGTTAAATCTTCGTATTGACTGGTCTAATGCTAAATATGCGCCACATTTAATTTTAACGTATTGACCTTTTTTTATAAAAGTCACCTACATATTTGTTTAAAATTGACATCAATAAATTAGTCGGTGTTTCTTAGCTTTTATTTATGAAAAATCCAAGTAGGCTTACTACTCCACCGTTTATGAACACCAGTTTGACAGTAAATAATAATTTTCACGCGTTGACAATGCCGTTAACTAATGCAAACGTTGGACAAATTATTCTATTAGATTGTCGTAGTCAACGGTATGTGTCCCGTACATAGGAATACCTCACACTACCGTTCAGGATGCTTGGAATCGGTTTCTAGAGACTGGCGCATTCGAAAGACGAGCAGAATCTGAATGGCGAGAGCAACAAGTGCAGTCGATGATCGTTTTATTGTGTTCAATACATTAAGGAATCGCAAAATAACAGCAATTCAGCTTCAACATCGCTTCCAAGCACCTCGACGAATAGAAATAAGGGAAAGAACAATTAGGCGAAGACATGGGGAAAGTTGTCTGACTTCACGAAGACCGGCTACAGGACCACAATCGAAGAGCACGTCTTCAGTTTGCCCAATATATGAATTAGACTCTTCAGCAATGGGGTGAAGTTCTCTTTACGAATGAGCCGCGCTTTTGTCTATTGCGCCATATCTGAACGGGTATATTTTCATAATAGTTCTTTTATGGTATGGCAGGTATTTCCATGAAGCACGTATAGAGCTCATATTTGTAGAAAATGTAGCTTTAAACGCTCACAGGTACGTGGAAGAAATTATGCAAGAAGCTGTTTTTCCATTTTCTCATTTTATTGGAGATGGCTTTGTTTTGATGCATGACAACCCCAGACCACAGATGGCAAGAAGTGTTACTGAGTACATTAATGAAATTGGAATTGATAAACTTGATTAGCTAGAATGCAGACGGGATCTTAATCCGATAGAACACCTTCGTGATGAACTTCAAGTGCGTTATCGTCGTCGTCCAGCAATACCAGCGACTTTACAAGAGCTACGATTAGCACTCTCAGAGGAATTCGAAGCAATTCCTCAATTTTGCTTAAAAATTTTTGTAAATTTAATACCAAGACGACCAGGTAAATCAGATTCGAGAAGGACATATAAATTATTACCGTCTAGTTTATTATTATTATTTTTCTTTAAGCGTAACTTTTTCTTTTACTTGTTATCACCTCCTGTTTACTTTTGTTTTCCTTACGCAACCTACTTTAAACTGCCTGTGGTGGCTTCATTAGTGTGAATACGAACTCCGTGTGTCATATAGTCTCGATGACAAGCAGTTCTAAAACGCGATGACGCCCTTTTCAAAGTTTTAGTCAGAATAGTAACGTTTCGATTAGAATCGCACGACCATCTCACTGAGCTCTAAGCCGTTGGTAACTGGTTAGCTGCTTTGTCATTTTTCAGTCCAACCCACCCACTAAAGGTAAGTCCCAGGAGGGTGTTTGTATTGCACAACTTTTGATAAGCCAGTTTTTGCGGATCTTAATTCCTTGCACCTCTTGTTAGCGAAACAGAGTACGGTGCGCGCGTGAATAGTACGTAATAATTAGAAAAACCTAAATCATATCATTGGATGGACTTTAGTTGATAGCTATTTAATTTGAAAATGTATTCAATAAATAAAAATTTATAGACGCCATTTCTAAAGCTATTTTACTTTATATACAACTCATCGCCGACCGCATTAGCAAAATTCTTTCTAAACATAACATCAAAACCATGTTTAAAAACCATTTCACCTTACTTCTTTTCTGTTGTCCGCAACCATCTAGAAACTTCTGATGCTTAGCATTCCATGCCCGTGTGGTATTCTATATATGCAAGCCTAAGCATTCGGTAACCCCTCGTATATCTGAGCATGCGCGTGGTACTAAGGCACTGCACGTAACGCAATTTGTGCTTACCGCACGTAGCTTGGAAATTGGATACCAAATAAAAACTTTAATCTTCTATTCTGCAATCCCTATGACTTTAATCGCATAATCCGTGAAATCATAAAAATCCTAAAACATCCTAATAATTTCAACGGTGATAACGGATATTCTTTACGTAGTACCCGGCGAACTCTTCTATGTCAACCATAATCCTGACGATCTTCTGACCCGGAGCAGCTGCCATATAACCCTGTCCCAAACTAACATACTTTCAGTTTCATTGCAACAACATCGAGCGTACTAGCAGTCCTGAAAATGTCTCTTGCAAGAGTGGCTGAAACGTCGGACAAGAAAAAAAAACAGTGCCAAAAATGCATTCCAGTCTATAATCCAAGAAGAAATAATGGACAAAAACCACGGAACTTTACAAGTAACGTTTTCCAAAAAAAAACTTATTTTTAAACACAAAGATATAGCTATTTTCATTATAATTTTGTTCATGTGTCTTTACAAAACATAATAATAATATTAAATAACTATTTTGAATCGAAGTAGCCTTTACTTGATGGAAATTCATAATTAATGAAATAAAAATTTTTAAAAAAACTTTCAGTTTATTGAGGTAAACTTACATATAGAATATAAAGTGTCTATTATTGAGCCATCCTTCTGAGTATAATTATTTTTTCATTATAATATTCATTTAAGTTTAAATTTGTAAACATCCTTCAAGATTAGTTTGCAAAACAACACCATCTTAGGAAGACACTGTGTGTCGAAACAATTGCTTTTTTATTTTTATTTCATTAAATGAGTGCTTAATATTTTGCTTAGTAATGTTTGAAAAGCATCGGCGAATCTGTTGAATTATTTTGAAAAGGTAAATAAAATTAAATATTACACAAATACACTTATGACATGAAAGTGTGTAAGTTTTACAGTAATATGTCCCCACTAATAAAAAACGATAAATAATTAACTAAATCCTCTTATCTTCTTAGCAAAGAAAGACGCCATGTCAAACTAAATACTGAATATCCATCAGAGTACTCTAAAATGGCAGAACAAGATGTATGAATAAATAATAACAATGAATATTAATGTATTTAAATATTTTATTAAGTAATCGTCATTTTAAAAAGGAAAACTACTTAAAAGTAGCGCTTGAAGGAGGGACTGAATACAAGTTTGTCGAAATGGACAAATTAACATACCTGGGGACGGTACTTTCAAGAAAACCAGATATACGAGGTATATTCATAAACTACGTTCTAAATGTAAATGTGTTTTAAAAGCATGGCGCTAGTGAAGCAAATATGCTATAAACAAATTCATTACTACAAAGGAAGATTGCTAACGTCAAATTATTTAACTGAATTGACTCGGATTTTACTTGGTGAAGATTCATAATTTAAAATAGAAATATAACTACGGTTAAAAGCTTAACTTGTTAATACTTAATCGTAACACGACAATTGTTTCCCCAACACAGTGGCTTCATTAGGTACTTACAGCTAAAAAGTACTATTAGGTTAGCACTTCGTGGTTTTGCTTGGCTTGGACGAGTTTTTATAATTAGCTTTCAATAATATGTATTATCTTTTGTCTAAACAACAAATAAATAAATAAAACTTTTAATACTTTTTTTTATAAATTTCTTTATTTATAACAAATATATTGTATTACTACTTTATTTATATTTCAAATAGGATTAATAACAGTGGGTGTAGTGTTCTTTATTGGTTGTTCCTCGACTAGCGTGGGTAGTGGGCACATAAACTCGAAGTTCTCAGGTTTTTAATTTATTATTGTTTTATTTTCTAAACCGTGTTTTAAATTATATTCGTGGATCCTCGATCAACGAGAACAAGGAACATGTATTGTTTTTGAAATTTAGTAACCCTTTCTAATTTGAAATTTAATTTTGAATATACTTTATGAGCCGAAAACTTATTTTCGTGTTAATGTGATATTTAAAAAAAAATGGCGTTTTATTTTTGGCATTTATTTGACCTGAATTATATTGGTGATAGGTGGCTCTCTCTTATGGTAGTTTTCCCTCTATTACTTAACATTTGCAGTTACCTTCTTCCGTAGTATCTAAGTTCTTCACTGGTTGTTGTTTACTTAACCTTTTTGGAATCTTGGTTGACAGCATAAAAAAAAATTAATAATTGATACCTTATTTATTTTCTCCTCACGTAGTATGTGTACGTTAATATTATGAGGTACGTATTATTTTATTTATTTTACTTATAAATACGAATTACGTATTGTTTATTCCTTAATACGAAGTACGTATTAATATATTGGTGTTTAACCACACTTTTTTTCGAATAATATTTTATAATACGAAGTATAGCAAACGCCAATTAAGTTGGCGCGAGGAGGGGTAAGTTCGCGCAGGATTAAAAGTAGTGTGGAGATTTGTATTTGGTTTTACATCAAATGTCAGATAATTCGAACCTCTGAGCGTGTATCACTATTGATCCCCTAGCAAAGACATTATGTGCCGTCAAACGTCAAACCTTAATAATATGCTCTCAGTTCGTTGTTTTTCTATGAAAATAAAAAGAAATGAAATAGAAATTGTTATATTTAGAAGGTACATAATTCAATGTCAGAACAGCAACAAATATTATATAAATTACCATTATTCATTCTTTTCAGAAATTGAAACGGAACAATTATTAAAAATTTTGATTGGGCAATTTTGACAACCAGAGATTGATAACAAACTGGTTTGTTTGAATTGATCTTGATTGCGAAGGTAGAGTAACGTTGATTGTATTATTGTATTTCAGATGTCGAACAAGTTGCAGGCGAAGTCGATATCTCTAACGGGGTCGTTGTTTTAGCTAATTGAATTCTACTGTGCAGAGAATTTTCGATATATCCTTCTGCAACCGTAGATGATTTCCATCCACCATGCCTTTTAATTGAAAGCAAGTCACCTCCTTGGTTTGCCAACAATGTCGCTGAACTCCTTCGAAAACAGTGACCTGTGCGCTATCAAGCTGAAGGTACTCAGCTATTCGCATTGGAATTTTGCCAATCGTATTAAGACCAACAGGTGAACAAACACACTTGCCATTGCGATACGTTAAAAAGAATCGCTGCTGGCTGTCCGGTCTTAAATTTGCATATTGCCGAATTAATGCAATCCATTCGGGCTTAATGATTGCAAATGTACGGCTGTTACCTGTTTTAGTTTCTGGAATTGTTACGATAATTAAATTCGATTTAAATTCTATGTCTCGCAATGACATTTTGCAAAGTTCTTCACGTCGACACGCTCCAGAAATACCCAATATTAATACAGCCTATAAATACATATAGTGTTGTATGGAATTTAAATATATGGAAATGACTTTACCTTCATTAGTAGGAACAAAGAATTTTGTGCTTCAACAATATATTTAGTAATTTGTTCTTCGGTTAATACTGCTGATTTTTTAGGCTGATGTTGCTTCGTTATCTGTTTTAAATACGCTATGAGTTTTGCATATTTTGATATAGCCGTATTATCATATATTATTAAGCATGATTTTAACATAGAATAAGTGGGCCATAATGATTTATTTGATTGTAAATTTTGAAAATAAACTAATAAACAATTTTCGGAGTATTTTTGTATATTTTTAGATCTAGCCCAAGTTACGAATTTAGGCTAAGTGCTTTTGTATATGTTTTTTGATTTTATGGGTAATAAATTATCCACTGCAATATTGGCAGCTTCGCGAATTTCAGGCGGTGTACATTGCATTTCATTATCAGAATTCATGTTGTTGGTGAGGTTTTTATTTTGTATGGAATTTTTTGAATTTGATAATTTTAAATTAAATGTCACTTCAAATAATCAATACTGCCAACTCAAATTTTTTAAATTAATATCAAGAGATTAGTAGTGTGTCATAAACGATAACGTATTTAACAATATGTATTATTGTTATAGTTCTCGTACAAAAAATATTGTACAAACTTCGTGCGTGAAACATTTCGCGAATTCGTGTCCATAAACTGGTCACTCATTCGCGAAATATGATTTCGCGCACTTGGTTCGGCCTCTCGCTTTTATAAGATTTAATTAATATTTGTGTATTACACATTTTTATGTCAAAAAACTCTTTATTTTTCGAAATTCTAGTTTATTTTTGAATTACTGCTGTATTTAACGTTACATTGTTGTTGTTAAAGATTTATACCCTTTCAGTAAATGTTATCTCCTTTTATTTTGCTTCATTTTAAAAATTTCCAAATTTCTAATTATACTTTTCCAAAAATTTCAACTAAATTCTTTTTATGTCTTGTTATTCTATTTGTTTTTATTTATTGAGCCCCTCTTTATTAATTTAAACCTATTATTGTTTTGTTTGATTTGCTTTTAGGTGAAAATCTTCCTTTCAGTCGGTTGGTAGAATCCCGATGTCTATAATTCTGTTTGGATGTCATGCTAATTGGCTGGTTAGTGGATATTTTGGTTCCTTCATTGGCTTTTAACTGTTTGTTCTTTTTTCAGTTGCAGATATTAATATAATTTTATTTAAATGAAGTTGGAATCATATTACGATGGTTTTTCTTTAATAAAATGTAATTTTATTTCCTTTATTTAATTTCCTTTTTTAATAGTATTTTAGTTTTAACATTAAGTAAAGCGAGGACATTTCAGGATTTTAGATAGCAAAATCCTGAAATGTCCTCGCTTAAGGTAATCCCTGGTCAATTTTTCTTTAAACTTGGAGACTTTCCCTCGGTGTCACCAATTTTAGGTTCAAAAATTTTATATTACGTTTGTTTATTATCTATAACATGTCAGTACGTTACAAACTTCTTGGTTTGTAACGTGCTCTTTAGGTTTCCAAGTGAGTGGCGTTTGTTTATCGACAGTTCCAGCAGAAGCCTCTCAAGTGTGTCCTATTACACAACGGAAATGTTTTCGGTTCAATTCCTTTTGGATATTCCGTTCAATTAAAGGAAACATATGACGACATTGAGAAGGTTATAAAGTTACGAAAATATACAGACCACAACTGCGTCTTCTGTGTGGATCTCAAAACGATAAACTTTTTACGTGGCTTTCAAAGGGGATATACAAAATTTCCGTGCTAATTGTGCCTCTGGGATAGTCGAGCTAGAAACCAACACTGGATTCAGAAACATTGACCTCCCAGAACATCCCTAGATGTTGGAGAAAAGAATATTATAAATCAACCTTTAGTCGACAGAGAAGAAGTCATTTTTTCAACTCTTCACATCAAATTGTGTCTCATGAAGCAATATGTTAAAGCTCTAGGTTTGCAAGGTAACTGCTTCCAGTACATATGTGAAAAGTTCCCACGAATAAGTTACGAAAAAATGAAAGCTGTGGTATTTGATGGACCTCAAATTAATGGCAACTAATGAGAGATCCAAATTTCATCAGCTCTATGAATGAAGCTGAGAAAGAAGCCTGGACTTCATTCACTATAGTCGCGAACAATTTTCTTGAAAACATTAGAGCCTGCAATTATAAAGATCTAGTGCAATCAATGCTTAAAAAATTTCACCACTAGGTTGTAACATGAGCATATAGCTTCATTTCCTTCCTAGTAGTCTTGATAGGTTCCCCGAAAATTTAGGTGCTGTAAGCTATAAACAAGGCGAGAGATTTCATCAAGATTTAAAAATCATGTTAACTCGGTACCAAGTAAGATGGGATCCTCATATGATGGCTGACTACTTTTGGAGTGTTCAAAGGGACTGCCAAACCAAAATACCCTGCAGAAAGTGCTACAAACGAAAATTTATTCAATGATTGCCGTTTTCCCTTTTACAAATATGTACTCTTGTAATTTTTTAATGATTATTGTGTAAATACTTGCACTACACTCGTGACTAATATTGTATTGAAATAAATAAATGATTTATTAAATTTTATACTTTTTTTTATATCGTAACAGGTCTTATGTAAGTAACTACTTAGCCGCATTAGTGATTCTACAAAGAGCATAAGAACAGTTTACAGTTTAATTTTGACATGATATGCAAAATCTGCAAAATATGATTTTCGGATTCAGCACACCCGAATTAGTAAAAAACTAGTCTTGCTTAGAAGTCAGCAAAAATCGTGTTGGCCAGTGTTATCTTTCGACGCTTCTTAGACTCAGTCTTATACCGCATGTGTCAAATATCATTAGGCATAGGGAATACGTATGAGTACATACGATGTATATGTATATGGAAAAGCCGATCCAATGCCGGCGAAGACCGCCATGGCCGGCAACGGTGGTCTCCGATTGTTTCGCAAATACAAGTTAGCAGTAATCATTTGACCATCGACATAGGTACTCGTAATGCGTTCTAAAATAACATTTACGAATTGCAAGGGATTTGCTTTTCTTATTTCTTTCAGTAGATGCACGAAAATTTTAAGCTGTAGTGCGTCGCATAAGCAAAAGCGTAATTCTAATAAAATTAAAGAATAATCCTAATAAAATAAATAAAAAAAGATTCTAAAATTATAATAAATTATACAAGAAGTTCAAAAATTCCTCCTTGCACAGCCAGACATTGTCCTAGGCGGTCGTAGAAATTAGCTCTTACATTTGCTAACATGTCGGCAGTTAATGAATTCGCAGCCTCAGTTATTTTTTCTCTCAAGGCAACTAGATTTTCTGCTCTAACAGCTTCATGAGTATAAACAATATTTTTTAGATATCCCCACAAAAAGAAATCATTTGGAGAAAGATCAGGAGATCGCGGGGGCCATTTAATGTTTCCTGTTCCAGTAATAAGACGGTCAGGAAAAGTATTTCCTAGAAGTTCCTTTACCCTCACTGCATTATGTGCTGGACAGCCATTATGTTGAAACCAAACGTTTTCCTGATTTATTCCAATGTTTTTAATGGCGGGAAGTATTTGATTTTTCAGTAATTCGAGATACTTGTCGGCATTTAATATACCATCAATAAAATAGGAGCCTATAGAATGGTCACCTAAAATACCTGCCCAAACGTTTAGTTTTTGAGGATACTGAGTGCGATTTGCAAAATGCCGGTGTTGATTTTCCGAAGCCCAATATCGAAGAACAGAGGGATTGTGCTTTCCGTGTGATGGAAAAGTTGATTCATCGATGAAGAGAATATTTTTAACGAAATTTTTATCTCGATGTATCTGTTCCATAACGTTTTGACAAAACTCCATTCTCCGGAAATTGTCCTCGGGAAATATTTCTTGAGTTTTCGAATATGTATTTGAAACATTTTAAACCATTACGTTTCCAAATACGTGAAATAGTTCCTCGGCAGCACTTCTAGTAGATTTCGTGTTATCAATTTCCACAATACTACAAATTAATACATCCCGCCGTTCTCTTTCCTCAATTTTTGTGGTGATACCTCTCTTAGTTTGCATTTCGTACAGCTATTGAGACAGAAAAAAGTTTCAAATTTATTTATAATATTATAAATTGTTTGTCTGCAAGGTACAGAACGGTCTGCAAAAGTCAGCGCAAACAAATTCATACACTCCATTGCAGACTTGCCAGCATAAAACCATTTTACGAACTGAAGCTTTTCAGTGAGTGTATAAAGAGCCATTATACATTAATTTTATTGTACGCTTTCAAACTGTAACGGCCGCAGCTAGAGTGAATGCAACATTTCCAGTCAATCGGTATCGGAGTCAATCGTCAGTCGTCGCGGTCTTCGCTGGCATAGGACTGGCTTTCTCATGTACGTATACAATATATGTACACATACGTTGATTCTCTATGCCTAATGATATTTAACACATACGGTATATTTTATACCATAAACTACTTATATATATTTCATTTATTTGTTATAATATAGAATAGTAAACAGGTCTTTTTAAACTACAAACAATAAATCATTTTCTACAGAAAATGGAATTTAATTGCATTTAAACGAGCTTTTAAATAAATATTATTTACGACCGTCACTAGTTAAAATTCTAATTAGAATATGTATGAACGTTGCAATCCATTTAATAGCTTCTTAACTTTTCTAATTTATTAAAACTATAACTTCTCTGGAAATTTCGTCGAGCACTTTATCACTAAATACTCGTACATCCTCCGTTATCGAAGTTATATTTTACTTTTACGACATCCGAACGACCCGTGTATTTCTTAAAAATGACCGCCTGTATTTTATATCCCTTCCTCTTGTCGCCAAGTCATATAATTTATCCCCTCAGACAGATTTATGATTAGATTTGATGATATACCCACAATAATTGCTGAAACGATACTACACATTCTTAATTTTATGTGTCATGAATATGTAAATTAAGATTAATCTAAATTATCGATCGTGTTACTTAAAATTTTCGAATTTATATATATTCCATTATCATTAATATATATATATATATATATATATATATATACAAATATATATATATATATATATATATATATATATATATATATACATATATATATATATATAAACATATTTTATAACGAACTATATATGTTGTTTTTATAAATGTTAACCAACCAGTTATAAAATATGGCATTTCTTAGGTGTGTGGAATTTACTACCATTAAATTAAAATGAGGCAAACAGTTTTATTATATTGTTATTGACGTAGTTTTTTCAACATTAATTAATAACCGTAATTTAGTATACCTGACAACTCCAAGCAAACTCAAAATAACCAAAAATTATATGACTATGCAGAACGCAAATGTTTGTTATGTCTTTTATTAAATATCTATACAAAATAATTATAATTAGTTATATACACGGGGTTGGATAAATTTATGGATCCATTCGAATATCCTTGATATGGCTTGTTCGGGAAAAATAGATTTAATTTTATATTTTTAGCTTCATTTAGATATAAGCAAACAGATGTAGGTATATTTATGTTAATGTATTCAATCCTAGTTTTAAATTGTAAATATTGTAAAGTGTATATAGAAAAGGTTCTTGGAGTTCTGATATATTTAATGTTGTCAATTACCTTTTGGTCTGGTATTACATTTCTTTATTCATTGTCTTGTTTTCTACGGTCATAAAAACTATTTATTTTATTACAGGCACAACCTTCTTGTTAACCCATCCATTTCGTAGTTGTAAATGTAATGTATAATAGAATAAGTTTTATTGACATATTTCCTGTTATAGATAAAGTGTTATATTATTATAATAGGTTAAATAGTGCTTTATCTTTGTTGGGTGATTTCAGTAAAATGTAAATACAGATACAAATCATTTGTTTAATTGATTTGTATCAATTTGTATACATTGCTTCACTAGCTTGACTGATGACGCCTAGATGGCAGAAACATATGTATTAAGCAGAAGTAAATGCTGAAAATACGAGGTGTATTGTCCATGTGTACAGTTACAGATATGTAAATTATTTACATGTCTGTTTCATATTGTAAATAGTTCGATTCGATTCGATTCTGCGAAATATTATGTTATCTCTAACGCACTTCCTGTGTACTGTATATTTATTATTTTAAGAGTTATTTTATTTTTCTATAATTAAGGGTGTCCGGCGTATATTGTTTATTTTAATACATTGATGACGTTGGAAACTACAGTATATACTATACATATATAAGGTAAAAATAGTTGTATAGAAATTTCTGTATAATCAATTTCGTTGTTTTCTCCCTCTCTTGTGACTGGCGAGGACAAAACTTTCTTGCCGAAAATTAAGTAAATGAAGAAACAGTTCCAAACAAGATTTCTTAGAGCTCACTACAGTTCCATGTATGATCTCTTCGAATTAACTACAGTCCTAGCTTAGGTCTCAGTGATCTAAATAGGAGCAAATAGTATTTATTAGCCAGTTTTCTCGGTCTTTAGTATTAAGACCAGATACTGCATTTGTACTAAGTTAACGGAACTCCAAGACTATATTTCTAAATAAATTAGTGTTATTCAAAAACTATTGCATTATTTCAACTCATACTTCGGTCGATACATACCGAACTTCCTTCAAACCAGGCGGATGAAACATGGCTACCTAGATTTTAATAAGACTTTCCTCAATTAAGTAAATGCAAATCAAGGATTCGATGAGTATATTTATATCCGAATCAGACTTCCAGTTAAACCGGAAACAATTTTAATTTTTTTTTTAATTTTAAATGAAACAGCCTGTATATTTTTACGAACTTAAATAGAGCTCTGCTCTAGGAGTTCAGCAATAATAAGGTTTGACATACTTTTGTTCAACAACGACAGAGATATTTAATTGAAACTGATATTTTAAAATCAAGTTTATGTTTAGTAACCCATGAAACTAAAATTCAGTATTTGATTTAAACTGTCAGAATGAACTTTGTAGATGTCCATATATTAATGATGGTTCAACTAACTGAAAAAGAACTGTATAATTCTGTGTTTGACCCACCGCTCACGGGGCGTAATTTCCGTATAAGCTGGTTATTCATTTTGGTTGGTGGCAGTTATATTGAAAGTTGGTGTGTTTTCTGAATGTTTTATTTATTTTACAAAAAACACTCAGACCTAATTTCATAAGATAATCCTCACAATGTAGCACTTAATGTAAACTTAAACTTAATTCTTTACTGTTTGATTTTTGTATATTGTATGATAGTTGTAGAATTGTATGATTGTTGTGTTCAGAATGTTTATTGTATATTGTGTGAATGTATATTGTATGTCAATCTTTGTTGTGTTACAAGTATATATAAAATATATCACTACCCCTACCTCAACATAACTAAAATGTGCGTATGTGTTTTACATCATTGTTGTGGAATTTACCTACATAACTTCTTGGAAATTGCATCCACATGCAAACAATTCCCAATGTTTTCAGATAGTCTTAAAGATATTAACCCTAATTAATAATTAGAGAATTTATAACACACTAATACATAATTGGTAATTATGTATTAGTGTGTTATAAATTTTCTTTAAGTATTTCCATCTGATCGTTTATCAATAATTTATCCATTTTTATAATACATGCATATTTGGATATCTTGAGCCTATTATGTATATTAAATTAAACAATTAGGATCTACGGAAATCGTTCACTAATTACCCTAGGCAGTAAAGAAATGATCTGAATGTATAAAATAGGTAACTAACATATCGGAGACTGTGGCTTATAAGTGAATAATAAAATTTAAAAACCCTTACCACAATAGAATTTAATGATTCTAAATACGTATTTCTACAACCACGTTGTCATCTTCAGTGGAAAAAACAATGTAGCACTTGAACGCACAAAAACACTCACATAGGGATTGTTCTGAACGTCTTCTAGTTTAACACTAAAATCTTCAATCTTAAATGCTACAAAAATTACCTACATTTTGGTAAACCCCACCTATTCATGCAAGAGCATTAACCCATTATTTGTAAATTCTATAGAAAAGCCGTTTAGAAATATTATAAAAGCCGTAATTTAACATACATTAAGAATCCAATTATGAAACTAATCCTTAAATTATGTTGAAATATAAATTTGGAAATTAATGTTGAGTCAGAATATTTTAATGGCAAATATTGTAATGAAACGAATTTAAAAATAAATTCCATGAATTCGAATATTTTTTAATGGTTTTCCTATTTTTCTTGCTTTAATAACATCTAACTGTCAATTAACTCAAATAAAGAAGAATCTGGTATAGCACCCAAATCTGCGTTAATTACGTTATTCCTATTTTTAAAGATAAAAATGCTCTCAAAACTATCTAATTCGCGGGGGCGTGTGACGTTTTTTATTAATCTCAGACAGTCAGATGTTACGTTGTGATCTGATTCAAGAATATGTCGGGCAACACTTGATTTTTCCGGTCTATTGAATCTAATATGCGAAACATGTTCTTTATAACGAGTTAGAATCGAACGTTTTGTTTGGCCGACATATTTTTTATCACAATCTTTACAAATTATTTCATAGATTCCAGATTTGTTGTTTACCTCAACTTTGTCTTTCGCGTTGCCTAAGAGAGATTTTAGGGAGTTATTCGACCGAAATGCTACTTGAACATTATACTGTTTAAAGGTTTTACTTAAATTTTTCGTAGTTTCGTGAAACGGTAAACTAATAAATTTTTTGCTCGAATCAATTTGAGGTAGCAAACGTGTGGAATCCTGAATTGTTTTTCTTACTTTATGTTTTTTAACTAGCTTGTTTATTAGATCTGAATCGAAACCGTTGTAACTCGCGATTTTCTTAATTAAAGTTAATTCCTTTTCATATCTATCCTCTGTCAATGGCATGCTTAACAAACGATTGATAAGAAAATTGAAAGAGGCACTCTTGTGCTGAAAAGTATTGTTTGAATCTGCGGTTATAAATCTGTTGACGTTGGTTTCTTTTCGGTAAATATCAAACTCTAAGTTTTTGTCATTCCTAATTACTAAGGTATCTAAAAATGGCAAACTTCCGTTGTCTTCCTTTTCAACCGTGAATTTTATACTAGGAAATTTTGAATTTAATTCTGTTACAAAATAATCTAAGTCGCACTTATTGGTATCAAAAATTGCAAACACATCGTCTACATACCTGACCCATATGTTTGGAAAATATTTGGCTGACTTTTTAAACTCAATCTCAAATAAATTCGCGATAAATGGAGATAAGCAATTACCCATGGCTGTATCCTGTTGCTGTCCAAAGAACTTGCCTTCGAATTGGAAGCAATTTTGGGCCATACAAGGGCTTGTTAACTGCAAATATTCATTTATTTTTTCATTTTCAACGTGATTGCTATGAAGTAGTTCAGACAAATATTTTAACGTTTCTGGGATAGGTACTGAAGGAAACAAGGACGTTACATCGAATGAAATCAAAATGTCACCATCTTCCAGTCGACAATCTTTAACTTTCTGAATAAATTCTAAAGAATTATTGACCGATAAACTAACTGGTTTTTCTGGTAATTTTCTGAATTCATTCACTAACCATTTTGAAATCAAATAAGTCGGTGAGTCAATACCAGCAAAATAGGTATAAAATAGGTAATAAACAGATTAGTAAATGTAAATTCTTGGAATCGAAGGAAAATACTACAATTTTGAATATGCTAATAAAGGTACGTTATCTAGTGGTTTACACTTGAAAATGCACGTTGAATATCTGTAAAATTTGAAATTTTATTCTTTTAATCTTCTTATGCTAAATTTACTTATATCTAACCATGGATGTAGTATATATGGATAGCGCACATCTAACCAAAGCAGTGCATTCAATTGACTCCAACATTAGAGAGAGAAACTACCGAGTGAGATAGAGCTAGTACTGGCAAGAAAACGCGCGTTCCCTATTAAAATACATGGGCAATCGACCGGGACAGGTAAATATACATGCGGCATATACTTACCTGGCTGTTTAACTGTAATACATTTATCAAGTTGCTTTAAAAAAATATTCGTGGATTTGTTTCTATCTTTATAAAATAAATATTTTGTTACTCAATTACAATTTAATTTAATTTAAAGATGCGGTAGCTTTAAAAAATCCGAATGAGTATGAATTAAATGCACATTATTTATAGGATGAAATTAATTAAATAGTTACTTAGTAATAGAGGTCAATAGAAAACACATGGGTATAGTAAAACACAACTAGATTTAATTTTATTTTTCATTCTTCTTATTTTTGTTTCAAAGTATTTAACTTTGCGATTCGGTTGCAAATTAATTGCATTTTTGAGAAGTAATGTAAATGTAAATATTGCTTTCTACATTTTACGACGCTAATTATTTGAATTTTTGAATCGAAAAAATTTGCGATGGATGTAGTAAAATTTTGTGGTAATTCTTCTAATGCTATAGTAATATCTTGAGAAATTACTTTATTAGTTGCGACTTTTGGTCATAAGCTTTTCGGTAGATTTCTAACATTTTGGGTCAAGTTATACCTTTTCAAAGTTTTACCAAAGACAGTTCGTGATATTCGATGCCGATCATGATGCAAATTGTTAAATAAATCGCATACTTCTTCATGAATTGTAACGGTCACTAAAACCGATCATAATCAGAATTTCGTTGCGTTCTTGTTTCGTCATAAAACTAAATTTCATATATTGTACATATTTATATGTTAGATACATGGATGTAGTATACCGCCTGATTCTGAGCAAACGCAACGGCCTGAATGTACGAATATTTCTCCCGCTCCGAATAAAAATCCCCTGAACGCGTTAAGCTAATCACAAAACAGTCTGTTCCTAAACCCCCTCCTCGCGCCAACTTAATTGGCGCTTGCTATATGTATGACATCGATGTTAAGCCAATCACAAAACAGTCTGTTGCTAAACCCCCTCCTCGCGCCAACTTAATTGGCGCTTGCTATATGTATGACATCGATGTTGACGCGCCTACAGCATTCAGGGGAATTGTATTCGAAGCGGGAGAAATATTCATACATTCGGATCGTTGCCTTTACTCAGAATTAGGCGGTATATGGATTGCCTATGCGTTTTACGAATTGACTCCAACATTAGAGAGAGAAAATTGTAAGCGAGATAGAGCTATTACTGGCAAAACATTCCGAGTTCGTATTCTGATAGTGAATAATTATTGTGAATAGTTAAATCAGTTTTATTTTAAGCACGTGGTGAAATTGTATTAAGTAAAGTTACAACTGTTTGTATCTATCATTAATATAAACAGTAGTAGATTTTTTCTGTGTTATAGTTTGTATAAAAGATTGGGCATTTCGTGTTCCGCTTACGGTTGCACAAACCGTTTTGTTAAAAATAGTAACATAAAATAAAATAAAATAAAAGCAGAGTTCTATTGAAATTTGTAAAAATATACAGCGTGTTTCATTTAAAATATTTAAAATTTCAAAAATAACATTGTTTTCGACAAATTCGATGGTCTGATTCGGATATAAATATACATACTCATCGAACCCCACTTTGCATTTAATTAATTATAGAAATTCGCTGGGCGAGTCACGTATACTATACCTTTTGAGTATCCCCACATGAAATAATCCAGAGGAAATAACTGGCGATCCGGGTGGCCGCTCTACTGTCCCTCTCCTACCTATCCAATGATTTGGAAAAACTTCATCCAAATAAGCGCTAACAGGTAAAGCGTAGTGTGGCGGCCCTCCATCTTTAAAAGATTCAAAAGCACGAACACGCCAAGAAATTAGAAACATTACCGCAGATGTCATCGACAACGTTCAAAAAGAATTTCTTAATCGCCTATCCAATGATTTGGAAAAACTTCATCCAAATAAGCGCTAACAGGTAAAGCGTAGTGTGGCGGCTCTCCATCTTTAAAAGATTAAAAAGCACGAATACACCAAGAAATTAGAAACATTGCCGCAGATGTCATGGACAACGTTCAAAAAGAATTTCTTAATCACCTTGGATATTATCTGATTGTTAAAGGTGTTCAATTCGAATATTTAATTTAGATGATTATGTTTTCAGTTTTAATGTTTACTTGTATTTATATTTAAATAAAAATGAAGCTATATCGGTTTTTGGAGGTACCCGATATATTTCAGTGGTCAGGTAAGAGAACTCTGAAATAAAAATAAAAATCTACAAGTCCGAGCGTTTTTTTAAAAACATCCCTTTTAATTTTTATTGAATTTATCCGCTACTTTACCAATACACTGTGTACTAATTCATTGAACACGTTGCTGTGTTAAACGTGTAATACGCGATGATATTTGAAATTTAAATATCCCGCCACAAAAACTTGATCATAAATTATATCGATAATCTAAACTTACTTATTTTGTATACCACAATCTAACTATTGAATTTAATTGGAGTGAGAAATGACAATTATTCAAATCTCATCTCACATGCAATTGTCGCTAAAACAATCTAACTAGTTGAAAACAAAGAGTATTTACTTTTCTTCAGGGTGAGGTTCTTTTCTATATATTTAGGTAAGTATCTTTTAATATTTTAATATAAATATTCTTATATAAAATAAATAAATTATAGTTTATTTGCATGTATACTTTTATTTTTGAAATGTAAAAACTTGGGCTTGTATACCGGGTGTATTTTTTAACTAGAAACTTTCAAATATCTCGAAAAGTAAATAGTTCACGTGAAAATTTTCGATTTAAAATTTAATAATTCATTGTAGGAAATACATTAGTGCTAGAATCAGTCCCTCTCTCCCTCTATGTAGGCGGGGTGGGGTTATCTTCGAAATCTTAAATAGGAACCCGTATATTTTATTGCAGATTCGAATTCTACTAGAAAAAGTACGTATGATTTGTTTGAAACATTTTTTTCAATTCATGATAGATGGTGCTGTAATCGATTTTTTCAATTTCTCGCGCTGAGAACCTATACATATGATTCTGCAATTCGTTTTCAATAAAAAGAATACCACGAAATATGACTTATCAAGAAAGTACTATTCTCATAACTAGGGCTGGGCCGAAGTATCGATACATCGTCCAATATCCGATACCATAACTGGTATCGATTCCCCGATACCTCATATAACGAAGGTATCGATTCTAAGGTATCGATCCCAAAGCATCGATACCTATCGATACTTTACCGATTCCAGTACTCGCTAAGTATCGATGTATCGGGTAGCTTACCTTTGTGCATTTTTTTAAATGTACATAAAAGATGCAATAGCTTTTTAAGTAAAGAATTTTTAAGTATATATAGCATTATATATATTATATAGTATATATTTCAAAGGATGTTGTTGAATTTTATATTATGCGTAGCAAATATCCATATTATAACATAAACATAATAACTATAATTATTACCAAAAAAAATCACAATATTGCAAATTTCATACCGTACATATGGTAGAATCGATAAATTAATTTTATATCTCTTGAAACCGATATCAAACAAACGATACCTAGAAAACGGGTTATGATAACTGATTCCTAGGTATCGAATCAAGGTATCGATTCCAAAGTATCGATTCCAAGGTAATCGATTCAAGGTATCGATTCCAAAGTATCGATTCCAAAGCATCGATACCTATCGATACTTTACCGATTCCAGTACTCGCTAAGTATCGATGTATCGGGTTAGCGATGTATCGGGTAGCGATGTATCGGGTAGCCATGTATGGGGTAGCTTACCTTTGTGCATTTTTTTAAATGTACAAAAGGATGCAATAACTTTTTAAGTAAAGAATTTTTAAGTATATATGAATTATATATATTATATAATATATATTTAAAAGGATGTTATTATTGTGTGTAATTATGACATAACTATAATTATTATAAAAAAAAAATCTCACAATTTTGCAAATTTCATACCATAGTTATGGTAGAATCGGTAAATTCATTTTATATCTATCGACACCTAGAAAACGGGTAATGAATATTGATTTCTAGGTATCGAATACCTTGGAATCGATACCTTGGAATCGATACTTTGTAATCGATACCATACGATTACAAAGTATCGATTCTAAGGTATCGATTCCAAGGTATCGATTCCAAGGTATCGATTCCAAGGTATCGATTCCAAAGCATCGATACCTATCGATACTTTACCGATTCCAGTACTCAGAATCGATACCCTGCACAGACCCGATACATCGCTAAGTATCGATACCTCGATTGGTATCGGTACCCGATACCGAAAACGTCGGTATCGCCCAGTCCTACTCATAAACCAGGAACGGGCGTCCTTCTTCACATATTTGGTCAACGCTGCTTTCAAATTAAAAAAATACCATTTCTTATGTTGAAAATAATTTTTATATTTTTTTGTTTATACATATTTACAATGTGTAACGTTTGTGTTATTTCTCCTATTCGTATTTTTTCCAATTCCAAAAACCATAATTTTCGATTGTAGATTTGAAATGCTGTCTTACGATTCTTTTATATATAATAATAATCATCATTTATTTACAACCCTTCTACTACAATAGTATAAGATAAGTCAACAATTTCAAGTAAAATAAAATCTTAATAGTGGTCACAATTCTTCTTACATGTGTAAGAGCGTCAATATCCATATATATATAAAATAAATACTGATATCTAATACTACTGCTTTAAGAAATCTGCACGGAACAAAATATTAAAAAACCTACGCAATAACATAGAGTTTTACACTAACCTTAACTACATTGCAATTAACATTATTTATCAGAATCATGAACAAACTCCTGGACTGAATAATTGACTTTTGAGATTAATAAGTCCCTAATATGTACTGCATTCAAACATATCTAGTGGTAGCTGTCTATACTTAAGCAGTAATATATTGTACAAACTGATTGTCTGGTATTTAGGATTTTTTTCAGTAAATGGGAAATGTTTGGGAAATTCCAAAATATGACTATTAAATGTATGGTAACTGTGGTTCTCATTTAATTTTGTAAAATTAATAAAATTAATAATTTTTAAATATATACACATGGCAATGTCATAATGTTCATTTCCTTGAATAAGTCTCTACAACTTACTCTTACACTGATTTTGTTCATTAATCTAATGGCTCTCTTTTGAAGTCTAAAAATTCTTAGTACTTCTATTGAACCGCCTCAAGCAAGTATTCCATATTAAGTAGGGAATGGAAATTAGTAAAATAGTACATTCTCGCAACACACGTATCTACCCTGTTACGCAATTTGACTTATTGCGTAACATACACTAGTCAATCTCTTTGCCAAGCAATCAATGTGCTCATTAAAAGAGCAGTTCTCATCTATACAAGGTGTCCCGTATCGTTATGTTCAAATTTTTGGAGTGTAAAGTAGACTTCATTTCAAGTAACAAAAACGCAAAACTTGTGTATCGATTTTTATTAAAAATGTAATTCTAAAGTCAATAAAAACTGATTTTATTATGCAGGCTTGTGCCCATAAGCCAACAGAATAAGTACTTATCCGAATTTCATACTTGATTTGTCGAATTTGCTCGGCAGCTAGGTGAATACGATCCAACAACCTTTCTCTTATGTTCGAAACTAGACGCGTAGACTAAATTTTTTATGTACCCCCATAAATAAAAGTCAAGGGGAATAAGATCGGGTGATCTGGGTGGCCATGCAACAGGACCACCTAAACCAATCCATCTTGGATAATTGACGTTAACCCAATTTCGGACAGCAATTCCGAAATGTGCTGGTGCCCCATTCATGTGAAACCACATGTCTCGTCGAACATTCAGTGGGACATCCTCTAAAAGACCTGGCAGTTCGTCAATAATAAATTGAAGGTAATTGTCCGCATTTAACCTCCCAGGAAGAACGACAGGACCAATTAACAAGTTATCGATTAGGGCCGACCAAACGTTAATAGAAAATTCATGTTGAAATTTAGATGGGCGTATAGCTTTGGGATTTTCTGATAACCACCTGTACTTTGTAACACCACTTCTCGTGAACATAGATTCATCTGTCCAGATGATTGTTCTGCAGAAATTAAAATAAAGCCGTGACTGTTTTAATATCCTGGTAGAATAAACTAGACGAGCCTCAAGCAAACCGTGTCCCCTTCGATAGTGATATGGATATAAGCCCTCACATTTTAAAATTCGCCAAACTGTCGTTCGTGGCACTCCTAGTTGTCTAGCGATTCGACGTACACTGAGAGTTGGATCCCTTGTAACAATAGCTACTGCTTCTTCCTGTAAGTCTGCTGGCAAATTTACTCCTCGGTCGAAAAGATAATCACGCAGTCAGCATTCCCGAAATTGTCTATGTACTTCCAGAAACGTTCTGTAATGACAAATGCGCCTATCGGCAAACCGATGTCGGTATTCAATAACTGCTTGACGTGCACTGCCGTTACAGTAGCCATACACAAAATGTATATCCGCATACTCTTGAGAAGAAAATCGATAAGGCATTTTGAATAAAGAAAACGTGTCCACTTACTAATAAGCTGTTATATGAACTGAAACGTAATGTAGTCCTTTATTAAAAAATGCAACTTTAACAGTCATCTGAACATTTGTTTATTGTATGATATTCATGGTTCAGCATTTACGAAATAAGTAAGAACCTTCTTTATCACAAATCAATTTCCAGTACTCTTTTTTGTAGATCTCCAAGAAATTACTGTATACACTACGACACGTGTTTATTTATTTTAGGATAACATTTTATTATGCGACGTTAACAATCACAGGCCTGTTATTGAATCGTATAGGTAACTTTTTTTAAATAAAATCAGTTTGTATTGACTTTAGGTTTGCATTTTTTTTCATGATCTGACAATCACATTTATAGATCTGTAACTTTGAAACAAATAAAATTGGATATACAAGATTTGCGTTTTTGTTACTTGAAATGAAGTCTACTTTACACTCATAAAATTTGAACATAACGATACGGGATACTTGTATATATACCCAAAAATTTTGTCGTGTCCACCTGAGCAACAGTACCACCATGTATATGAACAATTCCTCTCGTTTTTTTTTGCACTAAATTCGATTATTTATTAAGGTACCTCGGCGTATTTCATTTACTGCAGATCAAATACGATATAAATAAAAGCAAATTAGCATGAAATTGTGAGAAATTGTGACAAACTTATAATAATTTGAGTTGAAATACATATAAAAAAAATAGAAATTAATATAATGTAAGTTTGCTAGGATAAATATGTTCGAAAATAAAGAAATATCGTTAATAAAAAAAAATTGTTCTAAGTATATAAATATAGTAAAATAAATTATAAATTAGTATAGTATCATGATATAAATTTAAGTTAAAAAGATTAAATTTTCTTCTCTGCATTTTAAAATATTTAGCAGACGTTTTTATGCTCAACATTAACATTCCTTTTTTACATCCACCCATTTGTAGAAAAAAAATTCGAAAATAAATCAATAAACACCAAATTTGCGACTATCCTCAGCACCGTTTTAATTAAATTCATACTTGAAATACGTGGTATCCTGGCTACAAATAACATATAATTGAAAGAAAGGTAGTTTCCTTTTCAGTCAAATTTTCGTACACATTGTCGTATATTTATATAATAAACATGATGCAATGTAATATGTGTATGTCTATTCGAAGTATATGGGTGTGTTAAAGTTTCTATTCCGACAATGTTTATTTATTATTATATTCTCCTTCATTAGTTCACAATGGATTTTCTAAACATCTGTTAATTCATATTTCAAACTAATTAAGTGGCATATTCCAATGCAATATATTTTATCTCTCCGGTCTAAAATCCACTAATAGGACGTGTATTTGTTTGAACACGTCAGCGACTGCGAGATATACTACATCAATAAAACTATATTTAGCAACTGCATGAAATCTCACAGAGTTTTGTGTATAATAAATTAAATTTTGAAATACAATAACGATGTGTTTGTATGTTTATCAGATAAAATATTGCGTAGCGTTCAAGGTGCTACAAAAGTTATATGGGTATTATAAATCAAGTAGCATTTGCAAAATTTTTGCAGTTTTGCGAAATTATTTTTTTGAGAATCTTTATATACCTACTTATGTAGCAAATCAATTGCATTTTCGCGAAGTAATGTGAAAGAAATAAATGCTTTCTACACACATAGTTAAATAGATATATCGTGCAAAAGAGACGTCCGACACGCGGAAGCATGGGAGCTGCCATTTTTCCGTATTTCCTGAAGGATAGACTATCCAACTTGTAAATGTTCTATATTGATTGCATAACTGTCTATAAAGTTAACATAAGTATTTCAGTTAGATGTGATAATTCTACTCGTTTCAAAATCACATGAAAATATATCTTTGAACATTTAATTTTAAAATATCTTTTGATATTTAAATATTGGCACACATCAATTAATTTTTAACATTTTCAGGGGGAGTTACGGTCGAAACAACAAAGTTGAAAAATAAGGACCACCCTAATGTGTATAAACGTAAATAATTTTAAATTTCTTTTTAATAATTATTTTAAAAGATTTCTCGTTTTTTAATAACTCCCGAAAGATTTTCTCTATTCACTCTTCGAGAGAGAAAAATAGTATCATGTAAATAAATCCGTCTCCCTAGAAATTGATCTTTTTCCAAATTTCAAAAATTACAGTGTCTTTCCTATTGTTGATATCTATAGAATTTTTCAAAAGTTTGACACTATTTCATTTCAAATATATAATATATATGATTATTAATGTTTTTTTAAAAATTCAACGTATACTCTTGCAATAAATCTTTTACAATTTCTGATACATTATATTTTAAATTTATGACATTAACAAATTTACAATGCCATTCAACTTTTGGAAATACTATAGGAACTTTAAATATACTAAAATCAAATATGCAACTAATAGTAGTAGAAATGAATTATTCTTAATTTCATATTCTTAATAGAAACATTTCAATTCTTAAACTTAAATTAAATTAATATAACTAATATAATGGGATTTGATACCATTATAATATAACAAGTGTTCATTTGAAATGTCAATCTAGGTTACTTTGAAATTTTGATAGAATAAGACGCAAATATATTAGTATGTGTTTGTTGTTCCGTAAACGTAAATCCAAATAACATTTGATAATGTCAATCACAAATATCAGTTAGTGCATAAAATAATCGTGCGTCGATTCTGGTTTAAATAAATTGCTTCTCAGTTTTAAAATGGCTTTCACTTTAGAACATAAAATTTTTTTAGTTCAGGCTTATTTTCGAAGTGGTAATAAAATTGATGGTTTATGGGTTTATTCCGTTCAAGATTGCATGGTAGAATTTCAAGTTGAGTTTCCACATTTTGTAGTAAATTATATACAATTTAAGGATATTTTGGATAGAACTTTAAAACTTTTTCTGAAACTGGTAGTCTCTTAAGAAAATCAGGCAGCGGAGCAGTTAAGAAACGTACACCTCAAGTTGTCAATCGTGTTGAAGAAATAATGGAAAATGAACCACAAACATCGGTTCGACATTTGAGTCAACAAATAAACCTTTCTGTTGGTACGACTCACAAGTTATTAAAAAAAAGATATGCAACTTTATCCATACCGTGTCACAGCAGTACAAGAACTGTTAGAAATTGATTACCCACGCAGACTACAGTTTTGTAATTGGTTTGTAAATATGAACAATAATGGAGAACTTTCGCAAAGAGTCATCTTTACTGATGAAGCATGGTTTTATATAACGGGATACCTAAATTCACAAAATACAAGAATTTGGAGTAGTGCAAATCCACATGTAGTTAATGAAGAATCGCTACATCCAGAGAAAATTGGTGTTTGGGCAGCGATAAGCCAAAGGCGAATCATTGGACCAATATTTTTTCAAGGAACGTTAACTGCTCAAAGGTACCGTAAGGAAATTTTTCAACCATTTGTCAATCAGTTGCATGATGATGAACTTCAAAACGCATATTTCCAAAAAGACGGAGCACCTTGTCACTGTACTGCAGAATCTTTGGATTATTTAAGAGAATTTTTTTATGAGCGTATAATTAGTCGAAATACTGAAATTGCCTGGCCTGCACGTTCATGCGATTTAACACCTTGCGACTTCTTTTTGTGGCCTTATCTAAAAAATAACATATTTCGAACACCTATATTGAATTTGAATGATATGCTACAGAGAATCGAACAGAAATGCATGGAAATTAATAACAATCCAGTAATGTTGCAGAATATCATCAGAAATTTTGAACGGAGGATTTTAAAATGCATTGATCTTGAAGGACAACATTTTCGACATTTGTTATAGTTTTCAATAAATACCTATTATTTGTTATTTATTTGTATGTATGAAAGGTAGGTTAAGTAGTAAATTTTAATTTACGACATACTTCAAAATGTTCTCAGTAGTTCACATGCGACTAGATTGACTTTTCAAATGAACACTTGTTATATACATAACAGCAGAAGAATTTGTTTTGATTTATTAGATCTATCTTTATTAATGAAAATCATTTATTACATGGAGTTTTTCTAACATTCTTGATATTTTATTGTACTAGTGTAATATCAAAAGAATATTTTGATTAATGAATACCAATAGTATCGAAATTAAAACCTTTGAGGCACACAAGAAGTCAAGTATACGTGCTCTATTTATAGCTATTATAGCACACATTGATTTTTATTTATACATTTAGTCACAGTATCCACTTCAATTATATTTAAGTGTATTGATTTCAACTTATGCTTTTCAGTCTTCCCAGTTTAGTAAAAGTTAAAGATTATTCGTTTTCCGCTTCGGCTAAAATGTGATTTTTAACAACTGTAATTTACATATCAATTTACATTTCAATCATGCCATAATATTTGATTGCTTTTTAAATGTACATTTTAATCGAAAATTTACATACAGCGCACTACTAAAACAATACAACTACTCATCTATAATTCATAAAGTATTTCTTTTCAGTCCAAGGTCGAATTTAAAGCATAAGAATACCTTAAAATGACTAACGTGTGTAGTATTACAGCGCGTATTAATGTATGTTAGCAGCGCTGAATGTTCTTCCTAATAACTTTTGTAATACGGTAAGGGTGTTATTTATCGGGAAAGTATATCCTCGACTTCAGCAGCTTGTACTTATTTGTAGTAAGATGAAGCACATATCCGCATGTCTGTAAAGATACTTTCATACAAATATGATCTTGTACTTTGTTGTCCACACCTGATTTTTAATAATATTTTTATATTATCAAGCGAGACTTGTTTTCTTCTAAGCGAGACTTGTTTTAAGAAACAATAATAATAATAATAATTATTTCCTCCACTAACAAGTATTTTCAACTTGTTCTTGGTTGCCAGTACGTTAAGCCATCGGTTCATTTGAACAGAATGGTTGGAATTTCCCCCGTTGCCACAATAGGCACTATTACGACCTTGTCCATGCTCCACATACTTTTAATTTCGTCACCGTGGGGTAAATATTTATTTTCAATGCGAGTATTATATCAGGCATATTGTTAAGAACAGTTTTATCTGTTATTATTTGACAGTTCCAATACAGAGGGGATATTTTTTATGTTTTGCATACTAGGACATAAATGACGTCACTAATAAAATGTCCGTACTAAAAAGCTGACTACTACAGCTGCACGTTTTACACTATTGCTTAAGGTTTGTCTGTTTAAACGTTTCTCTGGTATTTTGTCATGATTATGCTCCAACATTTATTTCATAATTACGACTTCAACACCTTCAGTTTTCACATATGCTTTACCTAATGTTTTTCTTGACGCACCTGTCCACCGTTTCTTATTAACCGATAAATTATTTTGAAAAGAAAACTTGTATCCTTGAATCACCAGCAATGTCTTTCCTTTTTCACTAAAAACCGCCGAACTCATTTTGTGTCACACAGAAATACTTGATGTGACAAGTGAAAATACGAAACTAAATATAAAGTAAGCTAGTAAAAGTAAGGGTAGAATGTAGAAACTATCAAAAAAGGATGGTCGTAATTAACATCTCATTAAATATAACTGTACCTGCTTTCGTGTGGCTCCCTATTATTGGGAGACAATCCGGACATGGACTTTTGTGGGGCACCAAGTAATAGTCTGCTTTTGGGAAACAACTCGACCTCACCCCATATATAGTATTTTTACGATAAGAGAGCAGTTGCGTCATAACCAGTAATATTAGTCGTGAAAACCTAAATGCTTCAATTTACTAATGTAGTATATGCAACTTCTCCAATATTTTACGAAATTTGCTTTATCACTGTTACCTATTCCGTACAATGTTGTCACTTATGACCATCGTATGATATCCGCCTATGATCTGTTAGTCGTCTTTACATATTAATATTGGTCATTTTATTATTCTCGTATTATCGTCTCTCATAGCAAAATATTGTTTTCTATTTTAAGACAGACGTCTCTAAATGAGGATTGATGGAATTGTCTGATATTGTTTTGAAATGAATAACGTTTTTGCAAATATATGTAAACAAAACAAGTAGGTGGAAAAAGGTATTAATTATTTAAAAAGTAATTGGTACAGGCAATATATCATTGACTTTTGCTTTGTAGTTACATAGTTGTACATGCTAGTAATAGTAATGGTTTCATTCCTGGAGCAGAAGTAATATTCGCAACAAATAGTAAAAGTATGGATTACTACGGTGATATGAATCGAGAAAATTTTGTATAATGGTTCGAAAATCAGCTACTTGAACATTTAGAAAGCCCTTAAGTTATTATTAAGGATAATGCAAGCTGTCATACTACAATAATAAATAAATCTCCTGCTTCATCTTCGGCAAACTACCAAATTCAGGAATGGTTAACCAACAATATAATCAGCTTTGACAAGACAGCTTTAAAAACAAAGTTACTGGAGTTCATTAGACTGTTAGCTCATAAAATAATTGCTAAATTAAGTTAAAATAGATCATAGTTTTTATTTAAAGGTATAAACCATTGATTCCCAAAGTCTCCCAAAGACTCGACGGGGGTCTACGTTGGCGTGACAAAAAAATTGGGGTTCACAATTCGTAAGCGGGGGCCACGAAAATTTATCTGGTTTCGATAGTAAAGAACTAAAATGTTGGCTTGAGTTCACCTATCAATGTAGGCAGATAATATTTTAAGAAGCTCAGAGACTGTTACTTGTAAAAACTTGCATATTCCATATTCAGTACAAAGTGTCGAGACTTGCAAAGCGCTGCCGCTACCGCCGTCCGCAATGCTTGTTCAGACGTGCAAACGCATGAAGTACGACTTGTGGTGTGTGTGCTTGCAATCTTGCATGAACTTGTTTCATTCTTCACCAGTATAAATACGAATGCCACGGATAAACGTTACTCATTTGTTTCCCGAATTTCGAAAAGAACAGTAAAGTAAAGTTAATCGATGTTAGTGTTTGCCACTGTCGGAAAAGTAAGTACTTACCTGCCTATTTGGTATACATACTTTTATTTTATTTATTATTTATCTATTTATTTTACAATTTATTGTACACGTAAGTAAACAAAAAATGGACAAATAACAAAAAAATACGTAAGTACAAAAGGTGAGGCTTATTCCTAAAAGAAATCTCTTCCAACCCACCTGCGATAGGAGATATATTTATGTTGTAATAAGTATATTTGCAATGTTTGCGTGTAGTAGGTACGTATTAAAAATTAAATACTGAACAGAGCCATTATTAGATACTTCCATAAAAGAACAGAAAGCCGAGAAAGGTTGAACTTCTTGTCCCTACTTTATTAGTAATTTTTTTATTACCCGACTGTGTGGTGGTTCACTAATAATTAAATATATTTTCGTAAATTGTACGTGTCTTTATATACTACATACTCGTAACGTACATCAAAGTAATAAATAAATAATTAAAATCGCGAAGTTTTGATATCAAAATATTATTTACAAGTATTTTCTATCGAATTTACTGAAATATATCAAAATATAATTAATGAAAAAATGTTTTACATTACATTAAAATCGGTTCAGCCGTTTTCATAAAACTCAATTATTGATCTTAGCGATTTATTGCTTTTAATAATTAGAATCAGTTTGCCGCCGGTACTTTGTTTATTTCATTGCAATAATCAATTAATCCTGTTAAAATAGCCATATCCTGTTAAGTAAGACCGCCTTAAGATTACTACGACAAAGTTTTTTTTTTATTTGCAGGTAGGTAACTGATACGAAACATGGCTGAATCTAATAAGAAATGTCGACAGTACAGTGTTGATTATTTAAATTTGGTTTTCTTCCATCAAAGGCAGACAAGCGATTGCCCATATGCCTTTTATGCAACAAAGTTTTGAGCAATGACTCTATGAAACCATCGAAGCTCGAAGATCATCTAAGAAGGTGTCATCCTGATAAAATAGGTAAAGATTTGAAATATTTTCAAACATTGAAGGAAAAATATGAAAAGAGACCCACCGTGCACAGTATGTTCGCTTCAACGTCGGAAAGTAACGATGATGGCTTGCGGGCATCTTACAATATCTCATTACTTATAGCGAAATCTCGAAAATCGAACACCATTGGAGAACAGTTAATTTTAACCGCTGTTGAAGAGGTTTTAAAAACTTTCTGCACAAATCTCCATTTGACATACTCAAAAGAATTCCTTTGAGTAACAACACTGTACAAAGACGTATTGACGATATTAGCCCTGATATTGAAAGTTTCTTGTGTAATTATCTGCAAACAACTCATTTTTCTATTCAACTGGACGAGTCAACTTTACCTGGTAATGAAGCATTATTATTGGCATATGTTTGATTTGTTATGGATGAAGAAATTCATGAAGAGCTACCCTTCGCGAAAACTTTGGAGACGGACACTAAAGGTGAATCAATATTTAATGTCCTGAGTGATTTTTTTTAAGGAAAAATCTATTCCATTCACAAACATTATTTCGGTGGCAACAGATGGAGCTCCTGCCATGGCCGGGCGATGTCGTGGGTTTATAAGCCATCTAAAAAGAATTACCAGAGGTAACTGCAATTCACTGTGTCATCCACCGACAACAATTAGTAGCGAAAAATTTGAGTGCTAAATTGCACCAATCGCTTCAATTTGTGATTAATGCAGTTAACAAAATAAGAAGCAATGCATTGAATACGCGTTTATTTGCACAATTGTGCGATGAAAATGATGAAGACTTCCAACGATTGCTCTTACATACTGAAGTACGCTGGTTGTCGAAAGGTGCATGATTAACAAGATTTTTCTCTCTTTTTGAAGCAGTTTTAGAGTTTCTGGAAAGTAAAGATCCAGATTTAAAAGAAAACCTGATCAATTTGAAAGCAGACATCGCGTATTTGACAGATTTGTTCAAAAAATTTAATGACATTAACTTACAATTACAAGGGGACAGCATCAATTTAATAAAAACAAAGGGTGTAATTTCAGCTTTTCTTGGAAAATTGAAATTTATGAAGCAAAATATTAGTCGGCGCGAATTTTCCCAGTTTTCAAACTTGTCACAGGTAGAATGCCTTGATGAGGATATTCACACATACGTTCAACATTTAATTACCCTGCATGATGACTTTAAAATCAGATTTGAAGATATTCTGACGATGGAAATATCACCATGGATCATAAATCCACTTGATGAAACGGAAGTGGAGAATGTGATATTACAAGAGGAGCTATTCGAGCTTAACACTAATCAGGAACTGAAGGTGAAATTTACAAAAGGGTATCAAACATTATGGCTGCAGGCAGAAATACCCGAAAAATATCCTGGACTGTGGGGAATTGCGAGAAAGCTTTTGATAGCGTTTCCCTCGTCATATCTTGTCGAGAATAGTTTTAGTGTCGTTACAAACCTTTTAACAAAAAAAGGAGCAGATTGAATATCACAGAACGGGGAGATTTGCGGCTATTCCTAACAAAACTGAAGCCAAATATTGATAATTTGCTGTCAATCCATCAAGTACATCCCTCCCACTAAAATTATGACTATTTTGTGATTGTCATTGTAGAAGTTACGTTACGTTATTAATATTTAATTTTAATTATATTACGACTGTTATCATATTACAATGTAATATGATAACAATAATAATTAATATTGTAATAATTATATATTTGAATAAATACAACACAAGGAAATATACTATTTTTCTCTTTATTTTTACCACTCCGAATGGGGAGTTTTCTAACTAAAATATGTGAGAATTGATTGGTTTCTTGTGCTATGAGTAGATGTCAAAGGAGTAAAGTTGGATGGAATCACTTTTTTGATTGGCTAACTTTACTTTTTTGACATCCACTCACAGCACAATCAATAATTAATTAACCAATAACTCAGCCGCAACACAAATTTCCATAGTTAGATCTAATCTTCACATTTTTTGTCGAGTTTTGGGAATATGGTAGAAATGTAGCTGCAGGGGGTCCACCGGAACCAGCAAAACTTTCAAAGTGGTCTATGAGAAAAAAAAGTTTGGGAGCCTCTGGTATAAACCATTATCTATTTATAAAGCCGATGAATTATCAGAGCCACACAGTTCATTTTCTTCCTCCATATCATTGTATTTTTAACCTCATAGAATTAATTTTGGGGATTGTAGAAAGATATTACTCTAATAATATAGGTAAATATGGTAAGACGAAAGAAGGCTGTAAAAGGTTGTCAAAGGCTGTAAAAGGTTGTCAAGTAACTGCTGAAGCGTGAGCTAACTGTGTGACACACTGAAGCTGCAATTTAAAAAGATAGTGGGACAGGGAACTAGGATTTCATCAAAATGATATCAGACGTTTCATCATTAGTTTAGAAGAAGAGGAAGATGATATTTTAAGCTATAAGTTACGACTGCATTTTTACCTTTTGTTCCAGTAAAAATATTTGTGAAATGACTTTATATTACACGATATATAATACGATTGGCAAGTACTTCGAGTAGAACACCTTTATTTATTACCTGTGCCTAAGAGAAACTCGTGAGTGTAATGTGATAAAACTAAAAATATAAAACTTACATGTATTATGTTCTTTAGTTTAACGTATGTACTGCTATATTTTAATTGTTAATACTACTGTAATAAACTATTTCCATTCCTTCCGTTGTTTATTCTAAAACATTGATATTATATTTATAAATTTTGCAAAATAAAAGTAGTAATACATTTTATTAATTAACATAAACCATGTATTTTTCTAAATATAGAGTGATAAATATACAATATTAACATTCTAAACAGTTTAAAATATAACCTAGAAAAGATTTTTGCAGTTTCTAACTAATCTCGTAACATAACCTATAACCAAAATGGCAATTATTTGCAAGATGTAAAATAAATTTGTCGACATTGTATGACGCACATTGATGACGCAACTGAGTTCTTATCGTAAAAATACACTATAGCCACAATTACTTTACCATTTCCCAGAACAATTTCCTACTTCATCATTCTCTTGTGACAACAATGTGCCATAATACTGATGCATTTTATAGTGACATTTCTTTGATGCCATTAATCAACTGCAGTTAATTACTTTTTCAGTTTCTTTTATTCATTAATTTATTTTCATTTTAATTTAATAATTATTGTCATTGATACCTATGTATTTGTTATATTTTATGTTTTTTCAATTTTATCTATGTATATTTCTTCAATTTGTCCTGTAACTGTTCACCGTAGGACAATAAAGACTAATTATTATAATTTTAAATATTGGATATACCCTTTAGTGTTATAATATTTTAGAGGTATACTGTAATTTTTATCGTTTATTTTTAAACCAACTCCTATGTCTTTCAAATGCACTGTATATACTAGATAAACAACTGACTAGCGAGAACAGCACACTTTTAAATAAATAAGATAGTTCCTTTGATGATAACATATTTACACACAGCAGGTAATAATTATAAACTGTGAAAATATTGGTAAATAACTAACTTTAAAAGTAGATCATTAATAAATACCTGCTGCACCTCATTAATTATAATTTCAAAATAAGTAATTGTTGTTATGACGGTGTTGATACTTTCCTAAGACCATGCACCTATATGGCACGGCGTACAAGGTATTCATTACTGTACGTATGTTACCATTTTGGTGAAGGTATTATGTAGTTCTTACCTAACAAGAAGTAAGCATTTTATATGTAAATTTAATTTTAAGCTTCTTATCGACAAAACGTATCGCGATCCTAATACCACCATGACTGTTTAAGGTATTAGTCTGTGCGCGTTAGAAACCTCTCATTGCAATAATTACGTGTTATTTGGGTGTGCGGGCTTTTCAAAACACAACAAACGCTAATCTCCTGCTTGATTAATTATCGACACGATTTGAAACTAGGTACGCATGTACAAACATGAATGTCTGTATGCATGTAAGTATGTAATGCATAAAAGGCGAACACGTACTTTCCATTTTGTATCTAATGCCAGATAATATAAAATAGTACCTGTCAAGTAACGAAAAAAAAGTATAACCTTTCTTACTCGAATTGGTTTCTTACAATGAAATGTAAAAGTAAAAGGTAATTTTTAAATAAAATTGGATTCGAAATAGCACGGATAATGAAGCAATAAATTTTAATAACATTAAACACACCATCAACAGCAATTATTACAACATTTAAAATATTACATCATTTGTGCAAATTTTTTATTTAGTCAAATTTATTTAGCAGGTGAACACGTCATCGTCAATTTATTACGTCATATACTTTATTGTCATTTTAGGCAATGATAATGATAATAATAATTATTAATTTATTATTTATTAATTATCCAACAGGTCACCCCAATACAGACAATATAAACAAATAATAAATATAATGCATATGTGAAAAAGAATTAAAAACAAAGTATAATTCAATAATATAATCAAGCTACCTAAACATAAAAGATTTACTATAAAAGAGGGAAAAAAAACATTAAACGAAGAAACAAATTAACGAAACATGTCTGCAGAAAAATTATTTAAACTGTTGAAGTTCTTGGCAGAATGCACCATGGAAGCCCTCAGCAATATATTTGTTCTAGCCATTAGAAGTAGAAGCGCTTCATTCACTCTTGAGTTTGGACGAGGTACTCGAAAATTCACTTCTGCAACTAAATCAACTGAGTCGATCTTTTAAAGAATCACATTTTTGATAAAATTTGGTGTCGTCTTGCTTCCAGCGATTCAACTCCGTGACGATGCAAGAGTAACTTGTAGTCCAAACCACGAGGAGGGTACGCTCCATCAACATTATAACTTAAATACTTCAGAAACTTATAGTAAAAATATAGTAACTGCATTAATATAGTAGCCATATATTGGATACCACACGACAACGGCATATTCTAATAACTAACTTACTAATAACTAGCGAATAAAAAAGTGACTTGAGTGAAGCTATGTTATCGAAGTCCTTACACGTACGGATAATGAATCCCAATGATCGATATGCTGACGTAGTGACTTGGGAAACATGATCAGCGAAGGTCAGCTTTTCATCAAAAATAACTTCAAGGTCATTGGCATGTGTTTTCGGTTGATTGCAATATTGTTAATAGAATAATTGCAAAAATATCTATTGGGTTTTCTGGTGAAAGATATGAAACAGCATTTGTCGATGTTTAAATTTAATTTGTTTGAAGAGCACCAATTGGTGACACGATCCAGGTTCTCTTGAAGAAGGGCAGCATCTTGAGCACCACCAATTCGATGAAAAATTTTTAAATCGGCCGCATAAGCCAAAACACGACAATTAATAGGGATTATTAAATCATTAACAAATATGTTAAATAATAAGGGTCCAAGATTGGAATCCTGGGGCACTCCGGAAGTAGAAAGGTACGTTCTAGATTTGTAGCCATTATAGATACAAAATTTCACATCACTTATATAATATATATATATATATATATATATATAACTTATGTCACTTTTCCGACTAGGTAATGTCATTTCAGAATTTATTAAACATCAGTGGCATTTAAATAAGTAAATTAATTGTAATAAAACTATTCACAAATCTTTATTAAGTAAATAACAAGACAACTTTTTAATTCAAAATTTATTCCCTTTTGGAATTAATATTAATTGCTTCATTCGAATTTCCATGACTGTTTACTGTTAGCGAAAGACCATGTTTAAAATCGTACGATAATAATTTAGTAATCTGTCAGAAAATATCACTATTAATTGTTATGTTACCTAGCAACAGTACCTATTAAAAGTATTTCGCAGCTAAGTGACAAAAAAAACTCACTTTGTCAACTTAAAATTTAACGAAAATGTCAACTTTTAATGACAGCTTTCGAAAAATTTTATTTTATTAAAGAAAAAGGAAAACGTTTTAAATAATTTGTTCTTAGGAGATAAATATCTCTGGTTTGGTTTTCTTATACACCAATACGTGTAGTTCATTGCTTTTTTATTTTCTTTTTATCATAAGGAATAATAAAAAGTTGAAATTCTTCTAAAATTAACAACTAATAAAAAAATTTCTCTAGTCCCCAAACACCGATTTTAATGAAATTTCGCAGTTAACTATCCCTAATGCACGAAACCCTTTTCGTTTACTGCGAAAGTACTGTCCATTTATTTTACTTTCGTAAATTACTTCGGGTATGGAAAGCGTTTGTCAAAAAATTTTCGGGTCTAGTCATTCCCGACAATTAAATTATCGACTTGCATCAATGAAATGATGTAATTAAAATGCATGCCTTGATTCTCAATCAACTATCCGTCGTTTCAGCATTTATTTGCGTGTGTCTGGTATAAAAGCGTGTAATTGAATATTAAACCGAAGCACTTTGAACTTTTACTAAAATTCGACTTTACTGCTGATAATGTTTGGTTCCCCCTTGTCTGTTTCATATGCGAAAAATGTACTTTTATGAACTGTGCAAGGTGTACTTTAATTATGCTTTTAACGTTTTTATGAAGAGTATCATTTTCGGGATGAGTAATAGATTTTTACCCTGCAAAATGTATAATGTAATTATGCACTTCCGCTATTTCATGTGTAACATTACACATATATTTACTTTTACGGCAGATATAATATTTCCATGTATATATCACATATGTACTATTGCGGCATTTAAAATCCGAACGATTAGATATTTATTTTCACTATAATTAAGCATTGCAATTCGGTTTTTGTATAATTGAATTGTGGTGTAGATGACAGCATACTGACATTTATCTATAACCTCTCACGCAAAATTATATTATACATTTTGTTATAAAATTATGTTACTCAGTGAATAAATGAAAGACAAGAATTTATTAATCAGAATACTACAATTATTTGGCTTTAATATTTAATACTTTATTTCAGCACCATTCTGTCTAACACCTCTTGTAAACGCCTAGGAATAGATGTTATGACATTATGTATAAATTCTAGTGACAGATCATTCCAAATATCATGTTTTTTTCGCCGACGTCCGATTTCTCAAGTCTGAAATTTGTTTCATCCTGTTCGGGAGTTGACACAAAAATACCACCGGAGCCTCGTTATCTATTAATAGCTGACAATTCTTCTTCTAGTAACGTAATTATTTAAATTTTAGTTTGAATATTCAAATGTGGCACATTAGCTTTATATTTTGACAAACCTGAATATGACACTGACAGATCTGTAAACAGAAACAAATAGATATAAAAAAAGCCATTTCAAACCAAACAAATTAAGTGTCCGATTTTTAAATGTCGCAATAGTACATAATACATAATTATAATAAAATAGTATTCATATCATTTATATTCCAAAGTTTCAAAAAATATATTGTATTGTACACAACCTTCATAAGGTGGATGAATATACACTGTAAATTTACAATTGGTACCTATTTATATAAATACAAATATAAAGGTGAAAAACAAAAATTCTAATCTGAGAGGAGGTGGATCTACAAGTTTCCCGTATCGTTATTTTCAAATTTTAGGAGTGTAAGGTAGACTTCATTTCAAGTAACAAAAAACGCAAAACCTGTATATCCATTTTTATTTGTTTCGAAGTTACAGATCCATGAACGTGATTGTCAGATCATGAAAAAAAATGTAATCCTAAAGTCAACAAAAACTTATTTTATTTAAAAAAAGTTATACAATTCATTAACAGGCCTGTGATTGTTAACGTCGCATAATAAAATGTTATCCTAAAATATATAAACACGTGTGCATACAGAAATTTCTTGGAGATCTACAAAAAAGAGTACTGGAAATTGATTTATGATAAAGAAGGTTCTTACTTATCTCGTAAGTGCCGAACCATGAATATCATATAATAAACAAATGTTCAGATGACTGTTAACGCTGCATTTTTAATAAAGGATTACATTACGTTTCAGTTCATACAACAGCTTATTAGCGAGTGGACACGTTTTCTTTATTCTAAATGCCATACCGATTTTCTTCTCAAGAGTATGCGGACATGCATTTTGTGTATGGCTACTGCAATGGAAGTGCACGTCAAGCAGTTATTGAATACCGACATCGGTTTCCCGATAGGCGCATTCCTCATTACAGAACGTTTCTGGAAGTACACAGACAATTTCGGGAATACGGAGTGCGTGATTATCTTTTCGACCGAGGAGTAAATTTGCCACCAGACTTAGAGGAAGAAGCAGTAGCTATTGTTACAAGGGATCCAACTCTCAGTGTACGTCGAATCGCTAGACAACTAGGAGTGCCACGAACGACAGTTTGGCGAATTTTAAAATGTGAGGGCTTATATCCATATCACTATCGCAGGGGACACGATTTACTTGAGGCGGACCACTACGCTCGTCTAGTTTATTCTACCTGGATATTAAGACAGTCACGGCTTCATTTTAATTTTTGCAGAGCAATCCTCTGGATAGATGAATCTATGTTCACGAGAAGTGGTGTTACAAATCTGAGAAACCCGCACAGGTGGTCATCAGAAAATCCCAAAGCTATACGTCCATCTAAATTTCAACATAAATTTTCTATTAACATTTGGGCGGCCCTAATCGATTACTTGTTGATTGGTCCTGTCGTTCTTCCTGGGAGGTTAAATGCGGACAATTACCTTCAATTTCTTATTGACGAACTACCAGATCATTTAGAGGATGGCCCACTGAATGTTCGACGAGACATGTTGTTTCACATGGATGGGACACCACCACCTTTCGAAATTGCTATCCTAAATTGGGTTAACGTCAATTATCCAAGATGGATTGGTCGAGGTGGTCCTGTTGCATGGCCACCCGGATCACCCGATCTTAATTCCTATGACTTTTATTTATGGGGGTACGTGAAAAATTTAGTCTACGCGCAAGTTTCGAACACAAGAGAAGAGTTGTTGGATCGTATTCACCTGGCCACCGAGCAAATCCGACAAAACAAGTATGAAATTCGGATAAGTACTTCTTCTGTTGGCTTACGGGCACAAGCCTGGATTCAACAAGGAGGTGGACATTTCGAAAATATTATTAATTGAACTTTTTTAAATAAAATCAGTTATTATTGAATTTAGGATTACATTTTTTTCATGATCTGACAATCACATTCATAGATCTGTAACTTTGAAACAAATAAAAGTGCATATACAAGTTTTGCGTTTTTGTTACTTGAAATGAAGTCTACTTTACACTCCTAAAATTTGAACACAACGATACGGGACAACTTGTATTTATCACATCTTTTGTGTGAAGGTTATGTAAAGCATTCTCATTACTGGCATCTACACTAAAATCTATTCCTTCGTATTTCCGTTTTGTTACGGTACTCTGTAGCAGCTGATTGTGTAGTGCAGTGTAGTGCAAACTGCACCGAGCTGCACTGCCTTGAAAAACAAAGGAAAAGACCTAGTGATTAGCAAAAGTTGAATCTGCCTTCTTATCCCTGTAGCTTCTTTCGTGTTCTTCTATTCTAGTTTAGAAAGTTCTGCCTGTCTGACCTATATACACTTTCTTACAGCCTTTACATGTCAGCTTGTACACCCCTGAGTTTGATCTACTGTCCGTTTTATCTATATTGTTTTTTAAAAGGAATTGTTTGTCTTAAACGAAATGGTCTCGTTCTCACTTGTTTTGATAATGTTCGCTATATTTTTTGAAATTTTACCTATGTAAGTATGGAATTAATTATAGTTTCTATTGTCTTTTATGCGGGACGAATTAGGGATCGAGTTTTTGACTGCTGTAGTTTAGCTAACATGTTATTCATTAACTCTATCGTAAAAACCATTATTTATCGCAGTATTATACAGCGTCCGCCATATTGTTAGCACCATATGGGAAAAACTTTTAAAAAGTTATTTATACATGTTTGGCAACCTAAAATGGGTAACATCAAAAGTTTTTTCCTTATACAGTGTCCGCAAAAACGCCTAATCCATTAGGGAAATTTATTTATTGAAAAACAGTTTTTGGCATTAGCCTCTGCTTCACCTCCAACTACCAAAAAACAAAAAGTAAATTTTCATGATACTCTTGTTCTACCATTAAAACGACGTTTGAAATTTTAAAATGGACTTATTTATCAAAATTTGAAACATTATAGGGAAAACTGAAAATAATTTAGTATATTTTGGTGTTTAATTGACCTATTATGCAGGACGAAATAATATTTAAAAGCTATTTATAAACTAAGTAAATATTGAAATTAAAAATGAAAAATTGAAATTTTGGTAACAAAAATGTCTCATATTTCCACATGTCTTCGCTCGTTTTCTATGCACATACTAGTTCTGTTGTACAATTCATTAGACACATTTCTTAGGCATACAGGTGGAATCTGAACAACACAGTTTCTATTGGCCTCTTCTAGGTGGTCAATATTTCTAAATGGGGGATATTTGTATACTTGATTTTTCAAATAACCCTAAAAAAAAAAACGGGGATCGTAGTGGTGACGGATTCTCAGAAAAGCAACCTATTCATTTTGTCTGAAAAAACTCATTTAGGTAATTTCTAACACTATTGAACATTTAATAGTGTGTTATATTTAATAATTTTTGCATATACAGTCTGTACCATAATCTCGATGTGAGGTTTATCCAAGATCTTAGTTAATTATTTATGCGATTTTAGATTAATTTTCCTATTTAAATTAGTTGCTTATGATTATTGGTCAAATCATTACAATACCTTGATCTTATTTTTTTAAAAATCTTAGGACCTACTTTTAGAATTTATCTAAAACGTATGATTTTCTGTGAATATATTTCAATTTCAGATATTAATATACCATTTAGTTCTTTTATTTGCTATACTGGGTGAGTCTTCTACTCATGTCCAGCCAAATTTGTAATTGTTTGATTTTATTTATTTCTAAACGTCCCAGTAAATTTATTAAGTTTTAAGTTTTCCTCTAATTGATGATTAGCAAACTAGAATCTTGTTTGGAGCCAAATCCAACTCAATTAGAAATAGTGCTTGCCTTTCCTATTTCCGTTAAATGTCTAGGAATTTTCACGTTTATCTGAGGAGTCATGCATAGAGTAAGAAGGAGACCATATTACCGAAGTATACTCCAATCTACTCAAAACAAAAGCCTGGTACAAAAATTTCAGAACAGTTAGATTCTGAAACTGACTGGTTGGCCTCATAACAAAGTCCGATATCCTAGAAGCAGATAAGAAGATGTTCGAAAGGTGTAAATTAAAGGGCATTTCCAAGTCCAATTTGAAGCCAAGATCACTCATGGAGTTCTTATTCACTAACTTTAGGCATTATGACTCCACTTAATTTTACGAGTGTAAGATAAGACACAGTGTTTTGTTTATTTGTTCACATTAATCTTTATCTTGTTTTTACTATACCAATTTGCAAATACATTAATATTATTATTATAATATTATATATATATATATATATATTGTAATAATGCTGGAATACCGTGGAGAAATTGCTCCACGTTCGGTGCCAATAATGAAATGATACTTATTACGGCCCCTACTTGGATGGAGCCTATAATGTAATAATCTATGTGATCTTAAATCAGGATAGATAAAATCCTTTCGATAATTAAAAGCTCTAAAATGTAATTAAAGAAAAACACCATTTTAACAAATAAATTCAATTTAATACACATAAGAAAATTAAATAATACAAATAAAAATAACAATTTGAACTTCTCCCCACTATAATTTACTTGATAGCGAGTGCCCTCAACTTCTAAACAATCAACTAAGAAAAATAATGGAGAATAAACTAATTCAGCTTGTAATCAAAGTTAAATACTCAAACAAGGTAAATAAATTTCATTAGAGTATGTTATAAACAATTAGTCATTTTGAATTATGCCTGTTAGACGAAAAGAAAGAATTTAGAATGGTTTATAAAACAAACAATGTGATATAACCTCAAAATGGTACTGGTTCTCTATATTAATTATTTTGGTTTCTCAGGGTAAATTAAAAAAAGGTTAGTCTTGACTTTATTATCAATCAACAGGTCTATGTAGAAATCTATCTCGGTAATACTACATTAAATATACCTATAATTGTTAAAAATTACAGTGAAAGCTGATCGATTAATGGTTAATAACTATAATATTTCATAGCAAAATCTCTATTTAAGGGGTAAATTCTACCTTGTAAATGTGCACAGATATATGATCGTAACAGAAGTTGTCTCAGCTTAGCAATATGGACCTTCGGGAATGTACTCGGACAAGTCACAGGATCCAATCTTCCGATTCAATGACAGGAAATAGGTTTAAACAGCACGACTAATTGTATGGCCCATAAATAATGGAATTAAATTAAAAAAAAGGATTAGAAGGGTTGCTATTATAGAATAAGCACGATACCAGACCAATGTGCTGACAAACGTTGTATAAACACTTTATAATTCAAGGTATTTTGAAACTCCAATGTTGTGTATATTATTAAATGGTTATATTCTTTATTTTTCAGCTTCAGATTGCATTTTTAAAACATAGAAATCGCCTTAAAATTCTTCAAAATAACGCATTATCAAAAATTTTAATGTAGCTTCTTTTTAAAATATATGTTTATTAATTCGTTAACAACCAACTTCTCTTGTTTTTTTAAAAACGCCTTAACTACCTCGGAAAAAATATCCGCACGAAAAAAGAAAGCGTATACAATTAGTAGAACCAAATTGAACCTTTAATATGAATGAAAAAGGAATAATACGAAAGTTTTTATAACATCATATAATAATTTAGAAATACGTTAATATTTAAGTGACATTTAAAAATATTGCAAATTACCAATTGGTATATAATAGATTACCCTGTTTAAGTTATTCTGACATAGATGGCGCGACCAACATATTTTAAGTAAAATGAATTTTAAATATAATTTTAAATTAGAAATATTAACTAAAAATTGTTTATAAACACTTAATAATAAGCAGAAGACTGAACCAGCTTAATATATATATATACCGGGTGTATTATGAAAAACCTTTCGTGCTGTAACTTTTTTGTTTTTTATCCGAATGTAATAAATTATACGTCGAACTAAATCGTTTTAAAAACACTGTAACGTGATCCGCTTTTAATTTTTTTTTACTCTTTGTTTTTGACAGACAGCTGCAAACTGTGTTTTTTAAATTGCACTATACTTTTTTTTCCTTATTCAAATATATTACTTTTTCTGAATATGAAACTGTAAACAACGATATCCTTGTATGAAAAAAAATCGAGAAATTGAAGGTTTTTTTTTAGTTCGATTTATTCTGGTTTTTCCGAACACAGAGATTTCTTAAATGCATTTTAAATACTCTATTTATTTTATTACCAGCAAATGTGTGTACCTTTTAAAATCACTTACATTCAATACTATATAGCGCATAAAGGATTACAAACCAATGTTATCAGTGAGCGGTGGGTCAACAACAACATTTACAGTGTTTATTTTAAAAATTTAACAATCAAGCAGTCATATTGAACGATAAAAGTGCATTCCAAATTTTCGAAGAGAGCTGTGACATCTGTCAGTCACACATTCATTATAACATTTTCAACGATTTATTTCTAAATTTTGTTATTGAAATGGATAATGGCGAATGTGTGGATGCGATTCAAGCATATTTTGAATGCGGAACAAATTCTGCAGCTGCTTTGCGACTTTATGGAAATCGTTTTCCTGACAGACTGCGTCCAAGTGCCGATAAGTTTGGAAGGCTCGTGCGAAATTTACGAAATTTTGGATCATTCAAAAAACCGAAAATAAACGCACGTGTAATTCAAGATCAAAATTTAGAATTAAGTGTCTTGCTCTATGTGGAAGAAAACCCTAGTACGTCTACGCGAGAAATTGCTCACTACATGCAGGTATCACATTCTACAGTTCAGTACATTCTGAAGAAACACATGTTCTTTCCTTATAAACCCCGGAAGGTGCATGCTCTCGGTGAAAACGACCCTCAACGAAGGGTTCAATTCTGCACGGTTTTCATAAATAAACTAAGGGAAGATCCAATTTTTTATCGTCGTGTGTTGTGGTCAGATGAATGCACATTTTTGGAAAAATGGTGTATTCAACAGAAATAATCATCGCCATTGGAGTGTGATAATAGGGCCTTATGTGATAAGGTCCTATGTGCCTGGAGGATCGGCATGTGATAACCTGTGCCCTAAAGGGCTGGTCAGGATCGCTATGTGATAACAACTGTGGCAGGACGCCATGTGATAACGTGGGCCTTAAGCCCTAAGGCAGAATCGCCATGTAATGTGGGCCGTTGGGTGGCCGCACTGGATAGCAGGTAGGGCGATTTATCGTAAAGAAAGATACTCACAAAGTTCGGGTAACATCTTATAATTTAATATATAACACTTATAAACTGGACAACAATTATATACATTATTGCTATGATCTAACTATCATTAAGACAGTATAAATGTGGACATGATTCTGAATAAGAATCTGACTCTGAATCTGAATAAGACTGAATGTCACTTACATTACTGTCGTTATATATATCCCAGATGATCCTCGTACTACTTATGGAATATACTACAAACCCTGACATATAGTTTGTTTATGCAAACTGCACGCGTTAGCGAGGTCGTATTTGTAAAACACGTTACATTTGTATTACGGGAACGAGGCTGTGGCCTCATTGAGAGTGTTTGCATATACATAACTGCATTGCGTTATTACACCACCCTTCTTGGGGTAAAGAAAAATAACGCTGAGGTGTTTGTTTTTCTTTCATTAAAATCTTTACCTTTCTTATTCCTATTTTACAATATGGTGAACACTATAAATATGATATATACTATTAACCTTAAAAGTAGTTGCTTATTTATTACATATATACAAGCTTCTCACTGAAAATAACCATGTTGTGATGCAACACAAATTTCAAAATCGGTTAAGTGTAAATGTATGGTGTGGCATTTTAGGCGATAGAGTAGTAGGGCCTTTTTTGTGGAGGGTAATCTAAACCAAGAAATGTATAATAATTTGTTACGCAATGAATTAGGCGATTATTTAGATGAGTTGCCACTTGCTGAGTTAAACAGGGTGGTGTTCCAACAGGACGGTGCCACACCCCATAATGCACGAATGAATACTGATTTTCTAAATAATTATTTTGGCGTCAGATGGATGGGCACTTACGGACCTATTCGATGGCCTGCTAGATCGCCAGATCTGAATCCACTGGATTTCTTTCTGTGGTCTTACATTCAAGATCATGTCTATTTGACTCCACCTGATACCAGAGATGATTTAGTAAGAAGGATAGTACAAGTATGTCATGAAATACCACCAAATCTTATATTAAACGCAGCAGTTGGAGTTAATAGAAGGTGTCAAATGTGTCTGGAACAAAATGGGGCCAATTTCGAACATTTGATTCATTAAAATATATAATAGCTTGATTTCTGTAAATTTCGTAGTTTTTTTTTTATAATAAAAAATTTGTCACTCAATTTAATGGAGGTGTTTTCAGGAAATAAATGTTTATTAGAATAAGTAAAAAAAAATATGTAGTACAATTTAAAAAAAAAAATTACTACTGTCTGTCAAAAACGAAATGTCAAATTTTCTTTTTTTTTAAACAGATTACAGTGCTTTAGAAACGATTTAGTTTGACATATCATTCATTAAAATCAGATAAAATATAAGGAAGCTACAGCCCCAAAGGTTTTTTCATAAAACATCCGGTATATATGTAATAATATTATTATTCTGTAATTCCACGGATAAGTATAATTTAGTGTCATCAGTGCAGGTCAGCGCAGAACAATTGAAAGATATTAGGAGATTATCAATGAAAAGCTGAAAAAGCAAAAGTCAAATATTCGAGCCCCGAGGTGCACCAGATGTTGAAAAGAATTGGTAAGAGTAACAGCCATTATAAAATACATAATTAACACTATTCACAACATATAAGGCAATAAGTTCTAATGCTGGTGGACATAAATCGAAAGCACTCAGATTCTTTAATAATATTTGATGGTCAATAGTGTCGAAGGCTCAAGAAAAGTCAGTGTATACAACGTCTAGTTGACCATTATTATCTAATACCTTACAAATAATTTGAGTCACAATCGTTAGATTCGTAACGGTGGACCACAATGGCAAAAATCCATGTTGGTTGCTGGATATGTATGGACGAATATTAGAAAAAATAGTCTAGTATAAAATCTGTTGAAAAATATTACTAAAATTTGGCAAAATCGCTATGGGTCTATAATTTCCCAAGCTCGATACATCATCCTTCTTGTGAACCGGTGTAATTCTATCTATTACATTCTATTTCTTCCATTAATCAGGGAAACAAACATTTTCGGAGCCAAATTAATCAATCTGTAATGGCTTTGCTAATACTTTGCCGGTATTACGAATAAAGCAACTGGGTCTTAAATCATCAACAATTGTTGACTTATCTGGAAAAGCAAACATAATTTTCTCAATTTCAATTAGAGATGCATGGTGAAATCTAAAGGACAATATATTTGTGGCAGTATCTGGAACATTTTTGTTTGGATTCAGAAAGAAAAACGTCTGCAAAACTATCAACTATCCCCTAAGTATCACTGAATTCACATTCATTAAGGTAAAGTCTCCCAAGGATTCTTGTTCTTCCTTTCCTGTGGTTAATATACCTTCAAATTTCCGCGGAAATTGTCTCAATGGAATTCTCCATATTAGCTAGATATTTAACATAAGCAGACCTGATCTTTTTCTTAACCAAAGACCTCATCGTTTTAAACTTTTGATCGAAAATTTCACTTCCACCGAAACGCTGTTTCTGTCAATAATGTTCTCTAGTTTTTAGATTTAGGATAAATAAGATAGCCAATATTGTATTGAATATCAATCTAAATAGTCTACTGCCAACTACGGACACTTAGATTCACCCGGTATATATGCATACATACAAACATGATATTGCATTAATGAGAGCATTGGGATCAACACGTTTTAAAGAAAATAACAATTCCAATAGAATAAATATTCTATTAACCCTGAGCACTTTATATTGCTCACTCGGTATACGTGCATATATTCAAACATGTTATTGTATTAATAAGAGAGAATTGAGATCAACACGCTTTATACAAAATATCAATTGCCGTAATATATACCCGACGCTGCTGGTCATGCCTGTACATACGAGACATTTAACTATACACTAAATCCTTATTGATGTCAGTAACTTGATAATGTAAAATACTGCATGGCAACGTCGATACACAAGTGTATTAGTTACAATTAAGGTAGACAACAACGTGTAATAAACACAGGCACATAAAGGTGAAATATTGTCTTTTATTAAGTCACAAATTAAGCGCTTAATACGCGCATAAGTGCCACTGGCCTGTACCTCGTGTAATTTCATGTGAACACAAATACTCGCTTACGCTACCAGAAATAACATTAATTTTAAAAAGACAGACAGTTATTGCAATAAAATGTATAATAAATGTTTTGAATATGTAAATAAATTAATATGGATTTATTCAGAATTAATTGCTTATTTGAATACATCTGTATAAAATGTTAAAAGACAGTGACATTTATATATATACATTAACATATATACGATATATATATATATATATATATATATATATATATAAATATAATATCTTCGTGACCTTGGTATGATAAGGTAAACTTAATAAGTCGGCGATTAAAGGTCTGGTTCATTACTTCAAAGTATATATATTTAAAACAACCCTACATGTTCCGGCAATGATGCCTCTGTCAAGGGAATACAAAATATAAATTACAGAATATAAATTCAAATAATTAAGTTGCTATGGTTTAAATTATTCAAAGATACATTCCAATAATAATAATAAATCATGCCTTAGTATTCCAAAAAATAGATAGCAAGGTGTGAACATATGTGTTGTTCGCTGCCAGAAGCTTGTGTCTCTTTCTGGGTATGGACCTGTGTGTTTGTTGCTGCTGGCAGCTTGCGTCTCTCTCTGGGTGTGTGATTTTGTATTTGTGTGACCGCGTAAGTGTAGGGTTTTGTATGTTAGTGCGCTCGTGCGTGTGTTTAGTGACCGGCCGCGTAAATTTAGAGAGATCGGATAACCAGCCGTTGCGTAGGGCCGCCAACCCTTTCCCGGCAACTTCTTTACTTTTCCGAGCAGTACTTCGACGGCCCGACCCCCGCCCCAACGAGGCAAGGCGCAGACCAGCGAAGCGCACCCTGCACGGGGTTGCTCATCGCCAACCGAGGAAACACTCTTAGTGGCTACCTCAGTCGACGACGGTCACACTTTGTGCCATCTTAACGATTTCCGTATACGTAATAATAACTCATGTCTTGCTTTTCCCTGCTTTTCCCTGTTTTCTATTTTGTGCTGATGTGGGCCTCTACTGGGTTGCAGCCTAGCATATGCGCTAGCAAACTCTAGGGGGGTCTGCCCGATGGGCAGTCAGGTGCCATTCCGCCTTTCCAGCAGGAGTGAGGAACCAAGCTACGCGGCGCAAATCACGGCGCCGCGCAATGCACGCATCACTAGGACCGGTCCTGGGCGGCAACCTGGCTAGGCTGCTGTTAACAGCACACACATGTTCGACGTGTGTGCATTGCCCCCGCTTCTGCGGAAATCGTTAAGATGGCACAAAGTGTGACCGTCGTCGACTGAGGTAGCCACTAAGAGTGTTCCCTCGGTTGGTGACGAGCAACCCCGTTCAGGGTGCGCTTCGCTGGTCTGCGCCTTGCCTCGTTGGGGCGGGGGTCGGGCCGTCGAAGTACTGCTCGGAAAAGTAAAGAAGTTGCCGGGAAAGGGTTGGCGGCCATACGCAACGGCTGGTTATCCGATCTCTCTAAATTTACGCGACCGGTCACTAAACACACGCACGAGCGCACTAACATACAAAACCCTACACTTACGCGGTCACACAAATACAAAATCACACACCCAGAGAGAGACGCAAGCTGCCAGCAGCAACCAACACACAGGTTCTTACCCAGAAAGAGACACAAGCTTCTGGCAGCGAACAACACATATGTTCACACCTTGCTATCTATTTTTTGGAATACTAAGGCATGATTTATTATTATTATTGGAATGTATCTTTGAATAATTTAAACCATAGCAACTTAATTATTTGACATTTATATTCTGTCATTTATATTTTGTATTCCCTTGACAAAGGGAATACGTCAACTTTGTTGACGTATTTTAACATGTTTAGTGCCGTTATTTGCTAAATTTTAACTCTGAATTATACTCCTGATGAAGTAACCAATGCGTTATGAAATATAGAGTGGAATAAAGGATTTTTATTTTTACTTGACAGACCGCTCACCCGTTAATGAAATTTTTACTTATATATATATATATATATATATATATATATATATATATATATACCGCCTGATTCTGAGCAAACGCAACGGCCTGAATGTACGAATATTTCTCCCGCTCCGAATAAAAATCCCCTGAACGCGTTAAGCCAATCACAAAACAGTCTGTTGCTAAACCCCCTCCTCGCGCCAACTTAATTGGCGCTTGCTATATGTATGACATCGATGTTGACGCGCCTACAGCATTCAGGGGAATTGTATTCGAAACGGGAGAAATATTCATACATTCGGATCGTTGCGTTTACTCAGAATTAGGCGGTATATATATATATATATATATATATATATATATATATATATATATGTATATATATATATATATATATATATATATATTGTAACAACGCTGATGGCTATTTTGAATATAAGAGGTATAGTTAATGTAAATAAAATGTACTAATCAATATTTTGGGCGCCTTTATGACATTTTTATTTGTAATTTTAGATGGATTTCTTAGTCCAATCAGGTGACTTAGTACCTAGCAATATACAATGCTGTACACAGATGTCGCGGAGAGCAAAAGATTAATAAAGATTAGTTATGTTTTCTTATCTCAGGATACAGTCGATAGAGACGCCCAGATATAGATGTAAAGATGATACAAAAATTATTATAAAAATATTAATTTCACTGAGCATGAATAAAAAGACAACACTTTTATATTTTATATACCAAACAATTTATTAAATTAAAGAAATCTGTACACATATAGTTAACTTCTTTAACTCTTTCTATAGATATATGAGTTATATCTCTATGATTAAATAATGTTTACATTAACAATTATATGGTTATGAAAATCAATCAATCTAACATAAATTGAACAAAATGTGCAACATACACAGATAAGTTGACTTATGTTAGTTTTAAATAGATATTATCATTGACTAAATTATCTTAAACGATTTCTATCTCTTGCTTGAAATCAAGATTTTTAGTAATTTGTAACTGTAATTATATAGAATAAGGATAATAGATTTTAATATTACTAAGGACCTGTAATTTTAGGGCTACTGCAAGGCAAGAAGATGGTGGAAGAAGGTTAAGGTTTCTCCAACTTGGTGAAATAGGATGATATTCTTCTAGGTTTGGATCGGCATTTATTATTTATGGCACTTTGGATGAATTCTCAGGTACGTTTTAGCTTTATTTCGTCGTGAATATTCGATCATTGGGGTGCGCGTCCCCTTATGATGCTTTGCTGAATATCTCTTAAAAAAATTACTTTTGACAGATAAATATGTGCTTTAACGATAATTATAATGTTTATGCACTTTTATGGCTAGCAATTATGTTGAAAATCTTGTTTTAAAATGAATTTTGATGAAAAATTAACGGATAAGTATAATCCTGATGTGAACAGTATAAAAATTTCTAGAATAGACGCCAGTTGTCCTTTGTTTATTTCAAAGCCTTATTTTAAGCAAATTGATTTTTACCTTGAAATAAATTATTATTTAAGTTGAATTTTGAATGTAAAAGTCGTTTAACTAGATTCATAAAATTATTTTAAGAATTTAAGTATTAATGCATGTACCTTTGACAGTAGGTTATGAGTAAATATAAATAATTGGCGTGTCTAAACAAATGTCGATATAAAATTTGAATGCAAATAAATCAAATATCTTTTTAAACTCGTGTTAATGAATTTAATAAATGATTAAAAATAAAAAGTAAATTTTGAATTAAATATAATTATGAGTAAAGTATCAGAAATTGTCGGGATATTAATTTATTAACAGTTTGACATTAATTTTGATGCTGACGCGTAATTAGAGCTATATCAATATATATATATATATATATATATATTGTAATAATACTTTGGTTGAAATAAGTTAATATATGAAAGTTTCCTACACCCCTCGTTGATGAGCCACAAAATGTAATAATAATACTACGTCCCACGTTGGTTCGTCAAAAATGTAATAACGCTAAGAAATAAGTAATTAAACTTCTAGTTTCAAAAATTCTTTTATTGTAAATACCACTACAATATTGTTTCGCCATACAATATTGTAGTGGTATTTACAATAAAAGAATTTTTGAAACTAGAAGTTTAATTACTTATTTCTTAGCGTTATAATGAAGTTTCAACAAGTATCTCCTTCGTCAATTAACTATTTAAAAATGTAATCATACTAATACGAAAATTTATTATAAAATAAAAATTATAATTGGAAAAGATATTGAATAAAATTTACAAATTGAAATCTCGCGTCTGAATAAAGAATTTAAGTATGAAACAATTCCTATGGTAATGATATTGACATATGATCAATAATAAAGATTTAGATTGCCTCCGGTTAACTCAATGGATTTTAGCAAGAATCTATTACGCAATCTCAAGGCAGGTTCAAGTAATAACGATTTTAAAACTCAATCAACAGGTAAGACATCCTTTTTAATATAAATATTTTATTAATGTGTAACTATAAATTAAAATTCATGGTTATGTTTATAAATTTATATTTTTCAAAACATATTTGTACTTGTTTTATAATACAGCCTTATTTTTTATGTTTTAATTTTATTTTACTTACAAAGAACTAATAGAAAATTATGCCAAGCTTTTAAAATATTGGAATTGAATATGAGATAGGAATTCACTACTGTTACATCAATCAATTACCATTCTGTATATAGATTTGAGCATGTCCATTTTGTCGACATAACCCATATGTTTATTATATTCTGCAACTAGGAGCGGACAAATAAATTCTTTCAGAGTACCGCCTTTTTGTTTCCGGTTCATGTAGGTACTTTCGGATAAATCTGAGTTGAGTTGTTGCTAAGGAAATGTATTCCTTTCCGGTCTTTCCACTTCAGTTACACAATACCATCCTTGCTCACGCGCCAGTCAGATACACCTCTATTGAGCATATTGTCTTCCTTTATATCGCCAGGGAGGTCTTTTCTAATACGCCTTACGGTCCCACAAGCATAAATATACTCGCTTTGGAGCTACTTCTGGAGGGCGTTAGCAAGCACCCAAACCTTGTATCCACGTTTTATGGGCTTGAGAGGCATGTGCCTATTCAATCTACTACGCTCTTTGAACCGATTCATCGATTCATCTACTAGGAGTTTATAAAAGTTTCAGATAACTTATCAATAATGGGCCTTAATTTATATAGTTTGTCATGATTTAGCACATTCCTAACTGGCATAACGGTGTTATTATTTAGGTGTATGTGACCTAGTAACCAAATAAAACTATACCTAACTTGGCGGTTGTCCCTACAAAACATCCCTGTATTCTGGACAAAGGTCGCAACTCTAGTTATTCATAGGTAGAGCTGAGGATGTTTGCGGTACGGCAGTACCGTATGTAGTGCATCCCCACATTTAACTATTTATCTAAATATTCTCTGAAATGATTTGCCGGATCTCATAAATTAATAGAGTGATATTTTAGTATGCACTGGATATTGTTATTATACAAAATCATAATAGCCATTTGTATTTATGGATCATAAATAATAATACGCATGTATTTGTATTTGGTTGTGAATTCAATTTAAACTTAAAACGAATCGTAATATTTTAACGACAAGCCGTCCTTACAATACATGCATTCGAGACAAAGTGTGCAACTCTACGAATAACTTCCATAGTTGATCGAAAATGGACATTTTGGAGCTGAAGTAAAGCCCCTATTCTTAGAAAATTTTATTACTGTCGTTAAGAACTATTATTATAAACAACAAAGGCCTTTTATTAGTGTTGAAGTTTTAGTTTCATTGAATTTCCATGTTGTAAGTAGTCAATTGTAAAGTGTTCATTCACAATATTCTAAAACAAGGTGTAAATTTAACTAAAATCCAGAAACACACATTCTGATAATATATTACTAGATTAGAAGCTGTGTTTATTACTATTTATTATATTATTTTTATAACCAAATGCAATAAAAGCTACGAAAACAAAAGAAACCTCGATTTATTAAAATCTTGTCACACAGCCTTTCAAAGCCTGGCAGCACATATTTTGCATATATTTTATATATTTTACCTACTTGAACTAGGTGAATGAAGTTAGAAGTTATAAGTTATAACTTCTAACTTCATTCACCTAGTTCAAGTAGGTAGTATATATAAAATATATGCAAAATATGTGCTGCCAGGCTTTGAAAGGCTGTGTGACAAGATTTTAATAAATCGAGGTTTCTTTTGTTTTCGTAGCTTTTATTGCCTTTGGTTATAAAAATAATATAATAAATAGTAATAAACACAGCTTCTAATCTAGTAATATATTATCAGAATGTGTTTTTCTGGATTTTAGTTAAATTTACACCTTGTTTTAGAATATTGTGAATGAACACTTTACAATTGACTACTTACAACATGGAAATTCAATGAAACTAAAACTTCAACACTAATAAAAGGCTTTTGTTGTTTATAATAATAGTTCTTAACGACAGTAATAAAATTTTCTAAGAATAGGGACTTTACTTCAGCTCCAAAATGTCCATTTTCGATCAATTATGGAAGTTATTCGTAGAGTTGCACACTTTGTCTCGAATGCATGTATTGTAAGGACGGCTTGTCGTTAAAATATTACGATTCGTTTTAAGTTTAAATTGAATTCACAACCAAATACAAATACATGCATATTATTATTTATGATCCATAAATACAAATGGCTATTATGATTTTGTATAATAACAATATCCAGTGCATACTAAAATATCACTCTATTAATTTATGAGATCCGGCAAATCATTTCAGAGAATATTTAGATAAATAGTTAAATGTGGGGATGCACTACATACGGTCCTGCCGTACCGCAAACATCCTCAGCTCTATTCATAGGTATTAATATTTAGCAGCAAATGTAAATACTAAGAACTTATTTATATTTCAAATTGTTTAAAATGCACAGCATCGTAATATCTTAATATTAGCATCGAGTCTGGAAGCCGTATGATGTTATTAATTATTATTTACTTAAAAAAATCACCAATTCATATTTATACAGCAAAGGAAACTACGTTTTTCCAACAAAGATAGAGATTAAATATGTCAAAGGCAATAAAAGCATGCATGCTTAATAACAATCCGGAAATCCATTTAATAATCGATCAAATTTGTTTATTTAGTACGCCATTGTTTATTATCCTTTAAACAAGCCGTTCTGGTAAACAGAACCTACTTTAAGAACACCCAACTGTATAAGTGTGTACATAATACCATAATGCAGTTTATGTTTTGTATGCTGAAAGTATAATCGTAAATATTTGTTATAATAAAGTCATACAAAACGTATTACTAGCTATTAATTGAATAATCTTAAGCGAGTGTACCGCCGTGGACAAGAAAATAGTACCAGTCTTATAAGAGATTTCAATTTTAGCTATTTAAATTTTATTTTATTTAAATTATTCCATATTTGTCAAAATTAAAAATTCAGGAACAAAAGTAAAATGACACGTAAGTACTAATAATTTTGTTAAATGAAGCATAATTGCAAAAAAATAAGATAGATGGTTTATACGACAAGTTCCTATGACCTATTGTATCGGGTATTAACTCACCGACATACTTGATTTCTAAATGGTTGGTAAACGAACGAGAAACCAGATAGTTTTTCAATTTAAAATTCGTTGAAATTTATTAAAAAAACTAAAAAATCATAAGCTGGAACCGAGTGAAATCTTAGTATCATTTGATGTATATACGTTCATTGTTTATATCGGTTCTATTTCTAAAACAAACTATGTTTACAAGTTACGATATGTATGTATAGTTGCATCTACTGCGCCGCAAGTATTTTATTTAAATTGTAAGCGCCGTTTGTAGCAGGCCGATCTACTGTTTAGTTGCTTGAGTTTTACATATAGTCTTATATATAGTTTATATATGTATAGTTTTATATAAATATGACCCGGCCATATTCGTCGCGAGATACTGTTGAAAGGCGGATAAGAGATTTGCCTGCGCTAGAATTCGACGGTAATCAACTTCCATGCAAAATTTGCAATGTAATATTGTCGTGGCGAGTGAAAACCCGCATTGTAAAACATGTGTCGTCGAATACACATAAAGCACGTATTGCTGGCATTTCAACTGCTCATGCTCCACGGAATACGGTGAATCATCCTGAATATACTCACTTTTTACAAAATTGTGTTAACGGGAAGTATAGTGATTACATGTGCCCGGGAATCCACTTTGAAAAAATACTATATGACCCGATGGATAATGAAATTATGATTTCGATCGTCAATAACAAAAGTTATAGACATATTTTGGTGTTAGTAGGAACAGGCGTTAATAAACGTAATATTACAAATATTTTTATTGGGGTGAGAGAGAATCGGAATAATTAATGGAGAAGTTATATAACGTGGCCTAATTTCGTGCTTGAAATCGCTATAGGGTAAAAAGCACGATATAAATAAAGAAAAAGCGTTATTATTTGCAACAGATGGAGCTGCATGTCTGAAGGCAGCAGGTTGACTCTCACAACAAACGCACAGTAGTGTCACGCATATTACATGTTTCGTATATGCTCTTCATAGAGTACCAGAGGATGTCAGAAAATGCTACCCGAACGCTGTGAAATTGATATCTTCTGTCAACAAAGTTTTTGTGAAGACACCTGCACGCAAGAATTTATTTCGTGTAAAACTGACACATGTGCCACTATCACCAGAACCTGTTACAACGCGCTAGGGCACGTGGGTAATTCCCGCAGGGAATAATGAAATGCGACTCTTCTTATTGGTGCAATACAGCGAATAATGATAACGTTATATCTCATTATTCCCTGCGTTCCGCCAATAAAACATAGTCTTATCAGCGTTATCATAGTAACTGTCAAAACGTCAAGCGCCATATCGATATTATAGTATAATATTTGTTTTTCTTTTAGTAATTTTCGGTTAGTCGTAGATAAAGTACCTAGTGTACACTAACTCGCAATAATAACTATTATTCCCTCGAGCTGAGTTACTCCCTCGCTGCTTCGCGGCTCGGTTCGTAAATTCAGCTCTCGGAAATAATAACCGTCATTATTAACTCGTTGTATAAACTACTGCTATTTAAAAACAGATAATTTATTTGAAACAGTTAACTATCCTAACAGGCGTATACTTTGTGCGCAGACATTTGTAAATATTTTTAACAAATTCAAAGAAGATGGTTGTTTTCTAAATTCCCACAAAAAAAAACAATCACCTGTTAACAGAACACATAAAGCTGAATATCCTGTGTTATGTAGGATTGCTTTTAGATGTAGGCCATTTTGGAATATCGTACAGTGTACAGTTCGGTGTTCAAAACCCTGAAAGAATTCAAATATAACCCATACAATATATCAAACCTTCAAAAGCTTTTCGAAGATGACAAAGTAAAAGAACTGATTTTTGTGATATAATATTTAATTTTTTAAATAAAAACGAAGAAATATTAAATAAAATAATTTTTACTGATAAAGCAAACAGTTCCGTAATAGATTTAAAGAGTTTCATGTACATTCTGTATGATAATCTAAATAATTTCCGTTTGAATGCTTAAACATTCATATCTTTAATAGTTAGAAAGTATAATAAGATGAAACCCATTGAGTTACTTCTTTAACTAGCAGGAAAAGGTTGGGTGTAATTTTAATAAAATAAATACTTAGGTTACTTATTAATATTTTTTAAATTTTTATTTAGGAACATAATCATATTAACATTTTTTCGGTTTTAGTTTTGCGCGCCTTTGTTCTATTATTAAACGAGCTATACTAAACTCTATCTCACTTTCTGCCGAACTTGCTGGAATACAGAAGTATTACTAGCACATTATTCTTAGAGTTTCAGCTCAATTCCTGTTACCTAAAAGAAAATTCAAATAAAAAAATGCAATTACCCTTCTTTTTTAAACTTACCTTCCAAAATAAAAAAGGATCTACGTCCTGATTTGAATTTAACCTTTCGAGGTAGTGCCTTTTAGTTATTATTACATCAGCTGTAATTTATTTTACTTTCTCTTATTCTTTCTTGCAAAAATCCAAATAACGAAAGTGACTTTTGATGTGGACCAATGTCTGTTTCGATTACAGGCATTTGTTCTTTATTTTCAGGATCTATTTTCTTCATAATATTAAACATTTCTTGTTCTAGAAAAGAAGTAGCCCCGGGAGCATTTTGAGTATTACGAAAACCTTCGCTTTTAAATCGAGGGTAAAAAACAGTTTCTACGCTAATAGTTGACCGTCCTTCATATGAAAATAGCCTTGCTTTTACAGATTCCAAAAGTTTGTTGCATATCTTCCAGTCTTCAATCTTTAATTCCAGTAGTGATGCTGTTAGGTAATTGTATAGTACAAAAATTATTGTGAATTAAAGAAATAGTAACATATTTATTACGTACAAGGATTTTCCACTACTGCTTTTTAAGATAAATTTCTCCATTTTATAAAACCACTTATTCGTAAGATATCACGAGGTGTTATTTGTGTTACTGAAATGCCCTCAATAAGTGGGTTACGTTCGGTAATTCGCTAGAAGTAATGTGAGGACGTTCTACAATCTCATAGAATGGTAAAATCTATTTGTACTTTTTGTTATGGACGCTTTCATATTTTCTACGTTTTTTGATACACTAATTTTACTATCTTAGATATATTTCATCCTTAAATAAATACTATCATCCATCTTCTTTGAATTTGTTGAAAATATTTAAAATTGCCTTCACACAAGGTTTACGCCTATTGGGATAATTAATTGTTTTAAATAAATTAGTTATTTAACAATAAAATTTATTTAATTTTAATATTTAAGTATGAATGAAAAAATAGAAATATTTGACAATTGGATAAATACCTTACTGGTATACAGTGTGTCCACAGATTCATTCTCAACATGGGGATCTCGCTTATTATGAGAGATAGAGATTTGGTTAAATGAGATCAAATATTCCAGAGGTAAAGTGTTAATATTCAAAGCTAGTGTATAGGGTTTGGTATACACTAGCTTTGAATATTTAACGTACTTCGGGCGCTATTGCAAAAAGAGTGAATTTTTGTTTTTCCGATTTTCTTTAATAACTTTTTTATTTTTAAAGTAAGACAAATTTAGTTTGCACTTCCTTAAGGCATAGAAATCTGGTGGTGTATTTAGTGCTATAGCCAACTATGACCCCCATAAGAAAAATGAAACTTAACCATTGTAGCTCAACTACTATAGCAGTATTAAAAAATTTAAATACACCACCAGATTCCCATTAAAAAAGTGCCTTAAGGAAGTGCAAACTAAATTTATTTTACTTTAAAAATAAATGAGTTATTAAAGAAAATCGAAGAAACAATTTTTATTTTGCAATAGAGCCCGAAGTACGTTAAATATTCAAAGCTAGTGTATAGGGTTTGATACAACTTTACCTCTGGAGTATTTGATCCCATTTAACCAAATCTCTATCTCTCATAATAAGCGAGATCACCATGTTGATAATGAATCTGTGTGTACACACTGTATAACTGGTTGCCTATTATACTGCCAATGCATTGATTTTTCGTTTTTTAGCTTTACATATAGGGATAAAAGTATGTGTAATGATAAAAAAGAACCCTGTATATTTTGTTTACCACCTTTAAATAACTAAGATCCCTTAAGTAATGCATTTAAAGGTAAAATATGCAAAAAAAATAATTTAAAATATACTTAGATCTGAATTCGGCAGGTAAAAGTTTAAACAAGTTACAGAATTAGTTTTTACCAATTGAGTAACATAAAAACAAGTCTCCCAATATTATGTTTGAAATATAAATAATTGACGTTTCAACAATGCTACAAATATTTGTTTAAATAGGAAAACAACATTATCATAGACACTTGGGACTGCCTGTATATGTTACATTTTCATTTCTTTTAATTATTTAAGGATTAAATTAAGTAATATTAATAAATTTTTCAGTAGTAAAATAATTGCAAATATGAGTGTTCAACATTTTAAACGATTAATTCTACCTTAAATTACTCATTATAATTTACAAGCATTGCCTTTTCATTATAGTTACACTCGCTTGTAGAATACATGTTTGAAAATCACCCACACGCAATAATAACAACGCTAATAACTTATGATAATGCAACTTGAGGTGAGCTGTAATTTGTGCTTGTGCGTATAATAAAAGCCAGACAACAGACAACGTCCTTGTACACACACTAATTGGATTGAAAATAAAGCATCTAAGAAAAATGCCTGGGGTTCTGAGCTGCTGTGTTCCGGTTGGTCGACAGCCGACCACCCTAGCCAATGACTGTCAACGAATACGACTATCTTGATCGACTGCATTTCTACATTGTACTGTTATAGCTTGTGCACAATAATAATATTGTTCTGACTTCGATCCATGGCAATATTAAATATTGATGATGTTTGCTGAGAAGGACAATAACAATTAATTGTACATTAGATAACGTTGGCTCGCACATAATAATGTTGTTGACAAAACCGCAATTGTTTTAATATTTATTTATGTATATGTATTTACATATATGTATATGTGAATGGGTGTTTATAAAAGATGTAATAAATAAATGCAAATATATCGATTTTATTTAAACAAATACTAGAAAGAAAACAAATAAAATAATTATGTATTTGTTGAATAACGAGCTGATATACATGCATATTATATATGAAGTTCTAATAATGGATTTATTTACGTTAAGCTTTTTCTAGAACTATTCTGCAATAATCAATTGAATTTACTTGTTTCAAAATTATTTTGATATCATTAAAATAATGTTTCTACATCTGTTATTGAACATAAATTTAAAATAGAAATAAAACTAAGGTTCTAATCTTCACTTTTAATCTTTAATCGTAACACGACAATTGTTTCGCCAGCACAGTGGCTTCCTTAGGTGCATACATCTAAAGAGTACGTTACAAACTAAATTAAAAAATATATATATAAAATCAAGAAGGTTGGTATTATGTATTTTACAATGTTTTTAAAGAAATCTATGAATTTACATAAGTATTGTCGGTAGTGAGAAAATGTGGCACATTTGGTCGGCCCTAACTGTATATTATAGGGTACTAAACATGTTTACGTATAAAATTTGTTTAATACACTACATATATATTTATATTATCGTCTAAACAGATTTTAAGTAAATAAATTTAATAAAGGCTAGTTATTTAAATCTAATCGGTCATTTAATAAAATTTGTGAGTGTTTTAATTTATTGATTTCGAAACTTTCCAGTAAATTTAATTTGTTGCATTTATTTTCTAAATGCAGAATTTGAAAATCTTTATCGAAAGTGTGGTTTTCTTCTAATAGTTGATTCGCAAAAGTGGAATCTTGTTTTTTTATTTCTAAACGAAGAACAATGCTCGGCAATGCGTTTTTCAAACGATCTTCCTGTTTGACCGACATATATCTTACCGCATCCACACATTAACTTATAGACTCCAGACTTCTTATTTTTGTCTGTTTTATCTTTATTGTTTTTAATATGTTTGGATAAATTATTATTAGTTTTGAAAACCGTGTTAATATTAAGTTTTTTTAAAAAACTTGAAATATGCTTATTAGGTATCCCAATGTACGTTTGTAATCTAAATTTTTCCTTATCCTTTATTGCAGGATATACCATAGTGATTGCTTTTTTGAAAAGTTTTTTTGTCAGCACATTTTCAATAAAAGTATCTGTGTAGCCGTTATTGATAGCTATTTGGTTGACTAAATTTAATTCTTTTTCATAATTTTCTTTGGATAGTGGATAATTAATTAATCTATGTAAAAAACTATGGAAACTCGCTAATTTGTGTTGTATGGAATGTGTTGACGAATTATGTATAGTTATGTCAGTATGAGATTCTTTATGGTAAATATGAAACTCTAATTTATTACAAATGAAACAGACATGCAATATACATATCTGTAACTGTACACATGGACAATACACCTCGTATTTTCAGCATTTACTTCTACTTAAGACACGTGTTTCTGCCATCTATAAGCGTCGTCAGTCAAGCTAGTGAAGCAATATAATACAAATGATACAAATCTTTTTAAAAACAGATTTGTATCTGCATATACATTTACGCCGAAATCGCCTACAAGATATAGCAAATTTTGTCCTATAATGTGGCACTATTTAATAAGTGACATCTGACGGACGAAGGAGACTATGCCGAAAAAGGCGACCTTTCGCTTTACTAGCTATGCTAGTACATAAGCGAAAAAATACGTATAGGTGTAGTCCATTAACACGAGCCAGATGGCGGTAAATATACAAAAAGGTTTAAGTATATCAATACGTTATTGCACGTATTACGCATTTGTTACAAATGAAACAGACATACAATATACATATCTGTATCTGTACACATGGACAATACACCTCGTATTTTCAGCATTTACTTCTGCTTAAGACACGTGTTTCTGCCATCTATAGGCGTCGGCAGTCAAGCTAGTGAAGCAATGTAATACAAATGATACAAATCTTTTTAAAAACAGATTTGTATCTGTATATACATTTACGCTGAAATCGCCTGCAAGATATAGCAAATTTCGTCCTATAAGGTGGCACTATTTAATACGTGACATCTGACGGACGAAAGATACTATGCCGAAAAAGGCGACCTTTCACTTGACTAGCTATGCTAGTACATAAGCGAAAAAATGCATATAGGTGTAGTCCATTAACACGAGCCAGATGGCTGTAAATAGTCTCGGCATAGTCTCTTTCGTCCGTCAGATGTCAATTATTAAATAGTGCCACCTTATAGGACGAAGTTTGCTATATCTTGTAGGCGATTTCAGCGTAAATGTATATACAGATACAAATCTGTTTTTAAAAAGATTTGAATCATTTGTATTACATTGCTTCACTAGCTTGACTGCCGACGCCTATAGATGGCAGAAACACGTGTCTTAAGCAGAAGTAAATGCTGAAAATACGAGGTGTATTGTCCATGTGTACAGTTACAGATATGTATATTGCATGTCTGTTTCATTTGTAACAAATGCGTAATACGTGCAATAACGTATTGATATACTTAAACCTTTTTGTCTAATTTATTGTTGATTTTTTTAATAGTTAGATCCAAAAAATTATTGCTATTGTTTACTTCTTGTTCCATGGTAAATTCAATATTTTTATGAATAGAATTCTAGTAGCAAGTTTAATATATTTTATTCAAATATATGGTTCATATCACAGATTATGTTGAACTATTTGGTCCAAATTATACAGGAAGCGTGCCTTAGTACAATATTTGATGGATTTAAATAACCCTTGTGGTTATAGGTATATGGTTTTTTATTACTGTAATTATGTTTGCCGTTTAGAACGTTATTGCTTCCAAAATCACAAACACCTTTGAAGATTTATATAAATTTGTTGTTAAAGTTCCAATGATCCGAACTTGGTTGTTTTTCATTATTTTATAGTAATGCCTAAATAATTTATTTTAAATAAAAAAGTGAAATGTTATATAATAACGTAACAATATAGATAATTTGATAATAGTTTCGCTCATACTTAAATCCAGTGTCAATAGAGGCCGGACACATCGAGTTGAAATAACGTCGTCATTAACACGGACGATATAAATACATACATCTGTAAGTACATCACGCAGTTATTGATTGCACTATTGATCTGGCTAGCGCGCACATCTGTTTTCATCGAAAATTGCGACGTTTTTTGTTGGATATTTACAGTTAAATTTCTGTTTTCATAGGCGTAGATAGAAGCGTGTGGAGTTTTAATAATTTAGTCTATTCAGATTATATTTCGTAAGATAAATAAAGTGCTGTGAGTTAGATTCTTGCTTTCAGAGTTTTAACTGTTAATTACATCGTAATTTTTGTGATAGATTCTGTTTAATATCGTTTGATTGAATCTACCTCTCCCAATTATTTCGACGTAAGTGTGCATTGAATTTCGTTCAGTTTCAATAACTTACGCATACATTTTTAGTTTTCATTTATTTAGATCTAGAGCATTGTTTAAGTTACTTTTTCAGATATGATGTTGAGGAATGTCGAGAACGGTATCGTAAAACAATGGCGAGTTGGATTGACGGTCATACTGATTATATGACCATTGTCAGTGATTCCGAAATTTATTGCAAAATCTATAAAATATTATTAAAAAATTCCATGAAATCGCACGTACAACGTCACTTAGCATCGCAAACACATGCACAGAAATTGGAACCGTTGGAATCTGACAATTTTAACGAAGAACTCTGTGACACTTTTATGGCGCCTAATATTCCATTAAACAAATTTAACAATCTCACTTTAAAAATATGTTCCTGATGAATCCACCTTACGCAAATATTATGTTTCTAAGTGCTACACGAAAGCAGTAGAACGCATTAGAAGCCAGGTTTCAAATCAGTACCTCTGGATAAGACGATATATTATGATGCTGTGTAGCTGGTGTACTACATCCATCTATTCCATATAACACATATGTAATAGCAACAAAAGTTATAAATAGAGTTGATGCGGAAACAGTTGCTAAATCTATTAACGAAAATAATCAGAAATCATAATATACTTCGTTCGGACGACAGGTACAAAGAAAAAGTACTTTTGTTTGTAAGTGACAGTGCTGGAGGGTGGTTTGATAATTAACTTGGTTCACACACTAATAGAGGGCGCAAATGTAATCTGTACATGTAGTCATAAAGTGTCATTCCTATGAGTTAATATTCTCTGGTCTTAAGTCATTCTGACAGTAACTCGTTGTTTGACAGTTACTTAAACAGAAGTGTTTCGAGCAATAGCAAAAAATGGATAAAGTTGGAATTCGTGGTGTGATTCAATTCTTTTATCTGGAAGGTAAAACAGCGAAGGAGATTCATGAGAGAATTTCACCTACATTGGGTGACTCATGTCCTTCTTATGAGTGTGTTCGACTTTGGGTAAATGAGTTTAAGCGTGGCAGAACAAGCATTAAAGATACACCACGTCCTGGAGCCCCGAAATCAGCTGTGACACCCGAAATCATCGATAAAGTCCATGATTTGATTTTAGCCGATAGACGAGTGAAAGTGCGCGAGTTAGCGGAAGCCACAGGCATTTCAACTGAGCGAGGTCACTTCGTTTTGCATAAAGAATTGCACATGAAAAAACTGTGCGCATGATGGGTGCCGCGTTTCCTCACTCAAGAGCAAAAGTGAATTCGCATTCGAATATCTGCCGACAATTTGCAAGTATTTCAGAAGAATGTAGTTGAGTTTTTTCGCCGTTTTGTGACAATGGACGAAATTTGGATACACCACTATATCTCTGAAACTAAACAGCAGTCGAAACAATGGATCGCCCGTGGCGAATTGGCTCCGAAAAAAGCGAAATGCGTTCCATCCGCTGGAAAGGTCATGGCGTCAGTTTTTCGGGACGGGAATTCTCCTAATTGACTACCTTGAAAAGGGAAGAACCATTACTGGAGAATACTATGCATCACTTTTGAACCGATTAAAGGCGGCAATAACAGAGAAACGCCCGGGTATGGCCAAGAAAAAGGTGTTGTTTCACCATGACAATGCCCCCGTGCATTCAAGTCGTGTCGCTCAGCAAAAATTGGCCGAGCTACGATTTCAAGTGCTTCCGCATCCTGCGTATTCGCCAGATCTAGCTCCTTCGGACTACCATCTATTCCCGAAACTAAAAACTTTTCTGGCAGGACGAAAGTTTGAGTCTAATGAAGATGTCACACAGAAAGTTAACCAGTATTTTGAAAGCATCGAAGCAATTCATTTCCGTGAAGGAATCGCGAAGCTGGAGAAACGTTGGGGCAAGTGCGTTAAACTTCGAGGGGACTATGTCGAAAAATAAAGAACGTTGCAAAACTCAAATTGTTTTCTTTCATAGCAAACCAAGTTAATTGTCAAACCACCCTCGTATGTTAAAAACAGAAATACTATTAAAGGAAACATATCCTAATATGCTGCATATTACTTGTGTAGCACATGCTCTCCACAGAATCTGTGAATATATCAGAGACACCTTTCCAGAAGCTGATAGACTTGTATTTTAAAAAAGTTTTCAGAAAAGCACCATTGAGAGTAGCTCTTTACAGGGAAAAACTGCTATCTTCGTCACTGCCTCACTCTCCAACAATAACTAGATGGGGAACGTGGTTGGAAGCTACTAGTTTTTATGCAGAGAATTTAGATAGTTTACAAAATTTCGTTGCATGTTTAAATGACGATGCTCGGAGTATTTCTGAGTTATACTTTCTTCAGGAACACTTTGGAAGTTTTCCAGAACTAATCACTTATTTTGAAAATCGAAATCTCAAATTAAATTATGGTTTAATGACATTAGATGTTGCTATTAATAATTTGAAAAGTATTCCAATTGACTTCGGATGTGGCCTTCGGCAAAAGTTAGACACAGCGCTTAATAGAAATCCAGATTTAATAACATTGCTGTAATTGTGTATGGCGACAATGCCACAACATCTAACTGCAAAATACGTGCAAATAAAAGAATATTTCCAGTATGCACCTATTACCAGTTGCGATGTAGAAAGGACGTTTTCTATCCGCAAGGATGTATTTTATTCAAAGAGAACAAAAGAGAACTTTACAGAAAATAACCTTGAGAGAAAGTATTGCTAGTAAATATTAATACTCCTTTACTCAACTTGAACTACAAAATGAACAAATAAGAATGTATTTCGTGTTTTGTAGCCATATCCGTTTTATTGTTATAAGTATAATAATATAAATCAAATTAGAAACTTTAAAAATACAAATGTTCAATAGTAGGCTCGTGGGCGTTGCGTCACCAACCTCTCGTGTCCAGTCTCTCATCATCAAACACTCTAAACGATACACAATACGGTTTCAATATCAAGTCAAATAAAACAGCACTACAAAAAACGAATCATTTAATGTAGGTACATGGATGATATTAAACTTTACATATCCACAATGGGACGTACCTAAACCCAGAAATAAAATTAAGTGATTAGTTAAACTCGTACCTGAAAAAATATACATAAACTTGTCCCCCAGAAAAGTAGGTCGACAAAAATAGCTTCATGAATTCGTCCCCGACTTTATCGCAGTATGAATCACTAATATCCTTATTTAAAATCTATAGATAACATATTTATTTATGCCAGAAATGAAAAACTCGGTAAATGCCACAAAACATATTTTATTAATTAAGAATGGAATAGAAATGCCTGCTTGTGTTTTATACAAGCACTAATACATATTAACATTTACATTTAACGATTATAAAAATAAGCTATACATTTAACAAAATCAAATCTCGAAACAGATCCATTTTTATACCCATCGATTTTTCTAGTAACGCACTGCTTACGTATAGGTACGACTGGATCTCGTATTCTTGCACATTCAGAAAATCTTTGAATTTTTATTATAAGTTTCTGTTTGAAACTACTTCAAAATTTCAATAAAATGAAAAATTGATGGATGCGTAGAATAAAAACTGCCATTAAATTTAGCGTGGATAGATTCGCTAACGTTTGTGTTTCTTTCTATGCTATCGCTGAGTTCTGCCCACAAACTAGGTGGAAAAACGGCTTCTTCTGAAATATAATTGTCACCCAAATAATCGAAAAAGCGTGATAAACGTTCATCTTGAGGTTGCATTTCCAAAAAACCAAAAGCATAACAATTGCCTACTTCCGATGAATTTAAAAATTGTAAATCAAATATAGAGCGCAGCCATTTTCCAATTTCACTGATTTCTTATAATAAGGAACAAGGCCTAGATTTTGAATTTTGCTGAACCATGCTTGTGCTAAATGGAATCTGCAGCCTATAGCTTTGGAATCTGGAAACTCCACTTTTATGGCATTGTGGATTGCAATTTCAAAATCCTCTACGATGACTTTTGGGTTCAGATTTAAACCCAAACTATTACACTTTTTTCGCAACAGGTTAAAAAGTGTTTTGTAGTAATACTCCTTTTTATTCGGCAGTAAGTAAAATGCTAATGGGATATAATACCCATTTTGTAATATATGCAGTGTAAATAACTGCGGAAAATAATCGGGACAGTAACTGAGTGTACCCTCGACATATACTTTTTCACTATTGCATAAAACAGTGACATTTGTTAGGCACGTGAATACGACAATTTCTTCAACTTCGTCGATGATAAAGACCAAATTCTCTTTTTTCAGTGTCGTAATATTCAATGTTGTAACACATTTATTAATTTCTGCCCTATTCTTCGGTAAGGGCGATAGAGATTTTCTTTTGTTATTATATAGATTGTTGCGGATATAATGAATGTCTTGAACGGTGATTGTACTGAAATGGCCAGTATTTTCTTTAAGAACTGAGTGTATTATTTTTGAAGGCTTCCTACAAATGTCATCGGTTGCTTTACGTTTAACACTAACACTTACTATCTGTCTGTTTAGTTTCTTCAGATTATTTTCATGATTGTGTTCTATTTCATTATGCACTGCACCCACAGTATAAACTTTTGCCTTACAAGAGCGATTTGAACATCACCAACATATTTCACCACTTTTTAAGGATTTGTGTTTGGTAAATTTAAATTTAGATAAATTTGTATTTAATAGGCAGGACAACTTTGTATTTATATTTCCAAGAAAGTATAAATTTCTTAATCTCTTGTCCGGGGACAAATTAAGGTAAGGGATTTGAACACCGTAATTAGCATGGGGGCGAATTAACGTAGCATTTACAGACATTAGTTAGTACCTGCTCAGAGACGAGTTTAGGGCCGCCCCCACAGTGACACAAATAAGAGGATTGATGAAGGTCACAGAAGAAATAACCTCCGATATTAAGATGGAATTTGGCATAATCAAATGCAAAACACTGCATATTGAAAAAGGAAAATGGAAACAGCCTGTTCGGAAAAAAAGACACTAAATAATGTTGAAATAGACTTTATAGAAAAACAAAACATTACAAATCGCCTAGTATATAAATTATACCCGGCTCTCGACGGACCAAATGTATGATTTATATCCGACTCTCGAAGAACCAAATGTTGGAGTTCTATTCGGCTCGTAAAGGCCCATGTATAAATTGTTTCTTGAGTCACCGCTCACGGTGCGTAACTTCCGTATAAGGTGGTTATTTATGTTTTGGTTGGTAGCAGTTATATTGAAACTTGGTCTATTTTCTGAATATTTTATTTATTTAACAAAAAACACATAAACCTAATTTATTAAGGTAATCTCACAAATTTAACACTTAACGTAAACTCAAATCTTTAAATTCTTTACAATTATATGCGACTGTAAGTCTCTTATTGTTAATATGATACTGTTCTATATGAATGTTATGAAGAGAATGTTCTGTACTGTTGTTGAGTCGATTCCGTTCTGTTTTATACTGTCTTGCAAGTACACAAAAATGCACCACTACCCCTATAATTAAAATTCGTGTATTCGTTGTACATTGTATTGTTTGACGTCATAACGGGGTATTTTTCTGTGTTCAATTCCTAGAAATTGTACCCACTGACAACAATACCAGGTTTATACTACAAGAAGGATCAACATAAAGACTATTAGTCGAGCGACTATTAAGGCTATTATAAACGCAATTGCAAGCAAGTTCTCCATAGACAATGGTACAAGACAATACTATGTCTCTGATATGGGTGCTAAGGCATGGGTAAATTAAAGATAATGAAATGGCTGATGAACTGACCAAGAAGGACTCAAAGGTGAAGACATAAGACCACATCTTATATGTAGAATAACTACAGATTTCGCCAGAAGAGAGACCTGTTCATGGCTAGAAAGAGAACATAAAAAGAAATGCAGGCCAACAGAATATCAACTCCATACTAACAATAAGACACTACTAGGAGGGCTAGATGCTAGGTTTTCAAACAACCTAATTAAAACCAAGAAAAAAAATTATTCCTCCCGTGATAACCAGACATTGTCCTTCAAGGAAGCATCTATACAGCATAGGCTTGGTTAGCGAGCCGTGGTGTAGCATTTGTAAAAAACAGGAGCAAACTAGGCTTCATGTAACATCTACTAGTGAGAAACTAAAGGGACTCTGACAGAAACATAGTGGCTTTTATCGAGGACACAGTACTAACAGAGTTGAATTAAGAGACCTATTGATTACAAAAGAGCATTTTATTCAAGTGTCTGTAATTATTGATGCCCAAGCTAAAGACATAGAAGAAGAAAGATGATTGTCATAATTTTACACCGAAGTCAATAATTTGTGGTCCAAACGACAAAACATATACAGTTCATTACAAAAATTATAATAACCCATGAAAGTTGAAGATCATTATATGTGAACATTCGATTATTATAGAACAGCGATGCACATAAGACAGGTATGCTCCTCGTCGTTCCAAGTATATTGTTACGAGAATAGAAATCTGTCGAACCAACTAGATTACTCGAAGATTTGCGAAACACGTCGGTATTATCCCCGAACAATGTGCTAGGTTCTCGGTGTTAGGTAACTCGTATAAATACAACGCATCGCCCGCTATCGGGGCAGTTAAGTTTTAACTACGGACAAGCGAACGTTATATTGTTTGAATTGTAATCTGTGAAGAATAAATATTTCGTCGTTCGAACTTTGCATCTACCTACGTAACAATATAATATCAATTTTGATATGGATAAACCAAGCCCCAGTAAAAAACGTAATCGTAAGGTTGAAGATGAAAGTCGACAGTTTCAAGATATTTGGACCGAAAAATACTTTTTTATTTCATCGTATAACAAAAGTGTTTGTTTAATATGCAAGAGTAGTGTTTCTATTCCGAAGGAATATAATGTGAAAAGGCATTATGAAACCCAGCATCATACTTTTACCAAATTAACCGGCGAAAATCGGCGAAAGGGAACTAATAGGCCATCAAGATATAGTCAAGATGCTGAAACAGCTACTGAAGTTAGCTTTGAAATATCTCGAATAATAGCGAAAACTTGTCGGCCTTTTAAAGATGGTGAGTTTGTTAAGCACTGTTTAGATATTTACGAAACAAGTTTAATAAAGGTAATTTACTCAACTTTTACCGTTGCGATGACAAAACCTCTTATAAAGAGTTGCGAATAAATGCAAATAAAAATCTGGAAACAATTTTACGTGTGGCGACAAGTAATGTGGAGCCAAACATAAACAAAATTGTTAGGTCAATGCAATGTCATGCATCAAAATAATAAAACATGAAATATTACATTGTAATGATTAGATTACATTACGATTACATAATTACAACAAACATTTTTGAATGTTCTTTTATTTTTATCATTTGTAGTAATTCATACTATTTAAAAATAAAAATATTTGTGTTAATAAGTATTCTTTGTAGTGGCCCGTCCTTGGCTTATAATTTTCCCGAGTGGCCCCTGTTCCCTATAAGTCTGTGCATCCCTGCTCTAGAGCTTATGCTATGTGACAAATAATGGCAACACTTTTTAGCAAAATTTCAATTACATGTTTATATTTATTTGTGAATAATACCAGTATGCATGCTCATAACAAGAATAAATGAAACTTGAGTGACGCTAAATTAAAATATTATTGAATTAAACATTAAACCTACATACATTTCATAGGTTATATTTTTGGTATCCATTCATAAGGTTATGTTTATGTTGTTCCTACACAAGTTGACATTTATTTAATCAATATCAACTAAATTAAAATACTTTCGAATAAAACGCCACCTACACATATTTTATAGGATATATTTTTGTTATCAGGTTATGTTTATGTTGAACCTACACGAAATGAGTTCACAACACGTATAATGGAACAAAAATTTTCGAATTAGAATTTATATTTTGGGATTCCGCCCGGCTTAGTCTGAAACTTATTTTTAGTTTACTTTCGAATTTTTAAAATCAAGTAGACCTTTACAGTTGAACAAAAATTATTGTCGTTTTAGATAAAGTACCTTTTCCGTTCATATTACGCCAAAGAGTTACTTAAAAAAGTTGTGCAGAATTAAAAGTTATGGCGTTGTACAAATTTTCAAAATGATCAGCTCACTTTCATTAACTCCTTTTTTTTTGTATTGTATGAGCGAACAATCGCATCATAGTAAAGCAAACATCTGTCATTATATTAGAAAAACGTTAACTTCGAAATATTTGTTCTAAATTGATTACTTATCTCAGTAATTTGTAATTTACTTGTTCTTCATAGATTTTTAAATAAAAAATATTGTCTCTCGAACAGCGCATTGACGTAATACAATATTACGGATGTAGGACAGCATCCTATGTTCATGTTATTAATAAGTTTCAAAAGCGATTTCCAATGGTGACAATTTCTGTCAATAGAGTAAAAACACTTGTGGAAAAGTTTACAGAAACTGGAAGTGTGCAAAATTTGAAGAATGAAAAGCTGGTTCATGATCATAAAGATGCTGCTACACTCTTGGTGAGAAATTCGTGAACACTGATAATAAATTATTATGGAGAAAGCGGTCTTCTGAATTGTCTAAGAAAATGAATACTGGTAGCCGAAACTTTGTGGTAATTCATTTTGAAAATAATAAAATAAAATAAAACAATAACTTTGTTATATATACCACTTTATTCACATATAATCGTGACCGCGGTTTCGACATACAATGTCATTATCAAACTGCAAAAGTTACAGGCCTACATAGAACTTATAAATGACATAAAAATATATGGGGGTGGTTTATGATGTTATTTAAAATTACTTCTATATACTTAACTATTATATACAACATTGGAAAAGAGGTGTATATATAAGATCCAACTGGTCATTTAAAACGATATCTATTGTGTTGTTTCGGCTTTCAAAAATTTCTAGGGCCTCTAAAAGATTTAATTTACGACCTTTCTCGGCCAAATGCAATATTTTACGGTGACCAAATGTATGCCTTTCTGTAATAAGATGATTTGCGAATGTTGAATCTGTCTTCTTTAGTTTATATGACCTCATGTGTTCTTTTGCCCGTATAATAAAACTTCGAACTGCCTGACCTATATATACACTTTTACAATCATTATAATATAATTTGTACACTCCTGATTTATTATTGATATCTGTTTTAGGTTTTGCGTTAAAAATGAAATTACTTGTTTTTACATATGGTCTGTAAGCTATACTAACATTACTATTATTTTTTGAAATTATATTTCCAATTTGCTCGCTTATTTTACCGAACTAAGTTAACGAGACAAATTGTTTCAAATTAGCACTATCTTTAGTTTAGTATATCCTATAATAGTTAAGTATATAGTAGTAATTTTAAATAACATCATAAACCACCCCCATATATTTTTGTGTCATTTATAAGTTCTATGTAGGCCTGTAACTTTTGCAGTTTGATAATGACATTGTATGTCGAAACCGCGGTCACGATTATATGTGAATTAAGTGGTATATATAACAAAGTTATTGTTTTATTTTATTTTATTATTTTCTGAATTGTCAATAAGTAAATCGCAGATACAAAGAATTCTCAAATAAAATAAAATTATACCATTTAAACCCATGTTCATTCATAAATTAGAAGCTGGAGACGATGGTCATCGATTGCTGTTTTGTTTCTGAGTTGGAGAAAAAATTTTGAACGACAGATATTTTTATAAAAAAAATATTTTTTTTCAAATGAGTCAACTTTTACAACTAACGTCATCGTGTCTTCACAAAATTGTAGGTGTTGGTCTTATGAGGATCCACATTTTCGTATAACAAACAGTCAACGGTACAAGAAACACTATAATTTAAACCAACATTCCTATTTAGAAATTCTCGAAAACTTTTTTACCTGCCATTGAAGATATGAATTTAGAAGATTTTAATTTTCAACAAAACTGATGTGCAGATTCAACAAGTTTAATTGCGAATATTTTAAAGCAGCACTTTCCTGAAAGGTGGATTGGACGACATGGTCCAATACATTGGCCAGCGAGATCGCCGGATATGACCCCTATGGATTTTCACTTATGGGGTTATTTGAAACAAAAAGTTTATTCAGATGATCTTCATGATAACATCGACTTATTAAAACAAAAAATTAGGGATGCTGTAAATGAAATTAACCCAATTACCATAACGAAAGTATACGACGATTTTCGAGTTAGGATAGAAAAATGTGCAGCTCTCTTGGAGGAAGTCAAATAGAGTAATTGTGCTTCAATTTCTTTTTTTTTGATAAACTGTTAAAATTTAATTTTAATTTGAAACCATGTAAACAATGGCAGTATTGTAGTAAATAAATTAAATTTTAAATTTATTTTATTTTAACCATAACTTATGTACAATATTACTCGAGATCGGACACGAGACGCCAATAACTCAATAGTACGTCCGTACTATTGAAAATTTGTATTTTTAAAGACTTTTTAATTTTATTTATATAATTGGAAAACAAACAGGTGGTGATCCATAAAATACGAAATACATTCTTATTTGTTCATTTTGTAGTTCAAGTTGAGTAAAAGAGTATTAATATTAACTAGCTATACTTTCTTTAAGTTCTCTTTTGTAAAATTTGTTCTCTTTGAATGAAATATATCCTTTGTAGATAGAAAATGTCCTTTCTACATCGTAACTGGTTATAGGTGCATACTGGAAATATTCTTTTATTTCGCCGTATTTAATAGTTAGATTTTGACGAATTGTGCCCATACACAATTGCCGCAATGTTATTAAATCTGGATTTCTATTAAGAACTACGTCTAACTTTTGCCGAAGGCCATATCTGATGTCACTTGGAATATTTTTCAAATCATTAATAACCACATCCAATGTTGTTTTTTCCATCATTTAATTTGAGTTTTGATTTTCAAAATAAATGTTTAGTTTTGGCAAATTTCCAAAGCGTTCCTGAAGAAATTGCAACTGATTTTTTGAATTTTGAATTTTGAATTTTTGAATTAATTCCTTGCACTTAGAAATACTTCGAGAATCGTAATTTAAACATGCAACGAAATTTTGTAAACTATCGAAATTCTCTGCATAAAATCTAGTAGCTTCCAACGATGTTCCCCATCTAGTTATTACTGGAGAGAGAGGCAGTGACAAAGATGGAAGTTTTTCACTGTAAAGAGCTACTTTCAATAGTGCTTTTCTGAAAACTTTTTTAAAAGCGGATACAAGTCTAGGAACTTCCGGAAAGGTGTCTCTAATATATTCACAGATTCTGAGGAGAGCATGTGCTACACAAGAAATATCCCGCATTAACTATATTTATAACTTTTATTGCTATTACATATGCGTTATATGGAATAGCTGGATTTAGTATAGCAGCTACACAGCGTCCTAATATATCGACAGTTTCGTTGGCGCTTATCCATAGGTACTGATTTGAAAGATTGCTTCTAATGCGTTCTACTGCTTTCGTGTAGCATTTAGAAACATAATATTTGCGTAAGGTGGATTCATCAGGAACATTTCGACCAGTATATTTTTGGAGAAATGTTTTGAAGGTGGGATTTTTAAGTTTATTTAATGGAATATTTTCCGCCATTAAAGTTTCCCAAAGTTTTTCGTTAAAATTGTCAGATTCCAACGGGTCTAATTTCTGTGTATAAGTTTATTGAAATTTTTTAAAGATATATTACAAGGATTTGCAATAAATTTCGGAATCACTGGCATTGGACTAGTGTTGCCAGCCCTACCGATTTTTCGGTAGATCTACCGATTTTGGATGATTTCTACCGATCTACCGATTTTCTACATAATTCCACCGAAAAAATCAGAACTACCAAACTATTCATCTAAATTGCACAAATATTAAATGAAACAATATATAAATGTGTTGTTTTTATTGTGAATCTATAATGTGTATCATATATCAGAATAAAAATTGGCCACTACACTCGCTGCAACTAAAAACAATATTTTACAAAAATTAAAATTTTTGGATCCAGACATAGTTAAAAGTGATACTATTCACACCATTACTGATGTAGCCGTTAAGTTTCCAAGTTTACTTAAAGATCTTAATGATATACAAAATTTGGATAGAGAATGGCGTCTTTTGCAAAACACTGTCGTATTCGAGTGATACTGAAGAATTTTGGCAACAGATCAAGCAAACAACCTATGGTGATGGTACCTTGATGTTTAGTATATTAATAAATATTCATCGAAATTTACTTTGCTGGATTAGCGACTGCAATAATATGTGGTTTATTGCATACCAAGCAATTTATTAATAATAAAAAGTTGTTACAATTGAAGTTGGTTTTAAAAATGAATAATCATAATTGATATCCCACTGAGTAAGATATAAATTATGTTTATTTATATTTTAGAAAACATTCTATTTAGTTAGTGTAATCGCTTTATTTGTATTTGTTTACTTTGAGCAAAATTAATTTGAATTTTATCCTTTGTAATTTTGTTTTCTTGTCATCTTGAAATATTGTATGTTCTGCAGTTCTGCTAGACTTATATATGTATTTAACAAAAAGTAAGGAAAAGAAACTGAAAATAAAATCTGAATTTTTATCGCAGATTGGTTGCTTAATAAGAATTAACAAATCTATATGTATGTAGAAAGTATAAGTAATTATTTATTATTATTTAATAAACCTTATGTAGATATATCTACCTCTATATTACTCATTGGCAAGAGTCAGCAGCGTCCATAGGTAATAATATTATAAAAATTTTAAATCTACCGATTTTTTACAGAATCTACAGAAATCTGTCGCAAAATCTACCGATGCAACGTGGCCACTGACTGGCAACACTGCATTGGACATACAATCAATTTAACCCTTAATCCAATATTGTTTCACTATGACATTCTCGACGTTGTTCCATATCATATCTGAAAAAGTAACTTAACCCTTAAATTCCGAATGGGGGGACACTGTGGACCCCAACTTCAATGTTTTCGGTATATTTTTTTTTAATAAAAACTATTGGTCACCCTGCTTCTGGGTATGGGTCAGTTATAGTGTGAGGTTATGTTTACTTAAATACAAGTTCAGGATCTTATACCTGAAAACTTATATGTAATAGAAATGTGAGTGGGCCACGACGTCCCCCCATTCGGAATCAGTGTGACTATAACATTATTTGCTTTGTTTCAGATAAGGTTTGAAAATTCACGAAAAATGAGCAGTAAAGGAACATCCAGAGTATATACACAAGCAGAGATACAGAGATTAGCTGAAAATTTCTATGACTCTAGTGATTTGAGTGAGTGCAGTGATGTAGATGAAGAAGATACAGATTTTGTTCCAAATGAAAATGTATCCGAATCAGAAGACGAATTGGAGGAAGAAGTCGAAGAAGATAGTGATGAAGAAGTAGGTGAACTTGAAGTTGATGTAGCAGAAAGTAGAGAAGAATTTGTGGCCAAGTCGGGATTGAAATGGCTTAGTAAACCAAAACCGCCTACACGGCGCTACCAACGTAATATAGTTACTGCGAAACCTGGTCCCACAGATTATGTGCAGAATGCTGTAACACTAAAAGACTATTTTGATTTACTTATTACAGACGACATAAAAGGACAAATTTGTACTCATACAAATGAAGAAGCGGAACGAGATATTGCTACATGGAATAGTGCACATCCAAATTCGCCAAGACAGTGGAAGAGCTTAGATAAAACTGAATTTGATTGTTTTGTGGGAATCTTGCTGAAATCTGGAGCTCTACGATGTAGAAAGCAAAGTGTTCACGAGTTGTGGACATCTGATAAAAGTATTAGATGTTCATTCTTTGTCGCTGCCATGTCAAGAGACCGTTTTCAGCAAATTTCGCGCTATTTAAGATTCGACGACAAAATATCTAGAAGTGAAAGAAAGGCGTATGATAAGCTAGCAGCAATAAGGGAGGTATGGGATCTTTTTGTTGAAAATTGCAAGAAGTCATTTGAACCTCACGAAGAGACCACAGTCGATGAACAGCTTGTCGCGTTCCGAGGCAAGTGCCCATTCAGGCAGTACATCAAATCAAAACCAGCGCGGTATGGTATAAAGATATGGGCACTTGCTGATGTAGAAACATCATACTTACATAATTTACAAGTTTATACTGGTAAATTGCCCGGAGGTAAACCTGAGGTAAATCAAGGGTATCGTGTGGTGAAGAACTTGTGTGAACCAATTTATGGTACAGGGCGCGGTGTGACTACTGATAATTTTTTCACATCTGTACAGCTTGCGAAGTTTTTACTGAGTAAGAATCTAACATTACTCGGCACTGTTCGAAAATCTAAACCTGATACACCATACGAACTGAAAGTTCCAGGAATGCCAGAAAAGTTTTCAAAATTTGCATTTAGTGACGAGGTCACAATGGTAGCTTATGTACCTAAGAAAGGACGAATAGTACACGTGCTATCCACCCAACATTCTGATAACTCTATTTCTCAAAACAAGCACAAAAAGCCAATCATGATTGAACATTATAATAAGAGCAAAGGTGGTGTTGATAATGCCGACAAACTTATTCGTGAATACACGTGTGCTAGACGAACAGCTCGTTGGCCTTATAGAATTTTTATGAATATTTTAGACATTTGTGCCCTAAATGCTTTCATTTTATATATTTCAAGAAATCCCGATTGGATGAAACACAAACTGTATCGCAGAAAATGTTTTATGTTGCACCTAGGAGATCAACTTACGAACTCCAACATGAAAATTCGTGCTGCAAAACCAGATAAAAAAAAACACATTTTAGAGGCCTTGAAAAATTGCGAAATTGACATCCCTAAAACATTGCTCACAAAACAGAATTTGGAACGAAAACGAGGTAGGTGCCATATATATCTCCCAGAAATCAAGATAAGAAGTCCAGGATTAGATGTGACAAATGTAAACAATTTATTTGCGAACAGCACAGAAAAGAAGCAAAAGCAGTATCTTGCCTCACTAACTGCAGCGTTGAAGAGCCCTAGATTTAAAAATTATTATTTGCAATAGTTCAGTAGAAAAATATTTTATTTTGCTTATTTTCGTAATGAATGATAGAAAAATATTTTACTTTGCTTGTTTTTGTAATGAATAATAAATAAATACTTGTTTAAGTCTATTGCAGTTATTATTATTTATAAAAAACGGCTGGGGTCCACAATATACCCCCATTCGGAATCGACGTATAATTTAAATGGTTCGGAATTTAAGGGTTAAACGGTGTTCTAGATCTAAATAAATGAAAGTTAAAAATGTATGATTAAATTATTGAAACTTAACGAAATTCACTGGACACTTACGTCAAAATAATTGGAAGAAGTAGATTCGATGAAACGATATTAAACAGGATCTATTACAAAAATTACGAAGTATGTAATTAACGGTTAAAACAATGAAAAAAGATACTAACTAACTATCTACTTTATGTATCTTACGAAATATAAACTAATAAATAAAATAAATTATAAAGACTACTCACGCTTCTGTCTACGCCCATGAGGAGAGGAATTTAACTGTAATATTGAAGTTTGTGAGTCACAATTCAAAGACCAAGACAGATGTGCGGTTAACCGAATAAATAGTGCTATTCAATAACTGCGTGTGGTACTTAGCGATGTTATAGACTATTTATATGGTCCATCGTAATTTCGACTTGATGCGTCAGGTCTCTACTTGTAAGTTAACCTTTACGATCGAGATAAATTAATTAATGCGAATAGGCAATTTATTTCACTTTGTTATATTACATATGCGACCTTCATTGCATTCCAATATTTATTTGTAAAGTTCGACTGTATAAAAATCTTAATTCTCCCTGAGTATATATAAATTTAATACTTTGGAAACATAAATAACGTTAATGTACTGTATGTCCAATAATACTTTTCAATTAATAGTTTTTATAAGAATAAATATTTATAAAGCCATTATGTATACTTTTATAATAATTGGAAACCCCCATAAAGTACTGTAAGAGCTTAATAATTGGGTCAAGTACATTTCTGTAAGTACAGTATATGGAAGCAAGCGGTCGATATTAATTTAGTTCGGTTTTTATGTACTTACGTCAGTTTACGTTCAGTCGATAAATGGAAATAGTATACATACATTTGTGCACATACACATACCTAAATATATTACATACATACATATATAGTCTCATATACACATAATATAAAAACGTTAATACGACCGTATTTGGTAAAGTAATGCGTAACTTGAACGGATTCTATAACGTTGACATCACTGATATTAATAGTCAGAGCACGATTGGTCTAAATTATACGATTTTATTAGCAAAAAGAAGAACGAGTTCGCTAACACTTAAACGTACAAATTAATTTATAACATTTATTCCAACACAGATAAATAACTTCAGTAATTGTATAATCTAGAATAATATTTATACAGTGCGTCCATAAAGTATGGACACAAGCCCGTAATAACGTTATTGTGCATTATTTGACAAAATGCAAAGATATGTCGATTAATGTTTTTTATTAGCTATATTTAGATGCCAATTAACTCGAGAATTCGCCATTACAATTGGTTGTATCCAATAGACCATATTACAACATTTACATTCCATGGCCAAAGTTAAAAAACTAGATCTTTAATTGCCGCAAGTTTTGTTTAAATGCAACCAGAATCAGCGTATCAACAATTGAAGACCTTAGAGCAACAACGGTACATGCCACAAAACTGATTTTTTGAGAAAATCAACTTTAAAGTTTTCAACTAAATCCTGAAATACTAAGGAATA